>PVLC010000710.1:51777-101979 GCA_004027655.1 Graphiurus murinus
TCCCAGCATTCGGGAGGCTGAGACCGGAGGATCCGGGTTCGCGGCCAGCCTCAGCTACCTAGTGAGGCACTCCGCAACTTAGTGAGACTCGGTTTCAAAATAAAGAATAAAAAATGGGGCTGGGGGTATAGCTCGGAGGTAGAATGCCCCTGAGTTCAATCCCCAGTACCGCCAAAAAAAAAAAAAAAAAAAAAAAAACCCAAAAAAAAAAACATTGCTTAAGTTATTTTCTAAATATTTTGCTTGTACAATGAATATAAGCCACTTAAGAAAACAGCTGTGAAGAAATCATTTTGGACTCCTTACCACCAACTCAAGCCACACTATTAGCAGTAATGGACGGATAGAGAAATAACCAATTGTATTTAAGAATCAAGATGTACACTACTAAGTATATCAAAAGAGAGTGTGGAGTGTCCTTCTTCCTCTCAAATAATTAAATCACCAAGGCAAATTAAAGAAAATTTAGTTTGAGTAAATGCAGAAAGCACTAATGAAAAATCCAACCATGAGTGGAGTATTTTTATGTAGGAGCTCATGACACAATCAAGCAAAGGAAAATCATGAGCAAGACAGGATTAGTAGGCTAAAGAAGATAGACTTGGTTGACATCCTGGAGTAGAGAAATATCAAGGAGGAAAATAGGGGAGAGGATCAGATACATAGTTAGGGTTAGGAATCACTCTCATTGCTCAATAACAGATTTTGGCTGTTGGGATTCTTATTCTTTACAGGCCCAAGACCTGGGTGTAGTAGCTCGGGCTAAAGAACTTACCCGTGTCTAGGAGAATTCCCCCTCCACAGTCCCCAACAACACTTCCGTGTTTGAACTAGAGAGCAGTTCTATCTCCTCTGGGAGAATGGACAGCCCCATTCCTTTGAAACATTTCATAGGGCCATGCCTCACTCTAGAAGTTAAGTCCTAAAAGATCAGCTTTTGATTGAGACCTTGATACAAGTAGAAGACGATATTTTACATTTCCTTCTTCTCTACCAGGCCTAGAAAAATGATTTAGAAACTCAGCTCAAGGAAGCTGAAAGCCTGCTTCACTCTTTCTGCATCCTCTTAAGCAGCTTTGGTATAGTAAATAGACCACCTAAGGTGGAGAGAAGTTAAGAGATAGTAGTAAAGGGTGCTTTGAATAAAGGTTGCAGGAAAACTGCTAGTAAGAGGTTTTGACTCTAAACTCAGATTCAGGATGAGTCAATAATGGAAAAGTTAAATATTAGTGAGAAAGGTATCAAATTATACCTTAGGCATTTCATTCTTTAAAGAGGGCTGTTCTAAAAGAATTAGTTCCTTTGCTGGCTGATACGTTTGGGTTCTGCTGTTTTAATAAAGAGATTATTTTTATAATAAAAGGGAGGAAAAGCTTGCTTAACTATTTTAAACATGCCTGTGACTTAAGCCTTATTTCTTTGGTCCATGTGACTATGGCAAGCCACTGCCAATAACTCCTTGAAAGTGGAATCTGGAAAACTAAAAACATAAAGTAAAAACAAATGTTTAAAGGGATTTAATTTAGGGGCAGCAGTAGAGGGTTGAAAGGCAGGGTGAGCAGAAGGGAAGGCAAGCACAGGACTTTAAGGGAATGGCTCAGTTGGTTCTATGACTTCCATATCTTATATCCTGACACTAGCTCTTGTGCATATTCTATCATGTTCAGAATATGACCCTGAGGTCCAGTGATATCCACCCAGCAAGGACAATTCAGCCAAGTTGTCTAGATTCTCTTCAAGTAGGTAAGGAAAGAGCACATGACAATTTTGGAAGAATTTCGAACAATATGCAATAAGAAAACATAGAAGCTTCTTCTTAGTCCCCAGTTATTCAAACAACACAATTAACCAGACTCTTTCCCTCCCCTCTCTTCCCTAGACATTCCAAACAACTGAAGTCACAGTGGACTAGGATTCAGATGTATGTTTGCTGGAGGATTTTTTTCCTGGCACTAATCTCAGAGTATCTGAGTTATAAATTATGCTCATTAAGTACTTTCTAGAGAGTCAAACAAAATGAAAAAGAAAACAAAGGGCCCCCTACTTTTTTCTGTAAATACAGAGACCTTCTTATCTTAGTCCAAGTTGAGCCTGCTTTTTTGGAATGATTGAACTTGAAGGTAGTTTTCTACCCTTCCTTAGGGTTCATACCTATTGCAGATTATATTCAAATAGACTTTTTTTGGTGATAGCTGGGTAATGAGAAAAGCTGATGAGCAAATTTACTTCCCTGAAGCACCCCTTACACTAGAATTAAGCTTGAATATCCCTGGAGATTGTTCATCCTTGGAGGTATTCACTAATTTCTGACCCCAGGCAGAACAATTCATTGAATTAGAGTGAGCTTCTCCATTGCCTTACCAAGAGGAGATTCAAATACTGGAGCATTTTACTCCTGCCTGGGAGAAAGAGAAACAGGAAGCATACCTTCCCCATCTTAGACCTTCCACAGAATTTCAATATGAATGCTTTTAAGTCCCCTATCACCACTCTATTCTATGAACAGCTTGCAAATTGCTAAACTTTCCTGGATCATTGAGCAAATAAACATTATTACATTTGTCAGGTTTGCATAATTAGGTGTTGCTATTTACAAGAATTTTTACAAATTGAACAAAAAAGGAGGCATGTTAATATACAGGTGGTCTCTGACTTACTAATGAGGTGTGTCCTAAACATTTATAAGTCAATGATTTGGAACTTGGAATGCCTTCCTCCATAGAAACTGCACTATATATGTGGTGGTCAGATTTCTAGCCAGTCCGTAAGGGCTGATTTAACCCACATGGAGCAGAGTTATTTCAGAGCTCTGGTGAGGGTCCTGGGTCCTGAGCACAGAAGGACAAGTATGCTTTCTTCTCATTCTCTAAGTCCAAAGGAAACTCAAAAAATGTTTAAAAGAAGTGGAACTGAAATGAACTTTTCCACGTTTGTAGCAATTTTTACCCTTCTTCCATCTCCCAGGGACCCATTGTTCTTGTGCTCCCCCAGCTAGCCCCCTCGATCCTCCATTCTTCAAAACTGCCAACTTCCTCATTTCTCAGGTCCCAATCAAAACAAAACTGCCAAGTCCTCCTGAAGAGCTAGTACAATTCACCTGCATTGTGATACAAGTGATGAATCACCTCTTACCCTCCAAAGGGCATATCTGTGATTAAAAGAGGTGACTTGTCAGCCTCCTATTAACCCTGGTTGGTGACATTTAGGGAAAGTAACCCAGATGGAGTGGAAAGCAGGTGGAAAAGTGGTGGATATTTGGGGAAATGAGATGAGAGGCAGCCTCCGCACTCAGTTCACCGAAGCAGTGACCCTTTTCTCAGCATCTTTTCTTCCTCCATGTCTGACCACACAGGACTCCCTAAACATTTTAGTTTTTCTTCCGTGATGGGGAGCAGCAGGACAGAAGTATGCCAAGGTATGGCAGGTCTTTTGTAATTTTTTTAAATTCACAGAAAGTTGGAAACATTGTAGAATAATTGGTGTTGCGTGTGGGAGAGGACATTAGCATAGGACATATACTGAGGGATAAGTGAGGTATCTAGGAGCTCCTAGATTTAGATCCAGCCCCTGAAATTTGTCAAGAGTGCTCTTCTTGGGGATTTTTGTGATTTTCACAGGCCACCAAGGCCACTGTGGTCAATTAACATTCTGATTAAAGCACAAGTACTAATGAGGCCAGGATCAGAGGTTGAATCCTATTTTGCGCCAGTGGGTTCAGTGTTTCATATAACCACAAGCCTCATAAGCTGGCTCCTTGTCAAGGTGGTCCAGATGAATGAGGCTACAAACAGTCTAAGCTGCATCCATCTGCATGCCAGGAAAGTACTACCAACCACACAGCCAATGATGGTGAGTCAGCTGCAGTATCTTCTGTAACCTCCAACACATTCTTAGAAGTGGATGGGTTCGTATACAGTACCTCCAATGCCTGTACCACCCTGACAAAGGGAAAATCCTTCAAGACCATATTAACCCTTTCCTACAGAAAGAGAGAGACTGTATATCTGTGATTGAGGGTGTCTCTGTACTTTCCTACCCACAGGAAAGGATGTTTCTAGAATTCAGATGACTGTGTGTCCTAGCTGCTTATCTGATTGTGCTGGTTACCAGGGAAGAACAAAGCCATACCCCAGGTGGCAGGGCATCAGGGATATGACAGGAGGCTGCAGAGAAGTTGCTTATTCAGAATGAGGAAATCTTTCTGAAACAGAAATGTTTATGATTAATACAGGGTACCTGTGATGGTTGCAGAAATGAAAATGCACCAGAGTTTTCTTAGGATAGAAATAGTCACAGAGAGTTGACAAAGTCTACAAGGGCTAGTGGGAGAATAGGAAGTGTGTGGATGACTTGGGTAGTTGCTGCTAGAATTGTCATTATTCCATAACATGCTAGAGAATCAGGGAGTAGGAAAGTGTAGAGGTGTCCTAATGGTTACCTTGGAATCTTATGATTTCTGAGTATATATGGAGGAAGAAGTGAGCTTTAGGGTCAATTCCCATGGAAGACAGAATACAAATTCAAGATAAAAAGGGAAGAAATACTGAAAGGACCACATGAAAGCAATGGATTCCTTGGAGATAAATACATGATGAGACTATTTGATAATTAGGTTGCTGTTGCTGCTTCACAATCATTCTGCTTTGCTAGAGGAGGAGAGATGGAGAAAAGCATCCTGATCCAAGCCAGGCAGTCCAAGAGTAGCCACTCTTTATTTTGGTTGGCAATTCCAACCTTGGAAGGGGTCAAGCAGTACCTCCAGAGGAAATGACATAAGCGTCCCCTTTAACATGATCTTGCCAATACACCCCAGGAAAAGGATGTAGTTGCAATATAGCTGAGTTACCAGGATAGATGTAAGTCTCTAAAGACCTGAGGTGGCTCACCACGTGGCCCAGGTGCTCAACAATGAAAGAGACAGGTGCACTTTCCTGATAACTGGATTACAAGGCCAGCCTTTGTAGCATTCAAATGTGTTGTCAGTGCAGAAGGCAAGGGTCTCTCAGGCCAGGGCAGTCAACTCCCTTCAGGTGTAGCTCACTCTGCAACAGATCTCTCCAGAACCAGGTTTCTGCTCAACTCAGCAGAGCCTGGAAGTTCACCAGCTCCATTGCACTCTGCCAACAGAGTGAAGGCTGAGACTGGCATGCATGCCAAAAGGAGCCCCAGCTTTGAAAAATTGGCAAGCTCCCGTGCTCTGTTTTTCTGCTGGCTGATACCTTATGGTTTGTTTCTCACCAACTGTCTTTCTGCTTTTCTTCTTTGGAAGGCTGCAATCTCTGCTGGTTGCAGGCCATGGCCCACTTGCCTGTAGGACAGGGACACACCAGAATAGTACTGATGAGAGTATGGCAGAGCAGAAAATAGGAAGATCTGATAAAGTGTGAACTCCACTTACCCATCTTTGCCCACTGGTGGGGGCACGGGAAGAGGCTTTGTGAAACCTTTTTTTCCAACCAGCCAGAAGGTCTCCTCTGCACCTTTGCCCTTATTATGGAAAATATAGAAAATCTTAACCATAGTGTAAATAATTTTCCTAAAACTATCCTTCTGAACAGTAAGTTATACGCATTCAGTTCAGCTTAGAAATTGCCTTGGCTCTCCCTTTGTTTCCACTATTTTCTGTAAGGTTCCCATACCATAGGTATCTGAGGCTCAGGCAAGATCCATAGATTGCCATAGTATTCAGGCAAAAAGTGACCACCATATCATGCCATCATCTGGATGTTTTGTCTGCCCATGACCATGCAGCTCCATCCTTGGGAATGGATAGATATTTAGCTTCATAGTAATCAAATATCTGAATGCTAAATTGAAGATGTTGTTTGTCACTTTCACTTTGATCTTTTGGCATTAAAAAAACTATTGCCTATTCTTTAAAGAGTACATGAATTCACAGTCTGTCTCTCCCCACACTCTACCATCCAGTCACAAAACCTAAAAAGAGAACAGAAATGGAAAACAGACTGCACAGCTTTGTTCTGAAGCCCAGGGCTTCCTAGTTGCTTTGGGAAGTCTACATTTCTGTGGTGGTCTTCCTGCCAAGGGAGACTTATAGGTAAAACAAGACCACTAGGAGGCCTCTGTTAGTCAAGGGTCATAGGTCTGGGAAGAGAAAGGGAATAGAAACCCAAGCTAGTCACCCCAGGGCTCGAGTGATGACCTCAGAGAAGCCAAACTTTCCGCCTCTCTTCTGCCTTCCCCTCTTTCCAGTAAATCTTCGTTTCACTGTGCTTCTCTCTCCTCCCTTCAATTGTCTTTTAACTGTCCTCTCATTTCCTCCAATCCATAAGAAAAAATGTGTTTACTAATACTGAAGAAAGTAATGGGATGCATTTCCAACTCATTAATCTGAAATATGGTCTCACTCTCAGCAGCTCTCATTTGCAATAGTTCTAAATTGTTTAACTTAGCAATTCCAATTAGGTTTGCTCCCTTTAAATATCAAACCCATTGTTCCCTAATTTACACCACATATATTCATTCCTTAATAATAATGACAACAGCTATAGTAATAATTAGCACATTTAATCGCAGAGTCTCAAAGCATTTTGCAAACATTTGGTTTAAGGCTCTGAACAAGCCCTTCATGAGACAAGTAGAAAAAGAATACCGCTATGGCTTAACTTTCATTAATTGGGAACCAACTTAACCTAAGCCTCAAATAATTGGACCATTTGGGGCTACTCTGTTTTCAGAAGAGTTGAAAAATTTGAGAATATATTTCATCACTCATTCTTTCATTTATTTCACTCTTCCTATACCAGAGCTGGATATATAGAGATGGCTCTGTCCTTAAGCAGCTCATGATATCATTAGACAAAAACAACTGTTGGGTGATCCCTTTAATTCTAAACACAGTAAGGCCAACTCCTCTGCCTCTAAAGCTTGCTCCTTTCTTCACAGTACCTTTTTAGATGTCTTAGACTGATACTTGTTCAGTCAATAATCAGTCTGTTCTGTTAACTGGAAATCTCAACCCTTGAGCATCTGGAATATTCAAGGTTCATTGGGTCTCATTTTGATAAAACATACATTATGTTTCTTTTTAAAAATACTTTTATTGATGCATTATAGTCTCACATCATAATATAAATCATAGTGATAGTGATATACATGTACACAGCACTTGGTGGGCTTTCTCCCAGTTCCCTCCCCATTCTCCTCTCCCTTTCCCTATACAGGGTATTGAGAATGACATTGATATTCTCACATATGTGCATAATATTGACATAAGTAATTTTTTTCATTGATCCTCTCTCTCCCTCCTCCCCTTCCCCTAAAACATACTGTTAAAACACCAATTTGGCCAGTCATGTAAGTGCACACCTATAATCCCAATACTTGGGAAGATGATAAAGGAGGGTCACAGGTCAGCCTCATCAACTTAGCAAGACTCTCAGCAACCTAGAAAGACCCTGTTTCAAAAAAAGTGCCGAGGTTGTAGCTCAAAAGTAGAATGCTCCTGGGTTCAATCCACAACACCAAAAATAAATAAATAAATAAATAAATAACACCAAATATGGTCCCCAGCCATATTTGACTGCTTGATTTGATATCTAAAAGCCACTAGAATGGCATGCCAATTTCCAAGGGATATTTGTAAATGCCAAGATTATCCAGAGTTTTGGGTGGGTCCTGGGACATGCTGGGATGCCAAAAATAATGGTTACAAAAGAGGATGAGAGTGTTATGGGCTCAGGCAAATTTCCAAATCAAAGAGTATGCAGGGGAGCTCCAGGGGCTCTCTGAGGTTTTGGAGCTCATCCAGGAGAATTCTTAGAAGCCTAGCTCTCTGTTTACCCTCCCCACTTCCATAATTCTGCTGAAGACAGGGAGAGAGGGAAAACAAATATGGCAAACAACTAAAGCTTAAAGCAAACTCTTTGAACCAGTATCAACCACTGGACTGTCCCAGAGGTTTCCCAAATAATGATATCTTGTTTTGGCATGATAATTTTAAGACACGTTGGTATCTCCTGTCTTATTTAATATAATACTCACAGAAATTCTGGAAGGTAGTTTTATTATTAATCCCATTCTGCAAATGGGGATGTTGAGGTTCATGAAAATTGAATGACTTGTCAGTAAGTATAGCTGGGACTTGAACTCAAGTCTTCTAGAATATAATTTTTTATTTAAATTTATTTTTAAATTTTTGAAACAGGGTCTTACTAGATTGCTGAGGACTTTGTTAAATTGTAGAGACTGGTCTCAAACCTGTACTCCCCCTTTCTCAACTTCCCAAGTAATGGGATTAGAGGTGTGTGCCACCATGCCTGGCTAGACTGCAAATTTTAAATGTTTTTCCATTCACATCACATAGCTTCTTCAACACACTGGAGTCAAGGTGCAGGTCTAGAAGTAAAAAAACAACTGTTTGGAATTTTAAAGCTTGTAAGATTAATGGGCTTCCTGATAGTCAAAGTTGAGAAAAGGTTTCTATGTAGACAAACAGAAACATAGGATGAAATTACTTGTCCAATGTCATACACTGAGACATTCATGAGGCAAACATTAGAGACTAAACCTGATCTTTTTGAATCTGTCAATACCACTTCTTTATATTAATTAAATTACTGGTGTGTGTATGTGTGTTAGGGGTTGTGTGTAGGAGTAGAAGAGATTAGGGGAAGAAAATGCCTACAGACTTGAAAGCTAAGTGTGTGTGTGTGTGTGTGTGTGTGTGTGTGTGTGTGTGTGTGTGTTACTGAGAACTGAACCCAGAGGTGTTCTACCACTGAGCTATATCCTTGGCCCTTTTTGTTTTTTTATTTTGAGACAGGGTCTTCATATGTTGCCTAGGCTGACCTTGAACTTGCAATCCTCCTGTCTCAGCCTCCCAAATAACTGGAATTTCAGGTTTGTACTACCATGACCAATGAGAGACAAATACTATTTAACTCCAGAATTCAGAGACAAAATCAAAGAGTGTCCACCTCGAACAACAACATAAACTGGCTGAGGATAATTATTTGGGAAAGTCTTTCCAGAATGCAAATCTACTTAAAAGCTCCAGGAAAGCATAACTAGTAAGCCTAGGTATATACAAATTCTCAGCAAGAACCTCCAAACAGTGAAGAGTTAGTATAAGTGAAGAGTTAGTAAAATGACTTATCAGGAAAGAAATATTGAGGAAGCAGAATTGGACAGTTACACATTGAGAACTTGTTACTAGTATAGTACAAGAGGGGGCTGAAGTTCATAGTAGGACAGCTCCCCTCAAAAGCCAAGTTTCTTATTTCCCAATGATTTCATCCCTGAGCTACTTCAGTTTCCCCATTTTGGTCTCTTTCTTTGTGCTCCCAACCCACTGGATCCAAAGGTTGAGTCCAAGAGAAGAGAGTACCCTGTGTTAATTATTATGGGTACCCTATTTTCTCTTCTCTCACAAAATCCAATCCACATATTTGATTCCACTAAGGGAAATAACTTAGAAAGTGTCACTACCATTCACCTCCCCCATCAGAGGTAAGAATTGCACATTGCATAGTGGGGGTTGGGGAACAGGGGATGCTAGACTAACCCAAATAAGACCACATCACCAGCACATTTAAGAAATTCTGATTGAACATTTCCATACCTCGTCCACTCTCTGCTGTTGAAAGCAAGAGTTGTTACTACCCCAGTGAAGGAGATAGGGTGGGAAAATGGGAAAAGCATCTTCATGAAGCATGGTGTCATGGAAGCGAGTCAGGTTTCCTGAGTTTGGGGCCTCTACTATCAATTGATCATGTGAGTCTGCTCAGATTGCTTCACCTCTCTGGGCCTTGATTCTTCATCAGAAAATGTGGGAGTTAAATAATCAGATCCCCGAGGTCTCTTACAAGTAGGTCAGTCAGTGGACCCAAGACCATAAGGAGAATCCAGTGAAAATGAAACAAAAAGTAAAATTATTCTAAATTTTGAATTGCAGGTGAAGTGGTAGCCCCAACAGAGAGAAAAGGTGCCACAAAATATTTATCTTTCATAGAAACAAACTGTTTCTCCTGATCCTTGGAGAAATCCATAAAATTTGTCTATAAATAGGGAGCCAGTGATGTGAATGAACAGTCAGAAAGGGGGACAACTGCACAGGTGAATACAAAACCCAAACTCACCAGTACTGTGGCTTATAGAACAATGTCCTGCATTGCCACAGAGTAAACAAAATGGGAGTTAGAAAATGAAAATAATAGCGTGGCTCATTTGCAAAGCTAAATTTTGGGCAGGTTTTTAGGAAAGAAGGATGCAATTTATAGTCTGAAAAAAGCAGAAGGAGCCTCAGTGATCCCCACCCCCTGCCACTTAAGCCATATTTTAAAGAAAAAAAATGAGACAAAAGGGATCAATCTCTGGAAACCCCAGATGGGACCGAAGAGTTTAGCTAAATTATAGCTCTGAATCTCAGACTTTTAAGTAAGTTCTTGCAGCAGACCATGACTTCTCTAGAAGCAGGTGTATCCAAGTGCTTTGATTCCAAAAACAAAAGGACATTATACCTTGAGCTCTGTTCTTCCTCGAAGCTCTACTTCATAGCCCTCACTCAGAGTCCGAAGGATTGTAACAGTGCTGAGACTGACATGAATGCGGTAAGCTGCAAAAGAAGGAGAGACATGACTTTGGCTCCTTTCTCACTGGTGAAATCAATGAGAAATTATCAATGTAATAAATGGTCCCACTTCAAAGTGTACTAGACCCTAAGCAAAGCCCTGGGAGAGAGTGTTAGTTAGGATGGGAAGTGACGGCCTTCTCACCAGGCCCAAATAAGGTGTTAGCAGTAGCACCTATCAGCCTCCTAGACACCATCTCAAATGAAAGGCCATGCAATAGAAAGGTGTTAATTTAACTTTAAGGTGAAGATGGAGAAACAAGCTACCACCACTGTGCTCTCTGCTGAAATGCAACCTCCTCTGAGGGAAATTTGGCTTCACAGCCTCTCTTGCAAAAAAAATTTTTTTGCTATGTATAGTATATTCACCATGACTTTCCTTCTCTTAGCAGCCCAATACTGCTCATTGTGCCTTCCTCATTGACTTACAGTTACCCAAAGCCTCTGCTCAAAAGGGTTGTCGGGGTGTGTGTGTGTGTGTGTGTGTGTGTGTGTGTATGTGTGTGTGTGTGTGTGTGTGTGTGTGTGTGTGTGTGTGTGTTTTACTGGGGCATTTTACCTCCAAGCTACACTCCCAGATCTTTTTATTTTTTATTTTGAAACAGGATCTTGCTAGGTTGCTGAGAGTCTCACTATGTTGCTGAAGCTGTCTTTGAACCCCCAAATAATCCTTCGTCTCAGCCTCCCAAGTACTGGGATTACAAGTGTGCACCACCATGCTGAGCTGGGTTGTCCTATTTTTAAAAGCCACATGCCAGTCCTAAGTGGGCCATCCTATTCTCATCTTGTCTTATGTGAGCCTTTTAATGGGGCGATCACTAGCAAGAAAAGAGAGATCTGATTCTAACAATCATCCAGCTATGTAGTAAGGAGGATCATTCTAGGGCTATGTCACTAGTCACTTCCATTCCAGATTCTCCATAGATTCAACTGGACGCAAAGGAGATATTGCTGAAATTTATTTTTTGTTAATATACTTGTTGTATTTTTGGTTTCATATCCAACGTGAGGTTAGAGGCTACCTCTTTGCAGCTCTTCAGTCAGTGTGGAACTTAATGCCATATTTGGTTCAGTCATTAGCTTTTAGAAAAGCACACTAACCAGCTTCTGTTGTGCAGAGATCACATGCATATGCTTCTTTGTGTCCCTCACAATGCCTTCCTTGCATAGCCGGTGCTTAATAAACACCTGCTGTGGGTGATTCACTCCATTTTCTTCTTCCTGCCTGATCTCTGGTAAGGTGCTGCCTAAATCTCAAAATTCAATTTCTGCTCTCAACTTTATATTTGCCATGCAAAATATGTGGAGTTTTCCCTCATGCAGACTAGAATATGACTTCAGCCTTGTACAAGCTTACATCAGTCCAGAGAACTGTGCCAAATCTGCATTGCAGTTCCATGATCAATTTCACTTCATCTTGGGTTGCACTTCAAGAGCAAAGTCATATGCAAAGTCATATTCACATAGCGGTTCCTGGATGACTACTTCCATGGCCTCTGCCATATCTGTAGAGTTTGAAGACTTTCCCAGATGTTAGAAAATTTATTCTGACAACAGCTTCTAAGTTCCGTGCTGCCTCCTTAATCATGGCTGCACAGGCTAGATTGACTAAGACTGGACCCATTGTGTAAGCCTGTTTCTGCACATGAGTGATGGGGAGTGGGGTCAGACAGGGCACCACCCACTGTGATATAGGCCACCATATCATCAGGGACTAGTTTAAATATACTGTTAAAGTTGGGAAAGAGCTTGTACTGCCTTGGAGCTGCCAGGACTGGGGCTGCTAAGGGCTTAAGTGGTTTCTTTCTTTTTAAAATAAAATCTACATTTTTATTTTTCATTTTTTATACTTTCATTGGTGCATTGTTACAATACATCACAAAGAGAATCAAAGTGATACAAATACAAAATTTTTTAAAAATAAAAATACATAAATAAAATACATGATTTTTAAAGATTTTGTGTTGGTTGCCCATCTTTAATAGCTTAAAAATGGTATTTGGCATGCTTTCTCATTTAAAATTAATATTTATATATTCATTAAAATGAAAACTGTATATAGAATTTAATGCTATCTTCTATGCTTTTCCTATAAATGCATGAAAAAATTAACCTTGCTCAACCACAGTATAGGTAAAAGGCACATTGTTATTCTGACATTATCTCCGTAGTGGCAGTAAACAACCAAGAAAAGGGTGAGCCAATCTCTTGCCAGCACCAGACAAGCCGTATAATGGTTTTTACAATTTTACTCTCAAAGAAGGGAAGAGAAAGTGGTATTTTTTATACTATGCCTGTTTTGATAGGAACTAAGGGTTTCTATACAGGCAAGTTGTAATTAATTATTTCAGAATTCCAAGCTCCTTGGATTGAGGGATTATTGCTAGCTAAATTCTAGGGACTATTTGATGAAGTCAGAACTCCTGGGGTCCTAACCAGTTCAAAAGAGGACTAGAGCAGCAAACAGCACCCAAACTAGTACAAACTAGTCAAAAAAAAACCGGAAAATGTCAGTCTTTTACCTAGTTCTTTTCTCAAAATGACTCCCCTAAACCCACTAGGCTAGCCAATTCTTTCTTTTACCCAAAAGACTTTTTTTTAAAAGTTGTTTTGATCAAATTGACTGGCTGTTTCAGTGTCACTTTGCTACAGCTTCATTTCTATAACAAGAAAGGTACATGTTCAGTCCAACATCACCCCCTACTGGTTTGCTATTGCAGACCAGGCAAATGTGTGATCAGTCTTTATCTTTTATTTTTCCATAAAACATTAAAACATCAAGTACCCTGCTCTCTTTCTCCTCTCTTGAAGAAGAATCACTTTTTGAATGCCAGAACGACACCATCCCACCCCATCCATCCATTTACAGGTACTCACGTAACCCTGTCGATTCCATCCGAGAAGCTGTGTTCACAGTGTCTCCAAACAAACAGTATCTAGGCATAGTGAGACCCACCACTCCAGCAACAACTGGCCCTATGGAGTAGCAGAAGGTTAGGATTATAGTTAGCAGGTATGCACTCCATGCTAATCCAGAATTCAAGGGAACGAATGTAGCTTTGTCAAACACTAAACGTTGCCATTAAATAGTTACAGGAATCTGAAGGAAGATATAATTGAATAATGAACTCTTTGCCCCATGATAAAGCACATTGATAATAATGCAGACACGAATACCTTTCTGATTTATACCTCTATTCCAATAACAGTTACAACCAACCTTATATCTGTCAACAGGACAAATAAGCAACAAAACCAAACCAGTAAAACCTGGGCAGGGATGCAAGATCCAAATGTGTTCATTGCAAGGAAAAAAAATGTGACTTTCTTGTGCCTTAGGGTTGGAAGGAAGAATCTCATCAGTCCCAAAGCATGCCTACCAAGATAATTATTGCTAAGACAGTTGGAAAAATCTGAAAATAAGTAGAATTGACTTTTAATCATCTGTATTAGGAATATAGAAGAGCAGTAAATATAAATAATCCAAGGATACTTTCTATTTGTTTTTTAAATGATTTATGTTCTTACATTAAGTGTTCAGTCATTGAAAGAACTTCAGTAGCCATACTGAGAAGCCAGTTCAACAGGATCTAGAAGTTCTTCAACTTCAGCTTTCTGGTCTCTGCTGTTTCTACATTTAAATTTTTCAGCATTATCTTTTTGATTTTTCCTGAGATAAAAAGTAATTAAGTGGGCTGGACGTGGTGGTGCATGCCTGTAATCTCAGTACTTAGGAGACTGAGACAGGAGGACCACAGGTTGAAGCACAGACTCAGCAACATAGTAAGACTTTCAGCAACCTGGTGAAACCCTGTTTCAAAATAAAATAAAATAGAATAGGGATAGGGGTAAAGCTCAGAGGTAGAATGCCTCTGGGTTCAATCCCCAGTACAAAAAAAAATTAAGTGCTTTGCTTCAAAAAGTTCTTTCTGCTGAGAAAAAATAAATAAGAACTACAAAGCAGATTTCTCATTGTAATTCACTTCTTGCTCATTCAGAAGCATCCACTGAGCACTGAGCTGGGAAGCAAAAACAGTAAAAAAGAAATGTAACAAATGGTCTCAATTCTCCAGGAATTTCAAATCTAATTGCAGAAAAAAGACTAAAAAATAGGAAGCAAATAAGCAACAATACAAGGCAATGTATGGTTGGGGCAAGATAAACAGTATGGGCAGATGTGCTATAACAGTTCTGAAAATGTAGGAAGTGCTTATTAGGACCTGACTTAATCAAGAAGAATCCAATAGCGAAGGTAGAATTTTATTTGGGTCTTGGTGGATGGATTTGAAGAGGCAAAAATGGACATAAATCAAAAGTTTGTGTTTGGGATTGAACATACATGGGATTTTGAGAAGCTATTAGAGAAAGCAGTCTATGAGTTCAGGCAGATGGGGAGAAACTGGAAATTGGGTTGTGTTGAATGGGTTATATAAGATAGAGGACCTTGAATCACTAGAGGATCTTGAGCAGGGAATAAAATAATGAAAAATTTTTCTCATTTTCTGTTTTCTCTCAGATCAGTGTATAGAATACATTGAAAGGGGGAAATAGTAAACCAGGGGGAACCTGTTAGGATGGCTGTTGTAGTAATCCAAGCTCAAGGTATTGAAAAGGAAGTGATGATAGGAAGTGGGTAGCCAGAAAGGGCTGTTAAAAGAGAGACACCATGAAAGGAGAACCAACAGACATGCTAGCTGTCAGATGACCATGAGAAAATGGATGTGGGTTCCTGAGTTTATGCTGGTTTAGGGGAGAAGTTGATTTGAAGTTTTAAGTATGTTAAATTTTAAATAATGAATTGTCCAAGCAGAGGTATGCTGACAGGGGTTGGAGATGTAAAACTGGAGTAGAAATGAGAGATGAGAGATTGTCTTTGAAAGAAATATTCTGAACATTTCCCATATGCTAAGCACTCAGGATACAAATATGAATAAGATATAGTTCTTAGCTGGGCCTGGTGATACATGCCTGTAATCCCAGTACTTCGGAGGCTGAGACAGGAGGATCACAGGTTTGAAGTCAGCTTCAGCAATTTAACAAGACCCTCACAATTTAAAAACTCTGTTTCATAATTAAAAATAAAATAAGGCTGAAGATGTAGCTCAGAGGTTGAACATGCCTGGATTGAATCCCCAGTATACCCACCACCAAAAAAAAAAAAAATATATATATATATATATATATATAGTTCCTGCCTCTAAGGAACTTAAAGTCTAATAGAAGAACGGATACAAAAACATAGATTATGGTGATTCTTATGAGAAGGATGGTAGGGAAGAGGCAAGTATGGAAGCAAAACAATGCTGTTGCAGTGATCTAGGCAAGATATGCTGGTGACCTAGACTTGGGAACTGAGAGTCAAATAGAGACTCAAGGAATGTTTAAAAGGTAAAATGTTCAGAACTCAGAAATTGATTGGAGGTCAAAGGTCAGAGTGAGGGAGGAGTCCAGGATGGCTTTCAAGACTAGTTGGAGCTATTGAGTCAAAGGTAGTAACACCAAGTGAGATAGAGAATACCCGAAGAGGAGGAAGCTTTTATGGGAAGAAATTCATTCTATTTTAGACATGTTAAGTCTGAGGACCATGAGGAACATTCAGGTGGAAATGTCAGCAGGAAGTCTGATGTATAAGGCTGAAGCTTAAAGGAAATGATTACCCTGAAGATACAGAGTTAAAAGCCATCAGCATACAAGTGGTAGTTAAACCATAGACAAGAATGAGATTGCCCAGGGGAGTGTGAAAGGAAAAAAAAAAACAACCAGTGATTCAAGACAGAAGGGAGGATACTAATATTTAAGGAACAGATAGAAACAAAAGGAATTATCAGTCAGTTATAGAAAATGAAAGCCAGGTTGGACTAGTAGAAAATGAAAATCTGGCTCTGTGGTCAGAGTGAGGTTGAGAAATAAATTAGAAGTGAAAATGTGCAGAAAACAAGGATATATCAAGACTCTGAAAGGTCTGCAAAAATGGTCAAAGACTGGAGGGATGTGGTGAGGAGTAAGGCCAGATTGTGAAGGGGTTAAGGAAGGAGTGCACAGCCTCTTAACTGTGGCAGAATGAGTGCTATTCATTCTTCTAAGAAGTGTGATAGGAAAGAGATGAAAAGAAAAGATGAGGGAAGAAAAGGAGCCTAGAAAAAAAAAAGCTAAGAAAGAAGTGGGGAATACGCAGACAAGCAAGAGTGCCTAGTAGGCGACATATGCATGACATCAAGTGAGATGTCTCTCAAGATACCTGAATGTGTGAAGTGAAATAGAAAGGATATGATGATACACAATGGAATTTTACTCAGCCTTAAAGAAGAACAAAATCATGTTATTTTCAAGGAAATGGAAGGAACTGGAAAACATTATGTTAAGTGAGATTAGTCAGTCACAAAAAGTTAAAAATCGAATGCTCTCCCTAATATGTGGAAGCTAGGGAGAAAATGGGACATAAGAGGGACTCCAGACGAAGGAGAATTCTTAGGTGAACAAAGAATTTGATTTAACGGAAGGTGATGGGGGGAGGGGGGCACCCTAATGAGCATGATGTACTTACAAGATCACATCAAAGTCAATCACTAAACTAACCTTGAGAAGGAGGGAGAAGGAGCGAGGGGGTGGAAATTGGGGAAGGGTTAATGAGAAATGTGTGCATGGATGTCTTTACCTATACTAGCTTGTACCCAACAAAGATGTGTGATTAACCCTGTTGTACCCAAGAAATGTATAAAAATCCATGCTAAAATAAATAAATAAATTGTAAGCACCTTCAGAAAAAAAAAAGACAGGATATTATGAAGAAGGAGAGCTTGAAAATATTCAAGCTAGAGGGGATGAATGTGGGAGAAAAATCTTTCAGTTGAGATTTCAATTAATTAAATGAATCATCCTAAATGCAACACATACTTGGGGATCTTGTAGCATAGTCAAACAGGAAAATGTTGGTTCTAACTCAAAAGGGTGGACCGAAAGATGTTTGTATGTGTGGAACCAGAGATTGAACCCAGGGGCATTCAATCTCCGAGCCACACCCCTACCACTTTTTATTTTTTATTTTGAAACAGGGTTTCATAAACTTGCTGGAGGCCTTGCTAAGTTGCTGAGGCTGGTCTCAAACCTGCAATCCTCCAGACTCAGCCTTCCAAGTACTGAAAGAGTTAAGTGGCTGAAACAAAGGCTGCTACCCACTGTGCTCTTGCAGGTTCTAGCAAGAGGGTAAACTTGGGTAGGTCTGAAGGACCTATGCATCCCTGGACAGCCGGATAATCCAGCTGTCAGAAATCAGAGGAGAGTTCCTTTTGCCCCATCCTTCTCTAGCCTTCCTCAAGGCACACGAGAATGTTTTCTCTTGCGTTAGCTGGTTGTTGATACCTGAGTGCAGACCCATTCGAATCCGAACTGGCACTTCTGGCATGTGCCGCATCTTGAAGGTGCCCACCGAGCTCAGGATATCCAGGGACATGTTTGCAATCTCAGCTGCATGCCTACTGCCATTCCTCTTTGGGAGGCCTGAGGCCACCATGTAGGCATCTCCAATGGTCTCTACCTAGGAATTGGGGAAAGTGTAATGAGCAAGCAAGTAACCTATTTGTGCTATTTTTCACAATTTTAGGGATAGGACAGAGGCGAGGTGGATATTCTTGTAAATCGAAGAAAACTGTCCAAAGTTCATAGGCCTAGCTGCACATTACAATCACTTAAGGAACTTTATTAAAAGCACTGATGCTGGGTGTGGTGGCGCACACTTGTAATCCCAGTACTTGGGAGGCTAAGACCAGAGGATCCAGCCTCAGTGACTTCGTGAGGCCCTCTGCAAATTAGTGAGACCCTGTTTCCAAATAAAGAATAAAAAAAAAATAGGGCTAGGAGTGTAGCTTGGAGGAAGAATGCCCCTGGGTTCCATTCTCAGTACCATACACACACACACACACACACACACAAAAGCACTAATGTCTAAGCTCCATACTCAGAGATTCTGGAATATTCTGGAATACATGTAGCTACTTTTCAGGCCTCTGAATAACCCTAAGAAATATGAAGCTCAAAGAAATTGAGGGGGAGGGAGAAAGAAATTTATGAGATAGTCCCTAGGATGTCCTTGAGAGAGAACCCTAGGAAGAAGTGCCTAAGATATTTCCCCAGAAAGCATTTCTCTATATTGTTTTGGGTAAATGAACTAGGGGAGCCTTGGTAGGTATACAGAAAGGGAAAGGAAGGGGGTCTGTACCCTCTACTTTGCCTTACTGTAAGATGGAGTTAGTTTTGCAGTGATATTGGGTATGAGAACTGGATCTCCCCTACCACTTACCTCCTCCTCTCCTACTGCTACCTCCTGGAGGGGTAGCAATACTGGCCCACAATTGCTCTGCAGGGGCCAGTTTGAGCTGAACATTTGGAAATGAAGGCAAATTTGTGCTCCTCATCTTCCCCCACAGTAGTGTGCCCACTTCTTTAGACAACCAGTAAATTGAAGCTTTTCAGGTAAATCCAAAAGATAAGTAAGCTGAAAGGATTTCTGTGAAATGTGCCAGTCAGGCTGGGCTACTACAAGTTTGGATTCGGTTACAATCCATGTTTTCCTAGAGAATCCCACTCACGGGGTGCTATAATTAAGAGCATGAAACTCTAAAGTCATGTTGCCTTGGTTAGATCCCAGATTCACCCCTTTAAACCAGAGGCAAGTCATTTAATCTCTGTTATTCAGTATCCTTGTCTGTAATATATAAATAATGACAATACCCACCCCATAGTGTTTTCTAAGGACTAAGTAAGTAATATATGTCAAAGTACTTAAAACCTGCCTAATGAGCCAGGCATGGTGGTGAACGCTTATAATCTCAGCATTTGGGAGGCTGAGACTGGAGGATCTGGGTTTGCAGCCAGCCTCAGCTGCTTAGTGAGGCACTCCATAACTTAGCGAGACACTGTTTCAAAATAAAGAATAAAAATAGGGCTGGGGGTGTAGCTCGGAGGTAGAATGCCCCTGAGTTCAATCCCCAGTACCACACACAAAAAAAACAAAAACAAAAACCTGTCTAATGGATGATAGTGTATACTAAGTGCAAGCTATCACCACCACCATCACCAAATGGGCATATCTTAAAACCAGCCTTAGGACTCTGGCTATGATTCAGCTCCAGAGAAAGAAGTTTAGTAATCAGCAAGAGGCCCATCGTCATGATTTTCTGTATAGCCAATAACAAAGGTCTTTTGCACCTCTGGGGCTCTGTACTTCAACATACTTCCATCCAGGGTCTTCCTAATCTAGTATAGTTTGAAGAGAAGATTCCTGCTCCTAAATAAGCATGCCTCCCTGCACATAGGAAGGAAGGGTTGCAATGCAAATGCTACATGGGAGTGGAAACTCAGTGGCTGGCAATTATCAGAGCCTGGGAGTTGACCCCTCAGCTTTGGTAAAACAATTATCCAGGAGGCCACAATGATATAGATGAGAGATTAGAAGAACAGGGAGCCTGGGCACTGCTGGGCTTCAATGTGTAGACTGCTGTGGAGAATTATAGATTTCATGAGCCAGCATAAGGATACTGGAAGGGAAGGAATGGGAAGGTATAGAAAAAAATCTGGTTGAGATGGGAGTAGCGGCAGGAGAAATGAACGTGAAAACTTATCACTATACTCCATAATTCTGTAGGAGCCTTTTCACTTCCATTTCAGTTTCAAGTGCCAGGGGAGGTGATTCCAATTTTTGCAGGTAAGGAAAACAAAAATACAAACAAGTTTGGTGATTCACTGCTGGATCAATTTTTATTTCCTTTGCACTGTGTTTCTTTTAATAAATGTGACAAAAAATAGATTCCGTTTTTGGATTTATGTGGCTTGCTCTGTCCTGGGAGAATCTACTAACTTCCTACTGCAGCCACGAAGTATCAAAATAATTAATGGTCTCATCTCTAAGACCCCCAACGATTGTCTGAACAGAATCAGCTGGATTGATTAAACAGTGGCTATATTTCTGCCCACGCTGAATCATCTTTGATTTTCGTTTCAACTGAATTAGCTTTCAGTGATTTGTTTTTCTCTTCAGGCTGCTTGAGTTCAACAAGTTAAGACAGGTAGTCTGATTCCATGGATTTTTCCTCCACTGTAGTTTCCATGTGTGCTTCTTGATTAGCTTGCAGCTCCTGCTGATTGACAGGTATGATGTCTATTTCTGAGCCCTTTTTAGGTGGTTTGGCCTAGCCCCAAGGCTCTCCACCTGACCTGAAAGGGCCCTGTCTAATCTGAGATAAACACACTGCCCTGTGTGTGATTTGAAAGCTGGAACATTTTGGAGTACTGTGAAGGATCCAGTGAATGGAGCTACTCATTCTCCAGCTCTACCTTGGTTCCTGGGACAGAGGAGCTTCCTGAACTCTGGGATGCCTGGGGCATCTTTCTCCATCAATAAGACAAGTATCCATGTTGCAGACAATGTGGAAATGTCCCTGTACAGCTATAAGGTTTTTAGTCATGCTCTGCCTAGAGACAAGATGACATATAAAAACAAGGGTAAAGAGGCATAGCACCAAAACAAGTGAATGTGCTCATCTGTTCTCATCTTCAGCAATCTTTGACAGAAAGAGTAGAAATCAGTAGGCTGGAGGAAGAAGAGAAGGTGGAAGCAGGGGCTTGCAACCATATAATTAATCACTTTCCCAGACCTCAGGCCAATAGGTGGGCTTTTGGTTACCCTGTAGCAATCCCAAAGAGCCTCAGGTCTAATAGGTCCATATTGTAATGCCAAGTTCCTTCCTGTATAAAAGCAGTATCTAAATCGGGATACCAAATTTTTGTACCATGTTTCAGATCTGCAGAAACTTGGCCAGGATGAAATCTGTAGCAGCCACCAACAAGTGGCAAAATACCAATACCTCTTCTATGTCCCCTTTAATGCCTAGCATGATGTTGCCTACACTATGGGAATTCAGCCAATGAAATGCAATAACTCTCTTGGTATCAACCTCTTCTTAGTCCCAATTCTAAAAAAAAAAACAGATCAAATGAAATATGCCTGGAAATTCCTTGCCTGATTGAGAGTTGTTATTTTGTAAAGTGGGAAATGATATACATTCTTTCTGGCCTTCATTTCCAATGGAATACCAAGGGAAGAGGCATACTACTTAACTTTTCATTCCTAAACAACACCACTCTATAAAATTGCATTCTTTTGTTTTGGAATACATGCAGAAAGCCTTATATAAAAATTTCACTCTGAAATGTATGTCTCTGCTAACCAGCATACCTTGTAGACATCATGACTGCCAATGATTGCATCGAAGAGTGTGTACAGGTCATTCAGAAGATCCACCACCTCGATGGGCTCACTCATGGCTGAGATGGTGGTGAAGCCCACGATGTCACTGAAGTACAAGGTGACCAAGTCAAAGCCCTCAGGTTCGACAGTGCAGCCCTTTTTGAGGGATTCAGCAACTGATCTGAAAAGCAGACATAGCTATTCCCTAAGAAGACACCAGCCTTCCTCTATGTTACACATAGCTGCTAGCATATAGTTTCTCCAAGAATCAACTAAATGATAAGGAACTATCACCAGGATAAAAACAATCAATTCACTTATCCTACAAATATATATACCAAGTGCTTATGATATGACAGGTACTATGCCAGGTGCTAGAATATAATGCTGAACACACAGACCTGTTCGGTGCCTTCTACTAGCACAGAGAACCAGGTTGCCTTCTACCTCATGCCCCTCCCCTCTGGGAGTGTTCCCAGGTGATTGCCTTTTCATGAGACTAGTTTCCCCAATTATGCCCTAGAAGACCACGTTACAACATAAGGTGCTTGGGAAAATTTGGAAATTGCAGCAACTGATAAGACTTTTGACTAAGGAAGGAAAAAAGCTGGGAAAATAACCCTGTTACTTTTCTCCAAGAGCTCAAAGAGCCTTCTTTTAATCGGTCAACCTGGCAAAGTCACAAAGTAACATATAGAAACACCAAGGCACCAAAAACTTAAATGACCAGCATGATCCACAGGTAGAGGAAAATTAGGATGTGTTCTGCTCCCTTGGTTTCCAATTCGCCTTTGATTTGAAGGTGTGACTCAAACCCACTAGGAGTAGAGAGCATTCAGTCCAGGGGGAGGGGGCAGTTAGTTGATGGGTAATTTCTTCTCCTTTTTAATAGAACACACTATTATAAGGATTCACACTCCTCAGGTGTTCACACATACGGTGGTAGCATCTGTGTTAGAAGCTTTTCCGTTTTCTGTTTTTCAATTTCCAGCTCTTCAGTCCGTTCCCGGATCAAATCTTCCAAGTTGCTAGAATATTGCTCTAACATCCGAAGCATAGAATCAATGATATTGGTCTTCTTCCCTTTATTGAAAGTTTTAAACTGGAGGTAAAACAGAAAGAGGAGCCAAGGAATGTTTACTCCCCTGAAATCCAAGATGGGAAACAGGCCCCCTTTATCACAAATATTTTCCTCTAAAATGCAGGAGAGATGAGCCCCCATATGAATGGGAAAGTCATTACCCACTCTTGTCACAAAGCCCATTCACAGGGCTCTTCTTTCCTGCAAGTAGTTCTTTCCCTACCCTTCTGATTCTTTCAAGTCTGAACAAATGTGCTCTGGGCAGGCTCCTTCAGTTCTGAAATGCTATGGCAAGAACAGTAACCACTTCAAAGGTAAAAGGATTTGGTTTTCAGCCATTGCGGGTGAGGTAAGGGGAAAGAGGACAGAAAGAGACCTTTTACCCTGCTAGATCATCAGCCTATTAAATCATCCTATCCTCAAATGCTAGTGTTGCCAGTTCTTGAACAGTGGAAGGGTCCTTGACCACTTAAAGAGGGCTCAAGATTGACATAGTAAGATTTAGCCTATTTTCTTACCATGGAGTCCAACAATAATGGTGTCCCCTAGCACCTGCCCTTCAGGTCAGTTGGGGCCATGTAGAAATTCAACTGCTCCTGCCCTGTCCCATGTCTTGATCCCTTAGCGGTGGGTGCTTGCTACAGATGTTCAATACATCCTCTAGGCACCTTGTCCATCTACAAGAAGCTGCGTATAGCATTACAATTATGAGGGCCAGCTCCCTCTGTGCAGCTATATTCAGCATGTACATAGCTATGTTCACAACAATAAAAGACTGGTGGTTTATTTGCTGAGCAGACTTCTAGCAGTCTATTGCAAAGAACCTTCCTACACAGCTGGGTCACACATGCTCCATGTAGCACCCACTGTCCCAAGGAAAACACTAGGAGTTTCTGAGCCTCATCTACATCTATATCTCCACCCAAGGTTCTGAGGGGATAACCTCAGCAGCCAATTCAGATCCTTTTGCTTCCCCTTGTTGCCTAACTTAGGGAGCCCGCTCCTCTTATTAAAATGTTATTAACTGCAGGAAAAGACTTAGGAGGCTATCATTGTAGTCAGACAGGCTAAACTTCCACCAAAGCATTTTAGTGAGGGTAGCCCCAGCAATGTTGTATGTGAAAGTTGCATGATGTGTACTTCTCCTATCTATCTCCAGCTTCGGTGCGGCCTTCTGAAATAACATCTCTAGCATCAACACAAGGGCAAAATGCTTTTGCGCCTGCCTCATGGTAAGATTTTTAGAAATTTGACCTTTATAGTCCTTTGTTATTTTCCATACTATTTAACACCTGTTTGAGTGTCCTCGAGAAACCCAGCCAGGCTAATGGAAGCATTATTAGCTGGGGACACGGATGACTTCATAAGCAGCGCCCCTTAGGCTTTCAATCCAACTCTTTCTCTTTTTCGCCTCAGATACCTGCCACTCATAAAGCATCTCAGTGCTGTACTCTAGCCAGGCTCAAAAGCCTCTCTGCAAGAGCCGACACAGCACTCCGAAAGAGCACCCTCAGTTTCAGTATCCTGTAATTTCAACCAACCTCTACAATGCATGCTCCAACAGAGGAACTGTACCCAAGATTCCTTAGTAGGATGCTTTGTCCTTTCCTCCATCCCCCCTTCTGATCTCCACCTCTAAAGACAGAATAAACCTATTTAGAAATTCAGTATGTTAAGGAGAGGGTTTATCACTTTTCATGTACCTGTTGCCTCAAGTAGTTTCATGGGAACCAAAGGAATCTCCTAATTTTGCATTTCACATTTGCATTTCTTCAACACTCCTTTAGATACTACATAGTTTTCCTGAACCTCCAAAACCAACCCAGCATCATCTACATGATATTCTAAATGATACTCAGAGTTCCCTGAGATCTCCAAAGCAAACAAAGCTCTATAAAGAGCCCCATGTATTCCATGATATCCACCTTCCAACAGTCTCAATGTCAATCATTACAAATGCCTGGTGGTCCAATCCATTGTTGAAAAGTTGCTTAGGCCAAGTTGTGTATGGTCCAGAATGGAGATTCAGACATAGAAGAGCACCAGAACCAACTCTTGGGCTCTTGGAGAATATGATGGTGATGCTCCAGCAACAAATGTCTCAGAGTAGCCATCTCCAGACTGCTCCTTCAAAAGAAGTGCCCTTTCCCCTGGCAAGGAGTTCTTTCCACAATACAATGGATTACCCTTGGGTAGGTGGGCTTTGAGATGGCTTCGGGGCAGTGATAAGATCCAGAGTCCTTACCTGGCTAAATATTTCTTCAAAAGTTGGTCGTTGTTCTGCAGCCTCAGCCCAGCACTGCTTCATCAGCTGCAGGCATTCTGGAGGGGCATACTCCGGAGAAACCACTGGTCTATATACAGGAGGAGGCTTCTTAAGTCTGTCTATGATTTCTGCCCAGGTGTAAGAAAAGAAAGGTTTATAAATCATGGAAAAAGTACTAAGATTCAACAATGAAACTGAATTTTAGCCAAGTAAGGGATTGGTCAGGAAACACACACACACACACACACACACACACAGGACCATCTCCCTTTTTTCTCCTTAGATGGCTTGAATATTGATTCTATCAGAGAAAAGTCTGTATCAGATCTTTGGAAAGGGTGTAATAAATTAATCAATTGAACTATTAAGATCATTTAGGCCCAGCTTTATCCTGCTTCAGCTAGGTTTTAGATGCAGCTAATCATATATCAGTTCTAATGCTGTAAATTTAATAACCTGGCTCCATTCACCTACCCCCAAATCACCTAAGCCTTACCCAAAAGAAAGCCATGTAACTCTTGCTGTAAGCCCAGGCCCAGCCCAGGTCCAAGATTTGGGCCCCAGCTGGCCTCTAGACAGAGGGAATTGAGAACATTAGTAAACAATTTAGAGCCTTATGAAGACATTCCTGGTTGCTGATGAATGAACTCCACTTTCAGTGAAACATTTACTACATATCAGACTATGGACTAAAATTCTGTATGCATTATTTCATTGGATTCTCACCACAAACAGATGAGGCAGGCACTCTTATTTTCATTTTACAGATGGAAAACTGAGGCACAGGCTAGTAAGTTCAAATTTGAACCCAGGCAATCTCAATCTACATTTCCCTGCTTCCAGACACCTCAGTTCTTGAGTCCCTATCCAGACCCAAAAGTCATTAGTAACCAAAAGTCTACATCATACAGACTGACCTTTCAATAAAGGGATAAAAAATCATTAGCCCTCAATGTCCCCATCAACCTATACTAGTCCCCAAACCAATCTCTGCTTGCAGCCTAGACTTCTCTAAACTATTCCTAAACACAAATCCAGCCATATAACTATCATACTAAAAAAATCCCTTCAAGACTCCCATTACCTACAGAATAAAATCCAACCTCTTTGCTATGCATGACCCCTGAAAACCTCCCCAGGATCATTTCTCACCCCTCCCCACCACCCTTGACTCTTTTTTTTAATTGGTGCATTGTAATCATACATCTTTGTTGATACAAAGCTGTATGTATCATCACACAAGCTGATAAAGGTATACATGCATACATTTCTCATTTAACCCTTCCCCAATACCCACTCCACTCCCTCCTTCTCAAGTTCAGTTTAGTAATTGACTTTGATGTGTTCGTGAAAGTACATCATGCTCATTAGGGCCTTCTGTATCATGAACTAAACCTTGCTTGCCCCTTCAGTGTGCCCTTACCACCCCTGAACTGCTCCTAACACCCTAATGAGTGCCCTTCCCTCCATGAAAGAAGTTTAACTCTAGCCTCTGACTTCTCAGCACCTTGTGACACCACTCATTCTGCTCCTTCCACCCAAAGCAGCCTATGCTGGTAATGGTTTCTGCATTGCAGCCTCTTGCTTTTGGTGCAATAGGGTCATGGGAATGAACCCCTCGGGATGTGACTGCCCCATCTACTCTTTCTCAGAACGCCATCCAGTTGAATGGGTTACTTCTTTGCTTAGGTCCAGCATGATTTATGCCCTTGAGGATCTCATAGTCCAGTTGAGATAAACAACAACATGTAATATGAGTGCTTTAGCAGAGATAAGTGTGGGTAAGCACAGTGTGGGTGCCTGACCCATATGAAGAAATCCAAGAAGTCTTTCCAGAGGAGGTGACACAACTTGGTCTAGGAAGAGTGGGGATAAGGTGGGCACAAATTCCAGATACTGTGAACAGCATGTGCAAGGGCACAGAGGTGGGGCATATAGTATAGCTGGAGTGTGGGCAGTGACAGATGATAAGTCTGAAGAAGTGGAAAATGGACAGAATATGAAAGCTTTTTTATGTTGTATGAGGAGTCTGGGCTTCATTTAACAAATGATGGGGAATAGTTGGAGGTCATTAAGTAAAGGGGTGATGTGGGACCCTGACTGTGGCAATGGATAGCTAAGTGTTTTTCTTTTTCACTTTTAAAACCATTTATTTTGTCCCAGTACCTGGGAGGCTGAAACTGGAGGATCCGGGTTCGTGGCCAGCCTTAACTACTTAGTGAGGCCCTACAGAATGTAGTGAAACCCTGTTTCAAAATAAAGAATAAAAAATAGGGCTGGGGGTATAGCTTGGAGGTAAAATGCCCCTGGGTTCAATCCCCAGTACCGCAAAAAAAATTTTTGAAATAAATTTACACTTCCAGAAAAGTTATAAAAATAGGTGAAGGTTACCAAGTGCTGTGTGCATGTATGTCACTATCATTCTGAACTGCATTATGATGTGAGATTACAATGAACCAATAAAAGTATATAAAATAGTATGATTGCCTATATACCCTTTACTATGTAACGTTATTAACTTACGTAACGATAGGATGAAGAAAACTAGCATTTGTACAATAGTATTATTAGAGACCATTTTAATTTCATCAGTTCCCCCCTAATGTTCTTTTTCTGTTCCACAATCCAATTCCAGATCTCTCTTCTCTCCTCTCTTCTCCCCTTCCCTCTCCCCCCACCCAAGGTCATTCTACCTTTGAGCTACACCCCGGCCTTTTTTTTAACAGGGTCTCCCTACATTTCTGAGGGTCCCATAAGTTGCTGAGGCTGACCTCAAACCTGTGATTCTCCTGTATCGGCCTCCCAAGTACTGGGATTACAGGCATGTGCCATTGCAACCAGCCCAATTCCAGATACTTTATTGCATGTGCATGTAATTATGTCTTGGTTTCTTCCAGTCTGTGACAGTTCCTCAATTCTTTTCTTGTCTTTCATGACTTAGACACTTGTGATAAGTACTGGCCGTTTATTTTATAGGATGTCTCTCAACTGGGGTTTATCTGAAGTTTTCTCATGATGAAATTGAGGCTATACATTTTTTGGCAAGAATGCCATAGAGGTTATGTCATACCCTTCCTAGAGCATCATGCCAGGGTAACATGATATTGGTATGCTTTATTATTGGTGATGGTAACCTTGATCACTTGATTAAGGTGGTGTATGCAGGATCCTCCTCTTATAAACTTACCATTTTCCCATTTGTAATTAGTATCTTGTGGGTTTACATTTTGAAAATACATAAATAGCTTGTTTCTCCTCAAACTTGCACCCACAGATTTTTGCCATCCATTGCTGGATCTTGCCTAATAACTCTGTGTTCTGATGGGAGATTGGGATGAAAACCATTTGCATGTCATAGGGAAAAACTGACATCTGGGAGCATCATGTGTAGTATGGAAATACTTACCAAGAAGTGTCCACAAGGAGTAGAGGAGACTGAAAATAAAGGACAAAAGGATTGACGTAGTTCCTATAGGCCCATGTCTTATGTCACAGTTTGAAAAAGGACCAGCTTCCTGGATGGGGGAATTTCTTACAGATGCCTAAAGTTGTCTGGCTCCATGTGCCACCTGCATACAACACAGGCTGCTTGCAGACTAGCAGGCTGTTAGCACAAACACTCTTCTGGCAAATCACAGCGTGGGTTGGCCTGATGATCTGATTCATGGTGGGCCCCAGTGCCTTTTTCTCACCTCCCGCTTACCTTTGGCAGGCAGATCCATCATACAGAATGGGGTGCCCCGGACCATCACTTCTTGCATGATGATGGCAAAGCTATAGACGTCTCCTGCAAAAGAACCTAATCTGCTGCCCCTCGGGGCTCTCAACAGCTCAGGGGCTGTCCACAGCAACTCTGCAAAGAAAGCATTGTGTAATGAATACATGGAGGATTAACTGACATCTGCAATGCCCTCAAGGGCTCTGAGGGTGCTGTTTTATTGATTTCTTTATATTTTTATTAGATAGACTAGCATGCTAGTGCCCCCATCATCTGAATCTATTAATCTAAGGAATTATGCACATAGAAAGCATACTACTCTCTCCACCCCAGGACCATGCAGGCAGACATAGCAGAGGTGTGGGGAAGGACAAGAAGCTTGAAGTAGACACTATCTGACGCTTGCTTTTCTTGCTCTCTTGAGCCTCCAAGTAGCAGCTGGCAGGTTTCCAGGGAAGGCAAGTGTACTGCCAGACTGGTTACCATGGATTTGCTGTTTGCTAAAATCTATATGTGTCTGGTAATTTGATTGTGCCGGGGCTCAGAGATTCATAAGTTGCTTTCCCCAGATCTTCTCTAAAAGGATTAGAGGATCCCCAAACCTCTTCTGTTTCTTGCAGAGAAAAAAGGAACAGCAGTTACTTTAACTCAGTACTACAAATATTTTTTAAAATTTTTTAATTTAATTTTTTTAAAAAAATTATTTAATACTGCAGATATTTATTGAGGGTCTATAATGTACCAGACACTGTTCCAAGTGGAGGGGCAGTACCAGAGATGAATCAAATGTTGATTTTACCCTCAAGTTTAGAGACAAGTGGGTAAATCATGTGTACCCCTAACTGTAATACAAGAGAGAGGGTGATGAGGGCCATCATATAGTACAGGGAAATGAATTTATTAAAAGCCATATATTAATACCCACTGTGTGTTCTGTTGAATTTCAGGCCCAATGGGGGAAAACAACAGAGTATATCTGCTTTCAGAGTTTATGGCAGTCAGAATATTAGAAATTTTTGTAAGGGGCAACTAAAGCAATACAGAAAGGCACATACTTTTAAATTTTATTTTTAAGTATACTTTTATTGGTGCATTGTAGTCTCACATTGTAATGAAGTTCAGAAGGAGCCAGGTGTGGTGGCGCATACTTGTAATCCCAGCACTTGGGAGGCTGAGATAGGAGGATCAAAGGTTCGAGGACAGTCTTAGCAAGTAGTGAGACTCTCATCAACCTAGTGAGACCCTGTTTCCAAATAAGAAATAAAATTGGGCTGGGAGTATTGCTCGAAGGTAGAATGCCTCACCAAAAAAAGAAAAGAAAAAAATAATGAAGTTCAGAGTAATAGGGATATACATGTGCACAGTATTTGGTGAGCTTCTCCCTGGCTCCAACCCTATTCCCTCCCATTCCCCATATATGACATTGCGATTGGCATTGATAATTTCACATATGTATATAACATCAATAGAACTGTTTCTTTCATTAATTCCCCCCCTCCCCTACCATCCTCCCTAGGGCCCCTCCCCTACTGCCTTCCCAAGACCCCCTCCATCCCTCCACTGGGGTTTCTCTTCCTTTATCAAAAGTCTCTCTTGGAAATAGTCAAATGGTGAGGGGGTATGTTTTAGATCAAACTATGTAAAATTGCCATTTTTGTGGGTTGAAAACAGTTGTATGTTGATGATTTCATCAGGTTCAAACAAATAAAACACTGAGCTGATGAAATTAATCCAGGAAGGCTTCCTGGAAAAGTTAAATCTTACATGTGCTCTCTTGTTAAGAAGGTCAAGGATGCAGCTTTCTGGAGCTGAGAGGGTAAGGGCTTTGCAAGGAGAAAGAACAGTATGTGCAAAAGAACAAGAGACCGAAAGGAGCAAATTGAGGGTGGTGGGAGGGTGGTAAGCAGATTAATTTGGCTGAAGAGAAGGGCTCTGTTAAGGAATAATGAGAAAGGAGAAATGGGGTTGATGAAGTGGGGGAGGGAGGAGGGCTTGAAGAATGGGGGCAGAAGGTGAGAGGCCCTGAGAGCCAAATGAAGGCATTTGGAGTGAATACAAAAGGCAGTAGGGGTGCCGGAGCTGGAGAGGGATTTGATGAAAGCCTTGTTGGGAAGATTAATCTGGCAACCTGTGCAAGCTGGATTGCAAGAGAAGGACTGGAGTCAGGGAGACCACTGAGGAAGTTATTGCAGTAAGAGCTGGATGGGGGTGGGGATGGCAGCAGCAGAATGGGGAACCAGATCCATCTGAAGGTTACAAAGGAGAAGAAAGGGACAGGGCTGGAGACAGTGGCACTTTGCTATGTGAAGGGGAGAGAGTTGGATCAAAAAACGGGTTGACATTCAGATAGGAAGGTTAGAGAAGAATGTGTGCTAAAGATGGGGGAATGTTAGAGAGAAAGTGATGGATATAGGCAGGGAGCATTGGGGACAAGTTCCTATGGAGCAAGAAGGAGGGTGAAAGGTTAGAGATTATTTGGTTCATTAGTGAAATCCAGGTAAAAGAAACCTACCCTGGAAATTTTTATTTTCAGCCAACCCTGATCAAAATGGTGGAAAGAAAAACCTAGCCTCCTTGCTAATCATGTACTCATCTTCTCTTTTTGCTCTCCAGATGGCCCCAGTCTTTGTTCCCCTACCAGGCACCTCTTACTTTCCTTCCACCACCTACCCCCATGAAAATCTCCAATATACTCTTTATGGCTATTTTGTTCTTGTGTCTCCCTGCCTAGGAGAACTGATATTTACAAATGCAACCAAAAGGATTGAATGATACTTTAGTCAAAGGAATACATTTCCGACTGTGAAATTTTAGGCACTATGGTTTGAGGGGAGGGCAGGGGTAGATATTTGAGAGCATGGGAAATGGTATAAGGCTGCTTCTTCCTGGCGTCCCCTCTCTCCCTGTGCATTTAAAAGCACAAGAAGGAAGAGAGGGCAAAACTGGTAAAAAGCTGAGTGATTAAATATAATCATTACCAAACAGTATTTTCAGAGAGCACTGACATGTATGTTGTTAATGGCTAAAAATGAGGCTTTATCTGCACTACACTTATTTAGTTGAGAGAGGATAGTAATGAATACACTTACAACCCACCCCATTTCCTCACCCCCACTCCAGAACCAAGTAAGTGCCACTAGCTACCATTAGATATGAACTCTCAAAAAAAAAAAAAAACAGAAAAATTATTTTGGCTTATTATGTACCAGCCAGAGCCAGCACTAACTTTGAGCCTTGTTATGGTGATAAAATCCCTTTAGAGAACCAGTGTTGTATAGTATAAAAGAACATAGAACTCAGTCAAGAGACCTGGGTTCAAAGTCTCAGCCTGGCCACTAATTATTGAACTCACCTTTCTGAATCCCACTTCCTCCATCTGTAATTTGAATCAGATGACCTCCAAAGGCATTTCAATTACAACACTCTATTAGCTTTATCATCTTAGGCAGGGAGAAAAGTTTCTTCATTTCACTTTAGTTCATTCATTCATTGACTCGACAAATATTTATTCTGCCAGGTATTATGAAGATATTGAGGAGGGGGCAACGCTATTCTTTCCTTCACAGAGCTTAGAGTTTGGGTGGAGGGAGAAGATAGCTAATTCAGTGTGTAATACTAACAAAGTATGGTATCACAACCAAGTTCAGGATCCTAAAGGATTATGAAGAGGGCAACCTAGATGAATGGGGGGGGGTCCTGGAAGACCTCCTGATATAGTGGTATTTAAGTTGTGTCCTACACAAGGAGTAGGATTTAGCCAGACCCAGCTGGGTGTATGACAAAATTAGAAGGGAAAAATGTCCCAGGCTGAAGGCACAGCATGTGTGAAGGTCTGGAAGTAAGAGAGAGCCTGGTGTAAATAAACAACAGGAATTCAGCCTGGCTACAGCCTAGAGACAGAGTAAGAGTGGTTGAGCATGAGATCTCAGCAAGGCCGAGACCAGACAGGACCTACTAGCCATATGAAGGAATTTGAACTTTATCCTAAGCAATAGGAAGCCATTCGATGGATTGAGGCATAGCTGTAACATGATCAGATTTGCAGTTTATAAAGCTCTCTCTGGCTTCAGTGTGTAAAGAATAGACTAATTCGGAGGGTGAAGTGAAATAAGAGGTAAAGAAAGAGACAGCACACACACAGAAACACAGTACACATGCACACACACACAGCACACTGAAGGATCCTTTACTTACTCTAAGACCAGATGTCCTCAAGTTTGGAGATCTCCAGTCTGTGAATTAAATGGAACTTTGGGAAGCTAGGTATTGTGTTTTACCTTTTATAGGTATCTAATTTTGACAGAAAGCTAAGTACTTACCACCTTCGTAGTTGTTGCCCCAATATCCTATCCTAGAGTCGACAAAAGGCATCTATTCTAAGCTTTTCAAACTAGAATTAGCCAAATAATGACACAACTAAATTAGGAACAAGAACACGTCCATAGAGAGAGAATAACAATATCACATGTGCTTTTCACTGTGATTATCAGGAGCTTCAACTCTTCCAAAGCATGAATAGACAAAAGAAAGAGGAAATTCTAAATTTCCATTTGGCTGAGCGCAGGGCTTCAGAAGACCTGCATTGACATTTTAGTTGCTAAGTAGCTATATGATTTGGTAAAATGATGAGCCTCAATGGTCTCATCTGTAAAATGAGAGAGTTGGACTAGAAAACTTCCTAAAGTCTTGTAAAGAATAGAGATGATGCCACCAAGGATGGAATCCAGGGTCTCTGACAGTGCAAATGTGCCTCTCCGTGTGTCTTTTATTCTTCCTTTCTCCTGCATAGTAAAGCAGTTTGAAACTTTCTAAAGCTAAAGATCCTCTTAATAATATGAATATATGTTGTAATTTGATATCTCTCCCTCTGTCCTTTTGGGGGTTGTTTGTTTCTGTGAGTTTTTGTGTCACTGTGTCTTTTCTTCATCCTCCCAATCAGTTAAAACTTTTAATGCCCACATTTCCTTTAGGTATTTGGTCCTATAGTCCTATTTATCCTCTCTCTTTTCTCCTCTTTCTCTTTATTCTTCCTTGTTTGCTGTCAGTCATTCTCCCCTGGTTCTCAGCAAACCCATCCTAGGTTGCTCCTATTTCTTTGACCTGTTATGACCCCTACAGGCATTGCTTGGTGTCACTACTGGTGTACTACACCGAAAACAAAAACACAAAGTGGACATTAGGGGCATGGCTATTTATTTACTTGTAGGCCATAGTTCTGTCTGAAGCCATCCCTTACAACCCATGGAGCATTTATTTGCTGGAGACCCCTCCTTGCTTCTTCATCTCTGACAGACACAATGCTGGTATGCTCTAGTGACATCCCATCCTAGAATGTACTTTGTAGGGGTCCAGCTTCCAAATTACCCTCCATTCATTCTGACAAGTATTTATTGAGCACCTACTGTGTGCCTAGCATTCAGCAAGATTCTCCAGGGACTGCTGGGGTCTCTAAACAATACAGCCTAATCCTGCCACAGCAGGAAGTGAACATTATTGAACTGGCTTTGTTTGGAAGGCTGGGCTGGGCTGAAGTTACAGCATGCAGACTTCATTCAATGAGGCTGAATTTGCAACAAAGGTAGGGAGTTGAAATCAGCCTGAGGCTTTAATTCAGTGCACATTTTCATTTGAACTTTGGACTTGTCTGAAAGATACAATTCCTGCTTACCTTCTGCAGAAGGCTCCTCTTCAGAGAGTCTCAGCATTTCTAAGATGTCCTTAAAGCCATAATCTGTTACTTTTAGTACAAAACGTCCATCTACCACACAATTCCGAGATTTTAGCCTCCCATGAACAAACTCTCTGTGGTGTAAGTACTTCATGCCCTGCAGATTATACAACAGAATTTATTTAGCAACTTATTTAACTATTTTATGCTTTTAGAGCCACTTTCGGAGATTGTTAATGGCATGAGCTATTATGATCCAGAATTCAGCCTCGTTCTCATATGCCGGCAAAGCAAACCATTTTAGAACCCTTCTAGCTATAAAATGGTATGCTTGATGAAGAATCATATCTTCTGTATATGGAAAATTATGTATTACTGGGAGATTTATTGGCATTTTAGAAAAGGGATGTATCCATACATACATAAATGCCAGGAATTTTGAGATTCTTATTTTCTCCAATAGGTCTAATGCAACTCATCCATTATTGGCAGGAGTAAAGCCTGGTGCAGCTTTTTGGGTAAACAAGTTAGCAATAGCTGTAAAAATTTAAAATGTGCATACCCTGTGTCCCAGGAATTTAATTTTTTCTCCAGAGAAATACTTGTATATATGTACAAAGAGACAGAAGAATGATCATTGCATCTTTGCTTTTATAATTTGCTAGGTGTAGCCGGGCGTGGTGGCACACGCTTGTAATCCCAGCATTCGGGAGGCTGAGACCGGAGGATCTGGGTTCGCGGCCAGCCTCAGCTACCTAGTGAGGCACTCCGCAACTTAGTGAGACTCGGTTTCAAAATAAAGAATAAAAAATAGGGCTGGGGGTATAGCTCAGAGGTAGAATGCCTCTGAGTTCAATCTCCAGTACCGCAAAAAAAAAAAATAATAATAATAATTTGCTAGGTGTGGTGGCACACACCCGTAATTCTATTATTTGGGAAGCAGAGACAGGGAAATCGCTGATTCAAGACCAGCCTCAGTAACTTAGTGAGGTCCTCAGTAACTTAGTGAGGTCCTCAGTAACTTGGTAAGATCCCGTTCCAAAATAAAAAATAAAATAGGTCTGGGGATGTAGCTCAAGGGTAGAATGCCCCTGGGTACAATCCCCAGTACTGCAAAAAAAAGTATATACTTGTATATAATTAGAATATACTAAATATCAATAATATCAATAAGAGATAGACTAGATTTATGGTATATCCATGAATATTCTGCAGTGCTTAGAATAACATAGATCTGTATGTATTGATATAGATACAACTCTAAGCCACAAACTAAGTGAAAAATAGTAAGTTGCAGAACTATGTGATAGCACATGTATTTAAAAACAAAAACATCATCTATACTAAATGTAAATATACATTAAATAAATTACAAATCTAGTCACAAAATTGTTAGCAGTAGTTAACTCTGGGGCTATATAAAGAAAGAGGAATGAGCAAATGTCAGATGTTTCCCATATGTATTTATATAATTTTATTGTGTGTGTGTGTGTGTGTGTGTGTGTGTACGTGTGTGTTTGTGTGTGTGCTACTGGGGATTGAACCCAGGGGCATTCTACCTCTGAGCTATACCCCCAGTCCTATTTTCTTTGAAATAGGGTCTCATTAAGTTGCAAATAGCCTCACTAAGTTGCTGAGGCTGGCTGTAAACCTGCAAACCTTAGATCCTTCTGTCTCTGCCTCCCAAGTACTGGGCATACAAGTATGCAACACCATACCTGACATCATTTGATTTTAAATGTTAATGTATTATGTTATTTTGTAATTAAAATAGATGATGAAAAGGAGAAAAGTGAGTATTATTTATCTCTATGCTTGCTTGGCAGTCTTTACATGACATTCAAATGTAATCTACTAGAACTCTCTCTCAGATGGATGAGTTTAATCATTCTGCTTACAAATACATCCATATTGTAGTACAGTCATCCCAGAACTGTTTATGCCAAGAGTACTTTTAGGTATCTAGCTCTGTTTTGCAGCACAACACTCCTTTGTATTTAGATGTTTCATATCTTGTGCTCTCAGAAATTCAGCACTCTCTAGTACTTCCTAGCAGAGTCTACAATGGGCAAGATTTCTCCCAGGTTGTCTAATGTTTGAGTTTCATTCATCACAGGCTTGAGAGGACTGTCATTTAGAGGCCTCCTTCTTAACACACTGGGCTTTACTTACAGGATGAGTAGAAAGAGTACTAGAATAAGAATGAGGAGATTTAGATTCTATTATCAGCTCTGCCACTTAAGAGTTACCTGATAAATATTTATTAAGTACCTACTATGTGAGCCAGACAATGCATAACAAAATGTACCTCATTTAACATCTCTGAGCTTCTGTAGAAAAGAAAGCTAATCACTATCTTACAGAGAATGAGAATGAGATATTATCTTCCCCTTGCAAGCACCCTTGAAAAGGTTTAAGCCATCATACAAAAGTCAAACCTGTGATCAATATGCAAGAAGCTCAACAGGTAATCGATTATCCAGATCAGCCTCACAAATCTGCACATATCCACAATATGCATATTATTTCATGGAGTTCATGGGCTCCCCAAAACCCCCTTTGCTGTTAGCAGTCCTTGGCATGGAGAATGTGTGTGGAGTGCCACATCCACATCTATGGCATGCAAAGACTCATTGCCTAGTTCTGGACTGAGCCCACCTAAAAGGTAAAAATTAGGGGGTGGGGCTAAACAGTACCAAAGATTCTGGGAATAAGTACTTTCCTATATCCACAGAGCAGAGAAACTGGATGAAAAGGGGATTATGTGAGGCAGAAGAGTGCTGGATGGAAAACAGGAAGTAAAGAGAAATGTGGTCCTCAAAATTGAGGAGGGTACCAGGAAACTGCTTTCTGTGTCAGTATCTCATAACAAATATGGACAAAATGACTGTGAGAAAGGGGGGTAGACCTTGGGAAAAAAAGTGGAGGAGTGAAATGATCACAATGATCTAAGAATAAAATATCCCAAAACATTAAAGTTCTAATCTACAGGGAAATACAAGATTTCCTCAATCTTTCCATTAACCTTGATGAGATCCAGCAGGAGTGATGATTTAAACATCCAGTCAAGTTTCACATCTTCATTTGTCAGTATATCTTCTAGGCTCCTCCGGGAACAGAATTCTGTCACAATGGCAAACATCCCAGAATCATAGAAGAAGCCCAATAAAGGGTTAATATTCTCATGACGCAGGTCTTTCATCTAGAAACAGGAGGGAAAGAAAAGAGTCACAGCTGCCTTGTCTCATTTGGGGATCAGAGTTGAGGGCACATAACCTCTTCATTCTTCTGATTGGTGGGTGTGTTAGGTAGAATTTTGGTACCCATGAACTCCAAACTCTAGCAATATTTTGTGATTGTGTTATGCCATATGGCATAAAGGAGACTAGGGGGGTAGGCCTAATCTAATCATGTGAGCACTTAAAAGCAGAAAAGGAAAGCAGAAGTTAGAGAGATTCAAAGTATGAGGACTCAATGTGCCAACATTGACTCTGAAGATGGAGGAAGAAGGCTTTGAGCAGAGGAATGCCTACAGCCTCAACAATCTGGGAACCACCCTCAGCTGATGGCCAGTGAAGAAATGGAGACCTTAGTCCTATAACTGCACCGAACTGAATTCTGCTGACAACCTGAATGTTGGGTCTGGAATGTCGCCCAAAAGCTAATGTATTGAAAGTATGGTTCCCAGTGTAGCAAGTTTCAGAGGTGGGGCTTGTAGGCAATGATTGGATCCTGAAGACTCTGACATCATCAATAGATTCATTCATTGAAGAATGAATGGAAAGTGGGACCTAGTAGTAGGTCCCTAGGGACATGCCTGGGAAAGGTTCATCTTCTCCTCTGTTCCCCTAACTTCTGCTACAATGAGCTGAGTAGCTTGCCTCTTCCATGCCCTTCTGCCATGATGTTCTGCCTCACCTCAGGCCCAGAGCAATGGAACTGTCCAACCATGGAATGAGACCTCTGAAATTGTGAGCCCAAACAAACTTGTCCTCCTCTAAGTACTCCTTATCAGGGTTTTGATCACCACAATGCAAAGCCAACAAGCTGAAAAAGCCTGGAAATGGGTTAACCATTAAGTCTCCAGATAAGAGCTCAGCACAACCGACACCTTGACTTCAGGCTTGTGAGATGCTGAGTAGAACTCCTGGCTGAGTCTGCCTAGACTTCTGACACACACAACTGTGATATAATAAATTTGTGGTCTTTTTAGTCACTAAGTTTGTGCTAACTTGTTATAGCATCAATAGAAAATGAATGCAATAGCCAAAGAAGGAAATTTCTGAGAGGGATCTCTTTAAGCATATTCATAAGTAAACAATGGAACTGGGAATTTCTATATGATTCCTTTGGGACTCTCTGTAATGGAGTTCAGTGATTGAAGAAGACTAAAGAGTGTTAGCACAGTGAAAGGTAGAATAAGTTGTCTTTCTATGAATATAATATATACTTAGCACCTATTAAAATTATTTCTCCATGTAAACATCATACTAGAGCTTACAAAATTTATTTCATAAGAAATATTGCAATTCTGGCTACATTTCCCTTTCACATTCATTCATTCTTTTCCACTAATGTGAGAAGCATTTAGCATGTGCACACCACACAAGGCACAAAACTGCATGCTAGGCAAGAAGAAATAAACAAGATGTAATCACTCTCCTGAAAGAGCTCACATTCAATGAGGGGTGATAGCCAAATAATCAGACAATTGTATTTCATTGCAAAATGTGTTCTGAAGGAAGACGACATGAGATGCTGGGAGAGCACAGATGGCAAATATCAAATTCAGCCCCAGGAGTCAAAGAAGGCCTCCATAAAGAGGTAATATCTAGATTATATTGAGGGACAAGAAAGAGTTGACCAAGTGAATGTGACATGAAGGGCTGAGAGTGACAGCATGTTGTGTTGAAGAAACTGTGCCAGGCTTAGTGTGCCCAGAATAGAGTGCAAAGGAGATGATACAAAATACCAAGCTAGAGAAGTGGACAGAAGTCACATCCTGTGGGTCTTTGAGAACCATGCTATGGAATTTGAAATTTGTATTATATGAACTTGGTAATTGTCAATTTACTATTATTCCTATTAAATGGGAGGAGTAAGAAAGGAAAAAAAACCATAATCACATCCAGATTTCTAATTGGATTCTTTAGTAGATGGTAGTGCTATACATGGATACAAGGGATTCAGGGATGGTATAGTGGGTATGTTGGTGCCCATCCCTATGCTTTTTATCACCCATCCCCTAGATGTTACCCCATTCTAAGGAAAACTGTCCTATGGCCCAAGCCAAAGGTGACTCGCTTTCCCTAAGAAGCTAAGCTCCAGCCATAGACCTTAAGCAATTATTGGCTGAAGACAGTACAAATCTAGCTCTGTGGCCTCAAGTAGGACTCATGGTATGCGTGCTCTGGCCTTTTACCATAAGTTCAGACTGTAACTAGTTTCCAGCTCTAACTTATCTTACTTCTCTCTCTTTTCCGTTGAAAGTACACTCTCAATAAGTAATTTGAACAAGAGTTTTTATCTTAGGCTCAGCGTTTAGAGAATTCTACCTAACACAGAAAAGCAAATTTGATGGTGTAGAAGGCTGATAAATTTGACTTGGGGCATATTGAAAATGAGGTACCTATGGAATATCAAGGCGAAACTATTTCAGAAAATTGAATAATCAGGGTGAGGAGATCAGGAAAGAGGTCTGATCTGGATAAATAGTCATGGGTATTGTAAGAATGTAAATGACAGACAAAATCAATGGGAATGGGTGAAGTACCCAAGGAAAACATATAGGATAAAAAGAGGAAAAAAAAGAAAAAAAATGTCTCAATATTTAAAGGATGAAATACATTCTATATAAAGACATAGAACAGAGGCCAAAGAAATGGAGAAAAGCCTATTTAGAACAACATCATTAACACCATAGGAAAGTGAGCTAAATGCCAGAAAGAATTTCAGGATAAGGGTAATAAATACCAGAGAGGTCAGGTAACATGAAGGAAAGTATATGGTGAATTTTTATCATTAAAAAACTATTAATTACATAAAATTACCATACAAATATAATTACAAAGATATATATATATATATACACATATATACACACACACACATACACATATACATGCTCTATGTATTCTTGGATTCTGTATCTGCATATTCAACCAGGCACAGATTAAAGACATTCTAATTTTCCTACACAATCAAAATAACAAATATTTACATAGTATATGCATTGTATTAGGTATTAGAAGAAATTTGGAGGTAAAGTATATATGAGAATGTGCATAGGCTGTGTGTTAAGACATTCTATTTTATATAAGGGACTTGACCATCTGTGGATTTTGATATCTGGGAGGGTCTTGGAATCAATCTTCTGTGGATACTGAGGGATAACTGTTTGTGTGGCACATATGCGCACACACACACACACACACATATACACTCAGGCTTAAAGTAGGAGCAATGTGAATGAACAGAAACAGGCAGACATGAGATGTATTTTGGAGCTGTAAATCACAAGACATTTTGGTGTGGGTAGTGAAGGAAAGAACAAAATTAAGGATTACTCTATTTTGAGCATTAAGAAGATGGTGGAGAGCCGGGCGTGGTGGCACACGCTTGTAATCCCAGCATTTGGGAGGCTGAGAAAGGAGGATCCGAGTTCGCGGCCAGCCTCAGCTACCTAGTGAGGCACTCCGCAACTTAGGGAGACCCTGTTTCAAAATAAAGAATAAAAAATAGGACTAGGGGTATAGCTCGGAGGTGGAATGCCCCTGGGTTCAATCCCCAGTACACACACACACACACACACACACACACACACACACACACACACACACACGATTGTGGGCCATTTATTGAAATGGAGTACACTTGGGGACTTTGAACATGGGCTTCCTTCTCCAAAAAGGTGATCCAAGCAAATGTTAGATTACCCCTGGTAGGAATGACAGCTATTGACCACCAAAGATGCCCATTAAGCATAAAAGTCTGGCATCCATGACAATCCTTTTTGTCCAATACAACCTAAACCAGATAAGGCAGATGTGGAAACTCAGCCCATACATAGCAAATTGGACATCTTCTTCTAATATTTCATTCTCTTATGAAGCAAGCAGCCAAACTGCAGGGCTCTGGAACTCTTTTTAGAAGAAAGAGTATAAAAGTAGTTATGTCACAGACTGCTAGATATTCAACATATATGTTTCCTTTTCTCATTGAGCAAAGAACTCATCCACATTTTCAGCCTCTCTTAGAGATAAGTATAGTCATATAATTCAATTCTAAAAAATGGGCTGTAAGAGGAAGTAGTATGTGAGAGATTTCTAGGCTTTTAGGAAGCAAAATACTCCCTTCCACATTATTTTCCCATTTCTATGGATAAATTCAGATGTTGGCAAAGCCCTAAGATATGACAAATCATAAGATGGTCATATCCTGGGTTCTTGAATCACCACGTCAGAGGAGAGTCACCTGCCAACCAAGAATACCCATCTCATGCTATTATTTGGATGAGAATTAAACTTCTTCTGTGCTTAAGACATTAAGGGACTGGGAGTATAGCTCAGTAGGAGAGTATGTGCTCAGCATGTGCAAGAACCTGAGTTCAATCACCAGTAACTCAAAACAAAAATAAATAAATAAAAATATTGGGAGGTATATTTGTTACATCATCTAGCATTGTACTAGCAGTCCTAACACTAGAAAATTTCAGGCCTACGTCTTTGATACATCTTTACAATCATCTGACCTTAGCTATAACCACTAGAGATCCCATGTATGAAGCATGTAAATAACTACATAAAGTCATATTCTATAAAGATTCAGGACAACCCCAGGATGTAGAGAATATCTGGAGCATTACTTTAGGAAAAAGAACATTTACTAAGTCGACATGTAATTCACCTCTTCCATCATCAAATGGTCAATGGTTGAATGTATCTAGTATCCTAGGATTTTTGTTAGCCTCATATCAGACATAAAACCTTTAAGCATATAATCACCAGAGACACCTGCTCCTGAGTGAAACACTGGCCTAGATTATCTTTAAGACTGCTTTACTCACTTAAAAATGTTTCTGGGACATCATAATGCCCCAAATGATCCCTATTTGCCCTTCTTTAACAGCAGCTACAAGATAACCTTAGGAATAGGTATGAGCACTATTTATTGTTGTTTTTGTAGTACTGGGGATAAAACCCAGGGGTTTTCTACCTCTAAGCTACACCAGCCCTATTTCATGTTTTATTTTGAAACAGGTTCTTGCTCAGTTGCAGAGGGCCTCTTTGTATGTTGCTGAAGCTGTCCCTGAATCTCCAATCCTCCTGTCTTAGCATCCTAAGTACCGGGATTGCAAGCATGTTCCATCACACTTAGTCTGGTATGAACATTCTTCATTTGTTTGTTTTTACACTACTAGGAATTGAACCCAGGGTCATTCTACCTCTGAGCTACACCCACAGCCCTATTTTTATTTTTATTTTGAAACAGGGTCTCACTAAGTTGCAGAGGGCCTCACTAAGTAGCTGAGGCTGGTCACGAACCCACGATCCTCCTGTCTCAGCCCCCCAAGTACTGGGATTACAAGTGTGAGCCACCATGCCCAGCCTTTGGTATGAACGTTCTTAAGAAAATATTCTCCATATCAGTGCCCACTCTCAACTATAGCAACCATTGATACCTATTTTGGTAGCAAGACTTACAACCTCCATGAACTAATTAGCTACCCCTGTCTGCTACTCCTGTCTTTTTTTGTTAAAGAGAGCTATTGTTTGAGACCTCCTATCTTTATACTAACCTATCCATTGTCTACAACAATGACCCAGAGGTCTAAAGAATGACCCAGAGGTCAATGATCACCTAGAATGTATTAACTAGATGCTACCAGAAGACTTCAGGTGCTATATTTCTCACCAACAATACTTTATTCATTCCACAAACATTTATTGAATATCTACTATGTGTCAGGCCCTGAGCTAAGCAGCTAGAGGCACATGATATATAACAAAATGTTATATAATCCATTACCTCTTATTTTGATCATGTAATTACACAAATAAACATAAACTCACAACTCTGATAAATCTTATGGAACAGAGGTACATAATGAGAGTGATTGGACTTTGCCCAATCATTGAAGTTGGGAGAGAGTTCCTAGGAAGAGACACTTGAGCTGGTAATTAAAAGACGAATAGAGTTAACCATGCAAAAAAGGGAGAGCAAAGTAGTCCAAAGGTTGGAATAGCATGTGAAAAAGCCCTGTACTGGTAGCATGTCACAATGCAGGGACTGAATAAAATTCAGTGAGTTTCAAGCCAAGGGCTGGCTGAGAGTAGAGCTCAGTAGTAGAGCATGTGTTTAGCATGCACAAGGCCCTGGGTTCAATTCCCGCCCCCCTCCCCCGCATCAAATATTTGAGGGTATATTTTATATTTGTTACAACATCTAGCATTACACTAGAAGTACTAACTGAACTGGATGGGAATGTAGTGATGAGATAAGACTGAAGAGGCAGGGAAGACCCTGATCATACAGGATCTAATAGGCTATTTAAGTAGACTTTTACATATTTTAAAAGTGATTACAGGAATAGCTAATACCATGGCAGACCACCATTATTGATGCCACAACTTTTGAAGTCATATACATTGCAAAAATATATCTTAAAAGACACTAAAGAGATTTGAAAGAAAAAAAAAGGACTTACAATTTGAGAGGGCAGAACTCTTCTAAGATAAGTAGATCACTGCAAGCCATTTTCTTTCCTGGGGACATGTGATGATTCTTAGCACCAGCTGAAGGTTGGGCTTAGCCTAGCAGAAGGACTTTGATGGGGAAAGTGAAAATCAGGAATGCTTTTGGCAATTATGGAGGACTGGTATCACAATGAATATATTTTAAGAGACTCTAAGGTGAGCTGGTTTTCTCCCATAATATATTTTATGAATTTGCTGGCTATAGAGGAGACTGGAAAGCTTCTCTAAGATGGACAGAAATATATAGTTTCCCAGTATTTAAGAGACAAAGGTTCACTAGATAAATGGTTGGTCTCTTCCAGAAGGTATTTGCCAAATTTGTAAGTAGCATGGATTGAGGGTAGAAATGAAAAAGTAAACACCAAAGACTCTGTTTTAAAGTAAAGGAAACTCTCATAACTTGTACATAGGAAAGCAAAATAGAAAAAAGTTTGATAGCATTTTATAAAGTCAAATTTGTACTATCCTTTATCCTAGGATAGATATCTCTACTCTGAGGTATTTACCCAAAAGAAATTAAAATATTTGTCCATAAAAACACTTATAAGAGAATGTTCACAGCACTTTTATTTCTAATAGCCAAAACTGAAATCATCCCAAATGCCCATAAGCAAGAAAATGAATAATTAAATTGTTATTCATATAACAGAATACTACTCAGCAATAAAAAGGAAAAATGTATCTATACTATATACAATAATATGGATGACTAGCAGCCTTTTTGTTACATGATTCCACTTATATGAGATTCTAGAACAAAAAAAATTGATGTAAAATAAATAGAAACAACAGTGGTTGCCTGGGGTTGGGGAGGCATAAATATACTAAGAGACATACAAAGGAACTTTCTGGAGAGAAATAATTGTTTTATATCAGGGGTCAGCAGTCTCCTTCTGTAAATGTACAAAAAGAAAATATTTTAGGAACACCTGTAATCCTGGTACTTGGGAGACTGAGACAAGAAGATCACAGCTTCAAGGCCAACAGCAATTTAGCAAGACCCTGCTTCAAAATGAAACATTAAAAATGTGGCTCAGGGTGTAGCTCAGAGGTAGATTGCCCCTGGTTCAATCTACAAACACTAGAAAAAATGTTTTAGGCTTTGCAGACCACATATGGTTTCTGTTGCAAAATCTTTTTGTGTTTATAACCCTTTAAAAATGTAAATATATGCCAGGCGTGGTGGTGCACGCTTGTAATCCCAGCATTTGGGAGGCTGAGACCGGAGGATCCGGGTTCGCGGCCAGCCTCAGCTACTTAGTGAGGTACCCCACAACTTAGTTAGACCCTGTTTCAAAATAAAGAATAAAAAATAGGTCTGGGGATATAGCTCGGAGGTAGAATGCCCCTGGGTTCCATCCCCATACCGCAAAAAGAAAAAAAAATGTTGTAAAAAGCTAAGGTTTAAAGGTTGTAAGGAAACAAATTTTGTTATCTTTCCTGGTTCAGGTGTAATTAAAAAATAAAGGCTTATTTAGTAAATGATAAAAAAGGGCAATGTTTTACGCAGATCTGCCACAGGGAGACAGTGGCCACTCTTCTATACCTCATAGTGGACAGTATCTGCTTAACACATTGCTGATAATAGTTATCTATAAAAATTTAATGCCTGGCAAGTTAAAACTATAAAAAATATGTTTGTATCCATATAAACATATCCACGTGGTACCAAAATTAATTTAAGAGTGCTCATTAAGTTTAAAATGGATCCAAATACCTCTTTGTTCATGTGATTTAAATCTTTAACAAATAAGCTTTTTATTTGTTTTTTAAATATAAAATATTGATAAAGGTTAACTAATATTTTCTGTCAGGATAAATAATTAAGAGTACATGTCTGTTCCTATGTGATATTAAAAGTTACAATACTTATTGTTTATTTTGGGATACTTTATTTAAATAGCAAGTTAAAGTGCTGACTGACTATTTAAATGGGTAAACTAAGTAAATAAATGGCTTACCTTTACAGGTAAATTAAATGCTAAATAACAGGCTGAAATTTAACTTGTTTGTATTCTAACAGGTATTTTTGGTCCTTTGCCACCAAAAACTTTTAGTCTTCCTAGACCTTTGACTGCTGATAACCATCAGGCGGATCAATTAACTAATTTAACTAATATAATTTTGTTTCCCTCCAAAGGTTTTAAAGCCGCTACCCGTTTACATAATAAATTTCATGTCAATGCTAATACTTTACAACATTATTGTAATATCTCTCCAAAAACAAGCCAGGTCTTTAATGACATCCTGCATACACCAGTAAGGGATTTACTAATGTTTATGATAATTTCCAAGGTCAGGCTGTTGTAGAACGAGCTAATAAAACTCTTAAAATTTATCTTGAAAAAATAAAAGAGGGGGAATTAGGCCCTCTATCTTCTGAGTCTCCTCGTAATCTATTATCCTTAACTTTATTTGCTTTAAAATTTTTTAATTTTGGATTCTCAAGGTAAATCTGCAGCTGATAGACATTTTTTCCACGATTCTACCTCCAAAGTGATGGTTATGTGAAAAAACTTGAAAACTAATCAATGGGAAGGACCTGACCCTGTAATTGCACAGGTTCGGGTTTCTGTTTGTGTTTTTCCTAGAAAAGATGGGACACTTCGATGAGTTCCTGCTCGTGCTGTGCGGCCTGTGGATTCAAAGCAACACCAGACTAGTTGGAGTCTGATTTCTCTCAACTTTGACAGCACAAGATGCCTAAACACTTTGAAAATCACCCTCCTGATGCAGCTGATTCCGAGGACGCAGCTGAAGTATACTGGGCTTACGTTCCTGACCCATCCTTTTGCTACACCCTGCTATGTGGGAAGAAAAACAAATTATAGTGACTGCAAATAATTCTCATCTTCTCGGACTTCCAGCTATAGACTCTTCCCAAATCCCAGAAGCTGTTTCTATCAACTACACTGGGATAGGTCTGGGTACACCTATTTGTTTCTCAGCAAATGCTATTGTACAGTGATGTTTAACCCTGACATGCCAAATACTTTAATTTTGCCTGTTTTAATTGCTTGCTTACTCCCTGTGTTCCTAAGGTACCGACCAACACACAGGTGATGATAGTATAACAGCCCCCTTTTGTGTTTATGCCTGTTAATTTGTTTAAACCTTGGTATAGTGATAAAAATTACAGGTTTTGCAAAAAATTAGTAAAGCCTTAAGCTGTCCTCGTAAATTTGTTGGCTTACTTATTGCTGGAGTTGCTGCCTTAATTGCTCTCATAGCTACTACTAAAAATGTAATACAAACTTTAAAAACTCAAGAGCGTATAGATACTAAAATTAAAATGCATATTAAAACATTGTTTGATACAGTAGTATATTTGGGAAATAGGATTGATTATATTGAGCATAAGATTAAGGAGTTAAAACTCAAAACTAGCATTCACTGTCATGCAGAATACAAATGGATTTGTGTTACTCCTAAGGTTTATAATGATAGTCAGTATAATTGGACAAGTGTTAAAAATCATCTCCAAGGGATATGGCACGACGCTAATATATCTTTAGACCTGTTAGCCTTGCACAGTAAAATCACTGCATTAAAAGATGCTCCAAAATTGTCTTTTGATTTAGCAAAAACAATAGATTATTTTGTAACTAATTTTCAAAATACTATGCCAAGGCTCCCAGCATTTAACTGGCTGGAGCAAATACCCACTCTCCTCTTTGTAATCATTATCATCGTTGTAATTTTAAAGCTTATCTTCTGGGCCAGAAAGCAAGAGCATAACTCCAGGATGGCCAAGCAAGCACTGGCCTCCTTGGCTGATAAAAATGAGCCGGCTCAGATATGGGTAAATATGATCAACCCATAATAGAGGACCTCCATGACGGGCAACTAGGAAATACTGTCAGTAGCCACCTAAGACAGGAACTTGATCAAGCAGTCAAGTATCCAGGGACGGGTTTGGCTCTAAAGTTTTCCTCGACCTAAGACAGAGATCCTCTTTAGAAAAGAAAAAGAGAGGAAAATGTAAATATATTCTTTTCTTCCATTCTATAAAAAACAGGCCATGGGTTAAAATTTGCTAAGCCCTATTCTATATCATGATAAAAATATGGATTATTTGGTCATGTCCTTTTATCATAATGTTAAATAAATTATATGGGCATTTCAAAAATCAAGGCTACAAAATAATAATAACCACCAAATTAGGAATATAGGGAATTGGTAGATATATAGATGAAATAATAATGATAGAAGGTTAATAACTGTTGAAGGTTAATAACTGCTGGGCACATGGATATTTCTATACTATTCTATTCATTTTGTATATATTTATATATTAAATAATAAAAAGCTATTAAATCCCTACTGAAATAGCGCTTAAATAGAATTTTCTAGCTATAGGTGACTATATTATAAAATAAGAAATGTTGAAATCAACAATCAAAACTTCCAATTCAAAAAACTAAAAAAAAGCAACAAATTAAATATAAAGAAAGTAGAAGGAAAGAAAATAAAATGTCAACATTTTGTAATCTTCAGAAAAATAAAAAGCATTGTGCCGGGTATGGTGGCACACATTTGTAATCCCAGTACTTGGGAGGTTGAGACAGAAAGATCGTAGGTTTGCAGTTAGCCTCAGTTACTTAGTGAGGCCCTCCTCAACTTAGTGAGACTCTGTTTCAAAATAAAGAATAAAAAATAGGACTGGGTGTATAGCTTGGAGGTAGAATGCCCCTGAGTTCAATCCCTAGCACTGCCAAAAAAAAAAAAAAAAAAGAATAAAAAATAGGACTGGGGGTGGGGGTGTAGCTTGGAAGTAGAATGTCCCCGGGGTTCAATCCTCAGTACTGCAACAACAACAACAAAGCATTGTTATTAAAAAAAAAAAGAAGGGAATAATATGAATATAAGTCAATAAAACAGAAAGCAGTCATAAAACAGAAAAATCAACAAAGTCAGTATAAGGAATGAAAAGGTGGCCATCACTGCAGATCTTAAGGATATCTAAAAGACAACTTTATGCCAATAAATCTGAAAGTAGTAGGTGCTAGACAGAGTTCTAAAACAAAATTGCATTAGCTTCAAAGGGGTGCACGCACACGTGTGCCTGCATGCGTTCATGCATGTAACAAAGTACAACTCCATCATCAGCCGGGCGTGGTGGCGCACGCTTTAATCCCAGCATTTGGGAAGCTGAGACTGGAGGATCCGGGTTCGCGGCCAGCCTCAGCTACCTAGTGAGGCACTCTGCAACTTGGTGAGACTCTGTTTCAAAATAAGAAATAAAAAGTAGGGCTGGGAGTGCATCTCGGAGGTAGAATTCCCCTGAGTTCAATCCCCAGTACCACAAAAAATAAATAAATAAATAAATTTAAAAAATAATTCCATCATGTGACCCTGAGGTTCTGAAGCATAATTACAGCAGCAAACACTGAAGAAGAAATGGCTATGAGGAAGATGATATCTTCAATATCCTCAGTAGGGGCTCTAAATTGACCTCAAACATTTTTCTTTTTATCTTTATTCATATTCATTCATTCATTCTCATTCTCTCTCTCTCTCTTTCTCTCTCTCTCGCTCTCGCTCTCTCTCGCTCTCTCTCTCTCTCTGTCTCTCATTGAACCCAGGGACACTCTACAACTGATATACATGCCCAGCTCTTCTACTTAAATTTTGAGACAGGATCTTGCTATGTTTCCCAGGTTAGTCTCAAACCTGCAACCCTCTTACCTCAGCCTTCTGAGTTATTAAGGATTATAGGCATGTGCCACTATGCCCAGCCCAAAACATTTTTTCCCAGAGTAAATAAACACTTTGTTTCACAAGAAACACAGTTATCAGCCGGGCGCGGTGGTGCACGCTTGTAATCCCAGCAATTGGGAGGCTGAGACTGGAGGATCCGGGTTCGTGACCAGTCTCAACT
>PVLC010000710.1:102079-112773 GCA_004027655.1 Graphiurus murinus
AAAAAAAAAAAAAAAAAAAAAAAAAAAAAAAAAAAAAAAAAAATAAAGAATAAAAATAGGGTTGGGGGTATAGCTTGGAGGTAGAATGCCCCTGAATTCAATCCCCAGTAACGCAAAAAAAAGAAACACAGTTTCCTCTTCACATTCCTTGACAGAGAGAAACCCTGAAACAACTGAGAAATTCACAGAAAGAGCTGCAGGATGCTCTCCATTTGTCTTTGGATAAGTACAGGGAACATTGCAATCAATTCCAGATGATAGAGAAGAACATGAAACTGGAATATGCAGTGGGGTTTCCTTGTATATGCTTTTGCAGAAGTTGGCATGCTAAAAGATGTTGAAAGTTCACAGCCCTTTGGCTTTCTGACTCCAGTTGTTTGCTTTTCAAGAACATCTATCCCACTGTGCCCTGCTCCCTTCTATATCTGGTTCATCTAGTCTGGACCCTGTGATCAGTATGATCAGATTTACCTTTTGTTTAATAAAAGCATTAGAAAAATTAGGGACTCCTACATGGTGAATTCTGGAAAATTCTGGTTTTCTCCGTAGGTTTGAGTTATTGTCTGAACCTGACATGGCCAACAAATGAGTGAAGGGAATACATCAAATGATCTCATGAGGATAATAGGAGGCAATTTTGTTGTTGTTGAAGGATATTACAGATACTGAAAAAGAGAGGGAAAACAGAACGAACACTCTGGCATTGGATTATAATTGGAAGTATTAATATGAACTTATGGTTTTAAGTAGATGTTAGAGCTGGGCATGGTGGAGCATGCTTGTAATCCTAGTACTTGGGAGGCTAAGACCGGGGGATCCGGGTTCGAGGCCAGACTCAGCTACTTAGTGAGGCCTTCTGCAACTTAGTGAGACCCAGTTTCAAAATGAAGTATAAAAAAACAGGACTGGGGGTGTAGCTCAGAGGTAGAATGCCCCTGGGTTCCATCCCCAGTACCGCAAAAAAAAACCCCCAAAAAACCCCCCCCAAAAAACGTTGATGTTAGAATGGTATTAGAGATCTGAAGCAACTGAATAAAATAAAAACCCAGACATGCACTCTGATGTAACTAAAAAATAGGGACAAAAAATAGGGGCAAAGAGAAAGCTCCTCCTTATAATAAAATGACAACCAATAAATGAAAAAATGCTAGAATTAGAAAATCATCAATGGATGCTAAAACTAGTAAGTAAAACATTGATGAAGAACAAGATACGTACTTAGCCTCAAAGTCTCTCCCCATAAATTATGTATTAGTTACAAGGGGGGTAAAAAACAAACAAACAAACAAACAAACAAAAAAAACCCAGGAACTCTCCCAGTGGAGAAACTTGGTAGACACCACGTCAACAAAGTAATCAAAGTTAACATGACCAATAATTGGATGACTAATATTGTATGCCTCCTTGTAAGGTGCACTAGAAAGGATGCAATATCACCTTTGGAGTATTCTGTCTAAATATGCAAAACCTAAATCTAACCACGAGGAACACTGGGCAAACGCAGAGTGAGAAACCATCTGCCAAATAACTGACTTGAATTACTTTAAAACATTAAGATGAAGAAGTCTGTAAAATTATTTCAAATTAAAGGCAACTAAAAGATATGACAACCAACTGCAATGTGTGAATTTAAATTGGAAACTGACCTGGGGAAAATTATCTATATTGTATTAAAATCATTGACAAAATTAGAATATGAACAGTACTTTAGATAATAGTATAGTATCAATGTTAAATTGTCCAATTGTGATCACATTGTAGTTATGTTCAAAGAATATCCTTGGTATCCAGAAATACACACTGAAGTATTTCAAGGGAAAAGGGCATAGTGTCTACAATTTACTTTCAAATGATGCAGGATTTTTTTTTTTTTTGGCAGTACTGGGGATGGAACCTGGGGGCATTCTACCTCTAAGCTACAGCCCCAGCCCTATTTTTTTTATTATTCTTTGTTCTGAAACAGGGTCTCACTAAGTTGTGGAGGGCCTCACTAAGCAGCTGAGGCTGGCCGAGAACCCGGATCCTCCAGTCTCAGCCTCCCAAATGCTGGGATTACAAGCGTGCGCCACCACGCCTGACTAGGATTTATTTTTTATAAATAGATAAGAAAAATATCTGTAAACAATTGCTAAGTCTGAATAGGATATATAGGAGTTCCTTTAAGTATTCTTGAAGCTTTTCTGTAAGTTTGAAATCACATCAAAATGAAAAGCTACCCAACCTATCTGATTATTCCCATATGTCTAGTTTACTATTTTCCCCAGGTTCGGCCCTTTTGGGGCTCTATACTTTGAATATAGCTTTCTTTTGGGCATCCTGGATCATCAAGACACTGAAATTGCCTGTTTTATATGACTTTGGTCCCTCTTCTAGACTTATCTTTCATTACTTATCCTTAAGCTCTAAGTGCCAAAAGCACATGTAAATGAAATACCAAATCATAACATCTCATTGTAACCCCTAGGGTACATCCTGACCCCCATGAACTACTTATCTTCTGTTTCCTTTGCTTTCTCACTTGTGACATGCTCTGGATATAGCAGGTACCTCATTCAGATCTGTTTGAATGCCTTAAAATTGCCTGCTTCATAAATGTGGAGAATCCATGATTACATTCTAAAAGTTCACTCTCTAGAGCGTGAAGGAACCTAAGACAATATCCACAAATCTTTTATAGACTCAAAGTTTAAGAAAGAGTCCAGATTTTAAATGGCTTAGAAGAAATCATCCCTGCCTTATCTACAAGCTGCTTCCTTAAGTAAACCAACCATCCAAGGACTCTTTGAACATAATTCATCGAGTTAGAGAAATAACCATTTTTTAAAGCAGAAACTAGCAGTTGACTTTCCTGGTCTGGAATATTGAGACTTGGATAATTATGGAATATTTGATTGATACTAATCATAATAGCTATAATTTTACAAAAAGGTATGTGCCAGGAAATGTGCAAGAAGCTTTATATGTATTGTTTCTTTTAGTTCTCATCCAAACCTAGGAAGGAAGTAGGAAGTAGACATAATTAATATGCTCTTTCTACAAATGAGAAGAGGAAGTTCTGGGAGTTAGGTGACTTGCCTGAGTTCTCATATAGCTCTTAAGTAATAGAATTGGGATTTAACTCCATGTTTCTTGATTCCAGAGTCTATAATTTTGCCCCTACAGTACATTATCATACCAAGCTAATAACAACTGTGCAGTTTCTTTGTACTGATTAGAGGCACTCTACCTTGGAGCTACACCCCCAGACCTATTTTTTTTTCTTTTGAAACAGGGTCTTGCTAAGTTGCTGAGACTGTCCTCAAACCTGCAATCCTTCTGTCTCAGCTTTCCACGTACTAGAAATATAAGCATGTGCTACCACACCTAGACTTCACCTATTTCTTAAGGGATACTCCTAAGCAGCTGGTTTTAGTTACTTTGGACAAAGGTTGATTTTAGTAGAAACGTGTAAAAATGAGGGTTTCTCATACCATTTCAAATACATCACTTGCACTTGATTTGATGGACTTAATGTCTCCAAAATCTCCAGGGGGGAACTTTTTCAGCCACACCCAATCACCCTGGAAAGGAAAGATAGAGAAGAGTGATGAGAATTGCCAGCAGCTTTCGAGCAATGTCTCTTCCACATAAAGTGTTTATAGCTATACGATCAACTCAAATAGACTTTTTTCTCCTCTCCATCCCTTCACCCCATGGAAATTCTGTATTCTGAGCTTTATGAAATGAGGTCATTCAGAGAAGTTAAAGTTAAAATTGCCCGCTAACTCTAGACAGAGAAACAATTGGAGGTATGCAGATCTCAGAAAAGGAATGATACCACTCTTGGCAATGCCTCCCTTAACTGACTGCAGAAAGTGCTAGGTCATTTCACTTATTCATAGCTAAGTGATATAGCGCCAGGTTTCTTAGATTAATGGTGATGGTCGGTGGCTGCAATTCCCTCTGTCTTGAGGCATCTATGGCAGGAGATGTAGGGCAGGAGATGTAGTTCAGTAAATGTTTCTTGCATTTTCCTTGATCTGTTTTTCTCTCATAGTACAGGCTATTTTAAGGGATTCTTTTGCTTTCTTTAATCATAAATTGATTGGTTTAAATGTAGATTAAACTTTTTATTTCAATGCACAAATGCACTAACCTAGTAATATAAGTGATCTAGACTCCTTAAAAAGTCTATTTCTGACTCTTCATTCATAATTATTTTATTTTAATTTTACATATTTATGAGTATAGTATAATAATTCAAAACCTGTATACTATTTGTAATAATCAAATCCCCATAATTAGCATTTATTCTTGACTTTAAAAGTACAAAATTGCTATTTCCAAAGCTACTGTCAAGTCAAAAGCAACAATTATTTTGTTGTCTTCACTTCAACACCAGTGACTTCTAGATAATTTTCTTCTACAGGCATAGCTTCAAGGATTCATCCGTCATCGAGTCCTATTTAGTTCTGTTCAACCCAAATTTTTTAAAAGCAATACAAATATAGATTCCTTTTGGTTGGTAATAATAATAATGCCTTACATTTGCACAACACTCTTTACTCTTCCAAATGCTTTCCCATCTATTACCTATAGCCTGGAGATTCCATTTCAAGCTGCACCAGCTTGTCATCAAGTAGAGATAATAAAGCAGTGAGATCCATGCAATCAAATTCTGAGAATAAAAGAGTGTGACCACTCTCTTATTAAGGAATAGATCCAGCTGTAGCAGCACATCTGGAAGCCTGCCAGAGGCAAAAGTTAATGGGAGCTGCCGGCACATGAGTTACTTGTCTGAACTTTGTGTTCGAAAGCATCTTTTCAAAACCCTTTAACTAGGGAATGGCTCCAGGAGATCTTCAGCATCTGGACAAAACCACACCAGCCAAGCTCATTGTGCACAGAGTTCAGAAGTATAACCCAGGTGATCAGTGCCACTCTCAGCAGAATGGTCAAGGCATCTGATCAAGCAACTCTACAAGTGTGACCTTGGACCAGCCGTGTCTGTGTCATCTGGGAATTAGTTAGAAAGGCCAATTATCAAGCTCTACTCAATACTTACAAAATCAGAAATTGTGGCAGTGGGGCTAGCAGTCTGTGTTCTCTCAAACCCTCCACATGATTATGATACATGTTAAAGTTTGTGACCTACTGCCTCAGCCTTTTCCTTTGCTTCATCTCTGCAATAGCCCTCTCATTCAGACCCTGCCCACTTACCTCTTGCTAGTTTTTTTTTTTCATCTATATCTGCTCTTAGCCTGGGACTGAGAACTCATTCATAGAAGTCAGGAGGGCCTGACATAAGCTTAATTTTTACCCTTCAGAAGACTTCGCCCTCTAGAGAGATCAAAGGTTAGGACTTAACCTGAAAGAATAAGCCTCTAACTGGTATTTTACAAAATCGGTCAATGTGTGGGATACACTGGTAGACAAAAAAGCCTCAGCACCTTTGCAGCTGTGTTATTTGGCCCAGAGTTAACACCATTCACTACAGCTCTTTTGTGTAAATTAGAAAAGGATATTTTCTCTCAAATGCAAATAATTAATTATGTAAATCTATTATTATCCAGCCCGTGACCACTCTGTGGTATTAGACTACATTCTCCAGCTGCATACATGCATACAGGTTCTATAGTCATATTTCCTCACTCTTCCTCCAGACATGAGTGAGCCCATTCCACTTGCAACATGGATATTCTGTATGTCACCAAGTCTTTCCTGCCAGGTGAGGCATCTTTGTCAGGCTATACGGGTGGGAGTAAGAAGCCAAACTTGGACCTCTAAGGACTAGGCAGCAGAGAGAAGCAACATTAAGGAGTTTCTGGGACACAGTCAAGATAGTACCTAACCAGGTACACATGTATTTACCAGTATCTGTGTATATGCATAATCAGGCATGTTCATACATTCTGAGCTGTGAGAAAGCTTTGTACCCCAGTGGATTCCAGGACTAGACTGGGAGGCCAGAATCTCTGTGCCTACTTCTGCAGTACTTTTACATAAGAATAGAACCCTCTTAGATGTGGTGCCCATGTGCAGTGTAGAACCTGAACATCAGTACTAGCAGCCCTGACCTAGACTTACAGCTGGTACCCAATAACCTCTTCCTGGGGTTAGCCGTAATAGCAGACATGAGTTGACCTTCTGTCCAGATTATTAACTGCCACAAGCAGTAGGCATAGACTTTTTCCCTGCCAAATTACTAAATTTGAGAGCTGGAAAAGTTCTTAGGTATGCCTACCCCAACCCATTCATAGCTGATAAAGAAATTGAAGCCTGAGAAATTGATTTGCGTAGTTGGAAGACTAAGGAATAACAGTAAAATCCGAATCAAAGTTTTCCATCTCCTACTTCATGGCTCTTTCCCCTTCTTGGACTTCCTTTTGTTTGGGGGATTAATTTATGTTTAAGATTTAAATAAGTCTCACAAACTTTGCAGGCAAATTTTATTGAGTCTGAGTGCATCCTACTTCATGAATAATGAGTAAAAGGGAGGAAATGGGCAGGTTTTATCTTCACCACATGTGCACTACGTGTTTAGTTTTGTTCTTCTAAAAGAATGATAAAATACTTCACTCATCATTCACTTTTTAATTAAGAGCAAGTAACATCAAACTCTATTTACTAAGGTTTTTAGAAGTAATTTAAAGTCCATCAGTTTTGCGTTAAGGCCGTGGTGTGTTAACTAAGAAACAGAGAACAGGGTCTTATAACTGGCTCTGCTTCAAACTCAAGGGTGGCTCTGGCACAGCCACATAATCAGCTGAGCTTTAGTTTCCCCACCCACTGAGCTGGACTTAAAATAGACAATTTCTGAGGTTATTGTGAGCTTTGATGATCTATGATTTTATGAGGAGAAATGATTGGTGGAAGGAAGAAAGGTAGAGAGAGATCTATAAGGGTTATAGAAGGTGGGGAGACAGAAAAAGGCTCTCAAACTAGGCTCATAACTCTAATCCCAATACTTGGGAGGCTGAAACTGGAGGATCACAGGTTTGAGACCAGCCTCAGCAATTTAGTGAGGCCCTCAGCAACTTAGTGAGAACTTGTTTCAAAATAAAAGATAAGAAGGGGTAGGGATGTAATTCAGAGGCAGAACATCCCTGGGTTGAATCATCAATACTGCAAAAACAAAAGGCTCTCAAAAGGGATATGAATGGGAAGAGACAAAGAGGAAAAAAGGGAGAGGCAGAAGGAGTCAGAAAATGAAAAGGGAAGATGGATTCTGTAGGTTCTCCTTGAATGTCAGGATTACACTACTTCCTACCTCACCCCTACCCTCTTAAACTATGTCTATTGAGCAGATCATGAGATGTCACCACTACCTCTGCCACTCACAGCTCTTTCTGCCCAGCAGTTGGCTTACCTGGCTTTCATTTCCACATGTCTAAGGGTATCTGTGAAATTAGGGCCAATGTTACTGTGAAATTCTGAAGGTTATGCATCTCTGTACATGATCGAAGTGAACTTGTGTCAGTGCAGCCCAATGTTGTGGTGCATCCTAGGGAAGCATGTCCTTTGCTGTTAGGTATCTGCTACCCCTAATATTATCTGGCACATTATTGGGAAATTCTGGGACTTCCAATAAAAATTCTTATGAAAATTTGGTGTATTTTCAACAAAATTTAAATAATGAGTCTTCTTTAAAAACTACTAATAGAGGATCATTTCAGAAGACACAGTGAACTTCTTGTTTGATCTGTTGATTTAATTGGCCAAGCTCCCTCCCAGAGCCCTCTTTAGCTCTAGCCAGGCAGATTTCTAGTTTTAGTTATCTTCCTTCATACCCTGCCATCAACCTAATCTTGACTCCACTGTGTGGCATTATTCTCACTAACACTTTTCTTTTGTAAAGATGAAGGCCACCTACTGATGATCCAACTGACCCGACAGTCATTCCTGGAACTAAATCAGCTCCCCACATCCTTCCTAAATGAAGAAATATCTGACAGTCTGAAAGGCCAATTGCGTACAGAAGTTTATTTTTCCCTTCTCAATTCTACACTGTAACCTTCCAATCCCACCAAATAAAACATACCAAACAATTCAACACATAAATTCTTCTATAGAATCAAAGAATCACAGCAAATCCATTCCAGAAGAGGCCTTCGAGTTCTTTCAGTCCAACAATTATCAACCTTAGCTGCATATATCAATAACTTAAAAAATGCCAATCCCTGGGCCTCATTCCATACCAACTCAATCAGAACTGCTAGAGGTGGGGGCCTAGGCCTAGTATTTTTAAAAGTTTCTCAAGGACATTCTAATGAGCAGTCAGGATTAAGAACCCAGTTTAGCCAGGTGTGGTGGGGCAGGCCTAAAATCCCAGTACTTGGAGGTTGAGACAGGAGGAGGTTTGAGATCAGCTTTATCAACTTAGCAAGACCCTCAGTAACCTAGTGAGATCCTGTTTCAAAATAAAAAATGAAAAGGGCTGGTGGTATAGCTCAGAAATAGAATGCCCCAGGGTTCCATACCCAATATTGGAATAAAGAAAGAAAGAAAGTCAGGTGTGATAGCACACTCTTGTAGTCCCAGTACTTGAGTGGCTGAGACCGGAGGATCCGGGTTCGCAACCAGCCTCAACTACTTAGTGAGGCCCTCTGCAACTTAGTGAGACCCTGTTTCAAAATAAAGAATAAAAAATAGGGCTGGGGATGTAGCTCAGAGGTAGAATGCCCCTGGGTTCAATCCCCAGTACTGCAGAAAGAAAGAAAGAAAGAAAGAAAGAAAGAAAGAAAGAAAGAAAGAAAGAAAGAAAGAAAGAAAGAAAGAAGGAAGGAAGGAAGGAGGGAAAGGAAGGGATTCAATTTAATCCCTCATTTTGCAGATGAGAAAGGTTATTAAGATTTACTTCTGAATCTTAAATGTGTCTATACAGTTCTAAAGCCATTAGCCCATTCCATTTGATATTCAAAAGCTATCTCATTACCTTATGTTTAGTCTTTGAGACAGCAGAACTACCAGTTCTGTAATATTTCAGTTTTTCCCTTAGAAAGTTTATTCTTTTTTATATTTTTATTGTTGCATTGTACTTGTACATGATAATGATATAATCATATGTGCATGTACCATTATGTGGTCTGTTTCCTTCTCCATATTTCTCTTCCATTCTAATTCAAAATTACATTTGAAACAAATTTCCTCTTTGATTAAATTAAATCTACAGTAACATCCAGAGGTTTTCTGCTATGAATTTAAGTCAAAGCCCTCAAGTATACTGAAAGAGCTTATACTATGCCAATCTTGGTACCATGGGCCTATATTGGTCCAATTTGTGAGACTGAGTGATTTATAAAGAAAAGAAATTTATTTCTGGAGGCTAGAATCCAAGATCAAGACATAGCAGGTTTGACTATCTGCTAAGGGGTGCTCTTTGCTTCCAAGATGGGGTGTTATTGCTGCATCCTCTAATGGAAAGGGACCTTGTGTCCTAACATGGCAGAAGTAGAAGGGTAAGCTCACCAAGTGCTGCATGAAACTTCTTTTATAAGGGTTTGAATCTCACTTATGAGAGAGGAGCCCTCATGGTCTAATTGCCTTTTCAGAGCCCATCTCTTAATATCATCACAATGGCCATTGAATTTCCACACTTGAATTCTGAAGGTGAGGCATTCTAACCATGGCAAGGACCCTGTGAATGATTTATCCAGTGAAGGAGAACACTCAATTGGAAAATACAATGTGGTTGACAATCTAAAAGCTCATTCTTTCTTGGTTTAGACTTTCTTTGTAGTTACTGTTGAAGTTTGAGTGTTTGCTGCTCTTGGGAATATCTTCAAACAAAACAAGGAAACCATACTGGGAAGGCCTTACTTAGGAGGGACAGAAGGATAGTCTAGTTTCCTTTTTACCCCCTGCTTAACTTTTTCCTGCTGAGAAGAAACAGTTTATCTCTCCAACTGATGCAAGATTTGTTCTGGTTGCCAAATTCCAGTATCTTAGAACAAGGGATAGGGAATAGCCTCTTAAAACTTGAAAGACAGAAACTTCTGTGAAATAAAAATGAATTCTATTGTATACAACAGAATGTAACCTGTTACTCAAAGAGGTGGTACAGGCTAAGAAAAGGGAATGAATGGATTTTTGTGTGTGTGAGTGGTACTGGGGATGGAACCCAAGGGCATTCTACCTCCAAGCTATACCCCCAAACATATTTAATTATTTTATTTTGAAACAGGGTATCACTAAGTTGCAGAGGGTTTTACTAAGTTGCTGAAACTGGCTGTGAACCTGCAATCCTCCTGTCTAAGCATGCCAAGTACTGGGATTACAAGCATGCACCATCACACCAGCTAAATATTTTTTTTGTCAATAATATCAAAGAAAAACAAGTGTAGGAAGAAAATCTAGACTTTTGAAATAGGTAGACCAAGCCCTACCAAATATGTCTCTAGACAATTTATTCTAACCAGTAGGCTCAGGGAGTCATTTCTTCTATTAAAATAGTCTTCAATTTCTTTTATTAATATAGTCTTTTGGGATGAGTAACGTATTTATGTGTTTTGGTGTCGGGGGCCTAGTTCCGCGGGCTAGATGGCGCCTGGCAGAGTGCCAGAAGCCGCTGCAGGAAAAACATCCTAGGGCTGTGCCACGCCAGAACGCATGCACCAGCACGCCCGACTCGTGGCCGGGCCAGGTGAGAGCTGTATGAGACACCTCGTGGCTTAGGCCTGGTGCAGATATAAAAGCCTCCACCTCTCGCATAGAAG
>PVLC010000710.1:112873-184484 GCA_004027655.1 Graphiurus murinus
ACGGGTTGCTAGAGAGAGGGGTTATTGAAAGTTTGTAGGAAAAGCACTATTTGGAAAGACGACCTCTGCACTGTGTTTGTTATCGTTTGTGCAACGCCTTGATCCCAGAAAGAGAGAGATATAATAAAAGAGGTTCGAACCAGTAGCATTTAGCCGGCATCTTTTATTGGGGCCTCACGGCTGAGGGTTCAGCCTGGGGTGCCCGATATTTTGGTCTCAAGGCCTTTTTTCTACATGCATAGTAAATACATGGATAATAAATATCTATGAAATTATAAGTAAGCAGATTAGTCACTGAAGAAAATCATTGTCAAAAATGTCAACCAATCCAGTACTTGGGAGGCTGAGACAGAAGGGTAGCAGATTGGAGACCAGCAATTTAGCAAGATTTTCATCAACCTAACAACACCATTTCAAAATAGGTAAATAAATAAAAGAAAATAAATAAGTAAATAGGGTTGGGGGTGTAGCTTGGAGATACAATGCCCCTGGGTTCAATGCTCCAGTACCAAAAAAAATAATGTCAGCCAACCTGAGCATGGTGGTGCATGCCTGTAATCCTAGTACTTGGGAGATTGAGACAGGAGGAATGCATGTTGGAGACTAGCCTCAGCAACTTAGTAAGATCCTCAGCAACCTGGTGAAACCCTATTTCAAAAAAATGTAGCTCAAAGGTAGAATGCCCCTGGGTTCAATCTCAAGAATTAAAAACAACTGGGCGTGGTGGTGCATGCTTGTAATCCCAACATTCAGGAGGCTGAGACCGGAGGATCCAGGTTCGAGGCCAGTCTCAGCTACCTAGTGAGGCACTCCGCAACTTAGTGAGACCCTGTTTCAAAATAAAGAATAAAAAATAGGGCTGGGGGTATAGCTCAGAGGTAGAACGCCCCTGAGTTCAATCCCCAGTACTAAAAAAAAAAAAGAATTAAAAACATGGCAACCAAAAAAATCCACAAGTGGTCATAGACAAAAAAAACAGAAAGACTTGCCAAAAGCCTCAAAGTTTTTATTCAAAGACTAATTCTTAAATTACTGTCTCATTCCTAAGAAGGAAGCAGATTAGATAGTGTTTGGATGTCCTACCTCATAAATTGCTATGTTGGAGTTTTCATATGTAGCTAGAGTGAGACTCCCTGAAGAAAAGGAGAGCCTTGGGGACCGCCCACTTTGAACCTCTGAGATGATCTGGAAGCTTACACTGGCACGACTTCCTCTCTGTGAAAGGATTAGAAAAGAAAGGTTATGAACAAAATTCTCATGATTTAAGACAACACTGAGCAATGGTATAGATACTGTGCTTATCTGTTTTCTATGTGAGAAAGTAACTATGCATTCAATCCTGTAAACATGAGATTGATTAATTTTCCCTATTGTTCAGAACCCTTTTTTTTTATTACTTCAGGGTTGATAACTCACTTAACTTTACTACCAAGAAACGAAAAGGTTTGCAGGTGCTTCTGCTTCCCAGAGAGAATTTGAATCACATACATGGGGAACAACAAAGAATATTAGGGTTTTTTTTGTTGTTGTTTTTTGTTTTTTTGTGCAGCACTGGGGATTGAACCCAGGGGCATTCTACCTCTGAGCTATACCCCCAGTCCTATTTTTTATTCTTTGTTTTGAAACAAGGTCTCACTAAGTTGCAGAGGGTCTCACTAAGTAGCTGAGGCTGGTCTCGAACCCGGATCCTCCAGTCTCAGCCTCCCAAGTACTGGGATTACAAGCGTGCGCCACCACACCCAGCTATTAGTCATAATTTAAGCCAGGACCTGATCTCATTTTATAGATCAGACAATGAAGCCAAAAAACGTGAAATGAGTTTCCCAATATCATGTAGTCAATGATTTAATTGCAAGAAGTGTTGTTTATAAAAACCTAACATTAGCAAATATATATGTGTGTATGTATATGTATGTATAATGTATATGTATATCTGTGTATGTATGTATATGCATGTATGTGTGTGTATATATATACATATATACGTATATATATATATATATATATATATATATATATATATATATATATATATATATATTCATCATTGATGGTGGTAGGTATCCCAGAAAGCAGTAAACTGGTAGAAAGTAGGTAGACCATCTCATGATTCATGAGTCTGTTGTTTAAATATGCCAAAGTCATTATTCCTTAATGTGTTAACTTGTACACATAAGTCTGATAAAAGAGGAATGGGAACTTCACAGTCGAATGACAAGATAAAGATGTATCTGCAATCTGTGTTAATCTTTAAAATTGAACTTCTAAGCCGGGTGTGGTGGCATACGCTTGTAATCCCAGTACTTGGGAGGCTGAGATGGGAGGATTGAAGGTTCACAGCCAGCCTCAGCTACTTAGTGAGGCCCTGTTTCAAAATAAAGAATAAAAAATAGGGCTGGGAATGTAGTTTGGAGGTAGAATGTCCCTGGGTTCAATTCCTAGTACTGCAAAAAAATAATACTAATAATAATTGAACTTCTATATTGTTGACTGCACCAAGAAACTTATTTCTTTTCTTTTCTTTTTTTTTTTTTTTGCGGTACTGGGGATTGAACTCAGGGGCATTCTACCTCTGAGCTATACCCCTAGCCCTATTTTTTATTCTTTATTTTGAAACAGGGTCTCACTAAGTTGTGGAGTGCCTCACTAGGTAGCTGAAGCTGGCCGTGAACCTGGATCCTCCTGTCTCAGTCTCCCAAATGCTGGGATTACAAGCATGTGACACCATGCCCGGCTACTAAGAAACTTATTTCTTAATAAACTGACAGGCTCCTCCATATTCTTCTTCATATCTTCAAATGTATCTTTCTTAGAATTATAGCAATTCAGAACTAGCAGTTACTTGGTATTGTCTAGGCCAGCCCCCACCTCCAACTCCAACACCCTCATTTTTATAATGAAGAAACAGAGACCAAGAGAGGGGTGTAGGGGCTGGAACAAGACTCAAGGTGTTATGTTTCCCAATCCTATGCTCTTTCTACTGTATCATGCTTTATATCAGTCTTGCTTACCAGTAAAAATTTATCTTAAGGACTTTCCAACATTTTGATTGTCATGGTCTTTGATCAACTGAAGATCACTAGTCGACTTAGCTCTGAGTTAAGCTCCCTCTATACTAAAACTGTAACAGTCAAAGTTCCAAGACAAAAACTATACACAGTCCTCAATGTTCTGAAGTCCCAACAACTTGAGATTCAGACTTGACTCTTCACATAACCCTTGCCTCAACCTAAACTCTCCCCAACAGAGCAAGGCCAGGGAGGAATCTACTTTCCTTTCATTCTTTATTTTCATATCTCAGCAGGAGGACCTAGTTCTGTATATTGAGACATAGACCTCTCCATGAAGGGCAAAGGAGAAAGTGATATTGTCTGCCAAAATCCACATACATTTGGACTTCAGCTTCACTTTCTTCTAAAAACTTCCTTTCCTAACCTGACTTCTCCTGACCTGCCAATTTTTCTAGACTGAATTAATTTTATATTCTCCAAGAGTTTACACTTTCAGACATTCCATTTGGATGGAATTCTTGGCTTGGCTTCTTGACTGATTAGACACAGCCAGCTGCAAGTTTGTGACTACACAGCAATTAAGGAAATGTATGCTTCCCCTATCTTTTCCCATCAGAATCCCTGCTACAAGCCAAAAGGGATCTGGAGGCCAAGTGCTATGTTCTTCTGGGATAATGCCATCCTTTTCCACCTGGGCCAAAATACTAGAATGAGAAAACAAACAAAAGTGTTCCCTATAAGTCTATCAATCCTCTTTGCTATTCATTTTTTCTCACTTGTATGGTGAAAAATGGTGATGATTATTTTTGGTTTTATTTTCATTATGTCATAATTGATGCATGAGTGAAAAAGAAAAGATCTATTATCATAAGAAAGATTTTAAAATCCTAGGCACTCTGTTCATCTGAAGGTAACCTACTCTGCTATTTGGGATTATTTTGCAAGAACAGGTATGCTCTAGTCACCCAAATAGTGTTTACGGCCTAGTAGAAAAGAGAGGGGCATAGGTGGAGGTTTCATACACTCCACTAGACTATTGCAAAACCTATACAAGGAAAAGGATAATTCAGTCCAAAATTGAGCTATGTTGATTGTTTTGGCACTTTAGAGTCAAACATCTAGGCAATTGACTTAAACTGTCATTTTGATGTGAATAACACCAAAGAAGTAAGGATTTTATTTATTTTTTATTTTTTGCAGTACTGGGGATTGAACTCAGGGGCATTCTACCTCCGAGCTACACCCCCAGCCCTACTTTTTATTCTTTATTTTGAAACCGAGTCTCATTAAGTTGCGGAGTGCCTCACTAGGTAGCTGAGGCTGGCCTCAAACCCGGATCCTCAGGTCTCAGCCTCCCGAATGCTGGGATTACAAGCGTGCGCCACCACGCCCGGCTAGAAGTAAGGATTTTAAAAATAGGTTTATTTCTTTTGACCAAAACTTTACTGTATTTTGCTATGTTTAGGCAATTATTTCTACTACTGACCACTCATTTCTGGATAAAATATCTTGCCATGGAATCGAATACTTATTTCTTAGTACTAAGTTACATAGGAATTGCCTCAGAGCTTGTATTTTGGCATCTACATTTTCTACTATTCAAGATAGAGAATTGCATACAAGAAATATTGAGTATGGCAAATTCAGACAAATTCCACCACCATGAGTCCTAGTGGCCTGTGGTGGTTTCAAAAATGGAGACTAATATCAATAAGTTTTTCTGGCATGAAGGTGGAGTTTAGCTTTTAACCACTGATAGTTTTGGCTTTCAGCAATACATTTTCGAGAACATGGTATCAACCCTACAAAAGCACCTGATGATTTAAACAAGCAAGAGTTAGGGTTATAAATGAGAATTAAATCAAACAGCCAAACAACTCATTTGACTCCAATTGCACAGGATATTGTCATGCAAATCCATTCTCACCCAGCCAACTGAGTAAATATACCTCTCACTGTCACATTTCAGCAAATGACCAGTTTGGTCACTGAGATAAATTAATTCTCAAATCTGGCACACTGGTGTAGCAATAGTAAATGACACATGAAGACAATATGATGTGTTTGCATTCTGTCCCTATATCCTGACACCACCATACTAGAATTATAAAGACTAGTGTCATTATTGGAGCCACATAGACTGCCATGAGGACACACAGTAGCTACCTTTGACAAAAGTCTTCCCCACCTATTTTCTTCTCTGAGCTTCTGTTTATGAAGTTTTCTCTTCCTGATATGTTTATAGGGGCCAGGAAGATAATACAACACATGAAATCATTTGAGTATAAGACTATATGGACTGATAAAACTATCAAACTGTAGAAAGCATGCCTCTTCCAGAAAGGGCAATTTTCATTGCATCTGGCCAGTTGACACAATGAAACTCAAGGTTGATAGATCTTCCAACTTTTCCAAAAAGTTTTATTGACAGATAATAAGTGTACATCTTCATGTGCTACAGTGTGATGTCTTGGTACATTTATACATTGTGTACTGATCAACTCAAGGTATATAGATTATCATCTCATACATTTATCATTTCTTTGTGATTGAAATATTCAAAATACTTTCTTCTAACTCTTTTGGATTATGCAATACAATATTATTATCTATAATCACTGTGTGTAATAGAACATCAATACTTAAAACCCAACACTTAAATCCCAGAGATCCATATTTTTATGTGTAATTTCACAATTTCAAAATTCTGCTGCTATTTTTAAAACTGTGGGGGACAAACAAAACGACAACCATTTTATAATTTATGACCTAGTCAAAGTCCATCCTTTATTCTTAAAGACTCAGCTTTGAGGCCAGGCATGGTGGCGCATGCTTGTAATCCCAGCATTTGGGAGGCTGAGACGGGAGGATCCTGGTTCGCGGCCAGCCTCAGCTACCTAGTGAGGCACTCTGCAACTTAATGAGACCCGGTTTCAAAATAAAGAATAAAAAATAGGGCTGAAGGTATAGCTCAGAGGTAGAATGCCTCTGAGTTCAATCCCCAGTACCGCAAAAAAAAAAAAAAAAAAAAAAAAAAGACTCAGCTTTAATCTAGGTCTCTGAAAAGCCTTCTTCCACCGATCTGTGTCATCTGGGTTCTACTGTATTTCTGGTTTCTTTTGTGTAATGTGGCACCTATAGATTCTTTTGTGTGGTATGATTTATCTAAGTGGACTTTAATCCCCTTGAAAGCAAGGACTGCATATCATCTCTCATAAAGCCTATCCCAGGGCTAGGACACAGTAGCAAGTCCTTAATGATGATCACCTATTACAACACAATCACAATCAGAACTCCTAGTAAAACTCAAGTCTCTTTTAACAACTGATTCATTCATCAAACTTTAGAAGCACCTGCTATAAGTACCATGTCAGGGTCTATAGGCTAACACTTTAAAAATGTACTTGTGCCATGAGGAACTAACAATCAAATGTTGATTTCAAATATAAAAAAGGCTTAAATGAAGTCAGAGCTAAACTATTGGCCAAAGTGCACTGCATATACTTCCACAATACTGCTCTGTCAGAACTATCTAATTGAAATCTAACTTGAGCCACACATGTAATTTTTAACTGATACTCATTATACATATTTATGGGATACAGTGTGATAATTTGATGCATGTATATGATATATAATGATCAAATCAGGGTAATTAGTATTTCTATCTCATTAATCATCTACCATTTCTTCATGTTGGGAAACTTGAACTCATCTCTTCTGGTTCTTTATGAAATACGTAGTAAATTGTTGTAAATTATAGTACCCTACTGTGATGTAGAATGCTAGCACTTACTCCTCCTATCTAGCTATATCTTGGTACTGGTTATTTGATCTCCATCTAACCCTTTGCCTCATACTCTTTATAACCTCTAGTGAGTACCATTCTACTTTTAACTTCTATGAGATAAGCTTTTTGTTTTCCATATATGAGTGAGGACATGTGGTATTTGTCTTTCGGTGCCTAGTTTATTTCACCTCACATAATGACTCTCAGTTCTATCTATGTTACCACAGATGATAGGAATTCATTCTTTTGTGACTGAATAATATTCCATGCCACATATATAATTTTAAGTGTTCTATCATTCACAGTAAAGAACATAAAAAGTAGTGGGGTGCAGTGGCCCATGCCTGTAATCCCATTTCCTGGGAAGCTGAGACAGGAGGATAGCAGGTTTGAGGTCAGCATGTGGTAACTTAGTGAGACCTGTTTCAAAAATAAAAAGTAAAAAGGAGCGGGGGGAGTGTAGCTTAGGGTTAGAATGCTCCTGGGTTCAATCCCTAGTACCACAGAAAACAAAAAAGAAAATGAAAGAGGTAAAATTAATTTTTATAATATACTTTACTTAACCAAATATTTTAAAATATAATTTTGATACATAATATATTTTAATTTTTAGTATTTACTATTTCATTTTACTTATTTATTTTTATTGGTACATTATAGTCTCACATCATAATGTAGTTCATAGTATTTAACATGATTTTATACAAAGTCTTCTAAATCCAGTGTGCACATCGTAATCCAGACAAGGCATATGTCAAGTGCTCACTAGTCACTTATGGCTACCATATTAGACAGCATAGCTAGAGAAGGAGCTACATCTTACCTTACTGCCAAAGTGGGGGTTAATAAAGGTTACATCCTCCAAAGTCAGTAGACTTCTGTTGGGTCCTTTACTCAACTGGATTTTATTTATACGACACCTGAAACAAACATGAAATCAGAGGGTCACAGGAAACCAAATAATTTGTAAAGCCAGAGTCGATTTGCCCTAAGTTAGCAGTTAAAAAATATACAAGATAATTGGGAAGAAAACCACACATGGATCTTGACCATAATGCCCATATCAAAGGGAGGCAATAACCCAGGCCCTCAGAACTTGTAGAGCTACAAAGACCAAAAGAGAAACATTCAAATGCTCTTGAAGTGGTATCAAAAGAGAGGGGTGAGAGGGCTACATGGGCATGGTGTCTCAAACTAATAAAATAGTGATCCCACCCCAAAGGCATAGTCAAAACAACACCTCTGAATACTGTTAAAGAACTCAATGCACTTTTTCACATGCCATAGTATTTATCCTAATATACGGGCCAAGAATCATTAATCTCCATTTTATAGTAAAAAACACATTAAGGAAACAAAACAAAATTAAGTAAATTGTGTGAGATCCCCTAGACTTAGGCAAAGCTGGAACTTGAATCCTTGGTCTCTGGCTGTGGGCCCAGATTTCTGCCCATAAGACCACTTGTCTTGCAAAGTTGCATCTATGCGTTGCCAAAGCAACAGGTTGAAAAGTGGAAAAATTCAATCAGTTGGTTGCTTTGTCTACATGATTCCAAACAAGTGGGCTGACTGTGTTTTTTTTCCCTGTTACTGAATTGGTCTCTTGTCTGAGCATTACAGAGACACAGTTTAAACATGATTCTCTCCAAACATGCCCATTAATCTGCAGTGAATGTAATTATTTTATACAAATCAATTACTAGGCACATAAGAGTTTATGATGGCTACCCACACGGTCAGGTAGTCTGATCAGGCAACTGTAGGATCTGGAGGGAACCCTGGACTGGACAGCATGAAGGCTTTCTTCTGTTTTTGTCTCAGGTATTCTGATAGCTACATTTTGGCTTTTTTTCTTCCATAACCCCCCATAACAGTAACTCTGTGGAATGTGTTAAAGCCAAGAGCCAGAGTAGGGAAAGTAGCCACTGAATTAGTATGCTTTGTTGAGTTGCTCTAAGAAGTTTACAATATCACTGTAGCTTTAAATACCAGCAACCCAGTCAATTTTTTCTCAGTGACTTCACTGGTTTGTAAACAAACAATTAATGTGTTTCTAATTGTCTGCCAACAAATATGTCCCTTATCACGGTGGGAGCTGCTGCCCTGCAGAGAAAATTAAAAGAGCCCCGTAGTGAATTCTTGGGTAGAGCACATGAATCTTTTGGCAAAGTAAAACATTACTCCCTAACTTGTCTATTTCATATGTGCAGTGAATTGTCTTAAAGCAGGCACACCTGTAAAAATAATCACACTACAGAATATGCTCTAATACAAAGTGAATTGGACTCCCAATTCAGAGGTGTGGGGGTGGGCAGTGCAGACTCTGTCATTAATTATCCAGGTGCAGGTGACCTTGGATAAATAATTTAACCACTTCATGCCTCAGTGTCTCCTATCTAGCAGGATAATAGTCCTTGCATTACCCGCTTTATAGAGTTGTTTTGAAAATCAAATGAGATAATGTATGTGAAAGTGCTCTGAAAAGCGTGAAGCAGTATGAAAGTATAAGGGCTCATTATTATCATTATCATCATTAGTATTACAAAGCACGGAAGAGCTTTATAGAAAAGCAATGCAATCTGGTTTGGAGGAGTAGGGAGAAAAGAGGAGTTCAAAGAATCCTTTGTTTTGGGGTGGCTGGGTTCTTTGCACGTCTTTCTTTCTGAAAAAAACTTAAACAATCAAAACACACAGAAAAGGAAGGAACAGAGAGTCACTCTCCTGCAAGTAATCACCATCTATTACAGAAACTCATCAGCCGCTCAGCTCTTCTGATTGCAGCCGTGGTGGGCAGAGAGAGGGAGGAAGGCAGAAAAGAGGGGGCATCTTTTGTGCTTTGTTAGCTGAAGAACTGAGGACCAAGTGACTCTGGGAAATGATGTGCCTCTCTTCCATCTCTGAGTTTTCTGTGACCACTTGAAGTACCAATTGTCTCAAACTCATTTTCCTCTCCAATCATTTTCCTCTCTAATCATGTCCCTCTCCAATCATTTTCCTCTCCAGTCTTCTTTGCCTTTCAGCCCACAGTTCCAAACAAACCCCCCACCCCATAAGGTTGTTTTTTTTTCTTCTTCTTCTTTCCTTCCCTTCCCAAGAATTGCAGGCTAGCCTCACTTAAAGCCCAAAGAATCAGTCCATTCAGTGGGAAAGACCAGCAACAATTACCATTTGGGGGATTGACAAGCAACATAAGCAGCTGAGTGAGACTCCATTTTTCTGCCTTGCAATGGGATGCTTTGGCATTAGATAGACAGAGTCTATTACTACTCAGATCTCTCCAGAGGGGGAAGCTTTTTGATTGGCTGCCATTTATTTTTGCTACATATACAAGGATGTTAATTAAATTATTTATTCTTTGGCAGCAGCTAAATTAAAGATATTATTCTGTTCTTCCAGGGATATGTCACAGTCACAGAAGTTATAAGAGAAAATTGTTTTGAACTAATGTGTTTACCAAGTGTGTTTGAGCAAATACTGGGGAGGTTGGACAATAGTAGTTTTTTTTTCACAGTGATTCCAACATATTAAATACTAAGAGTACCACCAGTTATGGTTTTTTATCTGGCATTTCACAGGCTTGTTAAAATATCAGAGCTGGAAGGGTTCTTAAACAGCATCCAATTCCTTCAGAGTACAAATGAAAAAATTCTGGCCAAGAGAGGTCAAGTGGTTTGTACAAGGTCACACAGCTATTTAATACATCCTAGCCAGGCGTGGTGGCACACGCTTGTAATCCCAGCATTTGGGAGGCTGAGACCCGTGGATCTGGGTTCGCGACCAGCCTCAGCTACCTAGTGAGGCACTCCGCAACTTAGTGAGACCCGGTTTCAAAATAAAGAATAAAAAATAGGGCTGGAGGTATAGCTCAAAGGTAGAATGCCCCTGGGTTCAATCCCCAGTACAAAAAAAAATACATCCTAGACATTCTTTCCTTGGAACTCACCAAAATAGCTCCACTCCATTCCCTGCTAGTCCTTACCATACTGTTGTCAGGATCACTCTTCAAAAGAGGTAGCAAAGATATGGTATTTAGGGTACATGGGAGAAAACAGGAGGGTTGTGATCAATTTCATTTTTTGCTTTCCTGAAGTTATTCTAGTATTGAGAGGGTCTAACTATTAAAATGCAAAGATTATAAGAAAGGGGTGCTGTGTTAAGTAATCGTTAGCCACTTATCTCTGATCTTGAAATAGCTCATCAGATTAGTTGGTCACCTATTAAGGATATGAGAGAGGGAGACAAAGACTTGATAACAATGATAATGGTGATAATAATTATATAGGATAGCTTTTGTCCCAGGAAGAAAGGCAGGAGTAATCTCGATTGTGATATCCTAGACAAAAAGTATGAATGTCAAAGTGAAGCTCCTGGGCTCCCAGCAATTAGCAAGAGTCCCATGTATCTGATAATGGGTTGAGATTTATCATTTACTGAGCACCTACTGTGAGTCAGGTACTATTCGAAGTGTTTTACTTACTTTAGTTTATTTAATCTCCACTATAATCCTGTGAGTTTGTACCACTATTCCTAAAACTTGGATTCTAGTCAAAGTCTGCTTAAGTGTTGGAACTCATCTAAATGTCCCAAGTGCATTCCCTACCATGCCATTTGGAGAAGGAGATGCTTATAGGATATACTGCAGGAGTCTGGGGGTAGCATAGATCAGGAGTGGACAGGCTCTAATGTACTCCACCATTGTGTTGAGAGCCAGTTCTACTCACAGGCAACCACACTGACCACACAGCTGAGGAAGTTATTCTTGGCATCATGAAAACACTTCACTCTAAATGGGGCTGGTAGGGATGGTAAATCACTATGGAAAAAAGAAAATCAGTGGGTCACGTAATGAGGCAATTGTACTGAAACATGGCTTCCTGGAAATCAATATTAACAAGGCTATTATGGGCTTGTATTTTGTGTATACAAAAAGAACAAAAAATGTACCTTATGAAGTAAGCAAATCCATTAATAGACAGCAGGGCTACAAGCAAAGCGAGGCAGACCATCATGGCAAAGGCGGGGTTGATGCCTGCAGAGAGCAAGAGGAAGGATGCCATTATCAGAGAGAAGCAGTAAATAAAGGGCACCACAGAATGACTCCTCGTGCTTTCTGGTGACTCTAAAATCAAGCCACATCTACCTAACCTAATTCCATTTTTTCTACGGCACAGTCTGTCTTGTTGACTTTGTGGACACAGAAAGCAATTTCACTGTTCTGAAGCAAAACCACTCACTACTCTGACAATAACAAATCACATGAATTAAGGTTGACCGGGGTGTTTCTTTGGAGGAAAAAGTCCACGAATGGAAAACTTTGAGTACCTTAATTTAAGTTGGACAGCAATACAGTTCTTGAGAATAAATATGTTATCTCACCTGTGAAGGGTAAGCATTATATTGCTTCATAAAATAAAAGGCCTTTTTAATTCACCTGAGCCCACAGACCTCGTGAGCTATAGATGAAAAACATAGTCCTCATCCTTCAAAGGTGAGGATGAACCTGGTTTTGATGATTACTATTTTCATCACCATGTAAATCAGTCTCTGTAAAATCTAAATATGTGAAGTGAATTACTAATATTTCAGAGGGAAATATATAATTTTATGAGTGAAGAGATAGTTCGGTATGTCATGCTAGAGCAAAATAGAAATCAAAGGCCATTTCAAATAGATGCATTTGGTTTTGGAAGAGTGTAGTGTACACTCACATAAGAATAATATGGGTCTTCCAAAGTTCCCCTCTGGCTTTCAGAGATTTGATGAATTTTCTCTTCTTCCACAAGCTTGAGGAGTCCTACCAGTCAATCAAACTGCAAGTGTTTACTGGATGCCTACTGTGCTGGTGAGTTGGGGGGTGGCACAGAAGAGTTATTAGCCATAGTCCCAGCTCTCAAGGAATAGTATATTCAGGAAGTGGAGAAACAGAACCAATACTCAAGAAACCATAGGAAAGCAATTATGTGCTAAGTGTGTGGTATAGACTCTGTGCAAAGGGATTTAAGGAAGGAGAGGGTGTAGATATGGCATTTCTGTGGCAGGACCTGATTGGCAGGATTCAAATACAAGGGACAGACAGGCAATCTTTCTAGCAGGGGAATCAATCCCAAGTCACAGGCCACAAAAGGCCAAGGAGAAAGTAAATGCCTTCCTCTTATTAGAGTAAACTCTTTGGGAAAGAGTGGGATCCTTTTAAAAACAAATGATGGGGAGACCTTTCAATTGTGGAATTGTGGATGATGATTCAAGGCTGGAAAGTACTTTTTTTTTGTACTGTGATACTGGGTATTGAACTCAAGGGGGCATTCTACCTCCAAGCTATATCCCTAGCCCTTTTAATTTTGAAACAGGGTCTCATTAAGTTTCTGAGGATCTCACTAAGTTGCTGAGGCTGATCTTGAACCTGCAGTCCTCCTCCCTCAGCCTCCCAAGTACTGGGGTTACAGGCATGCACCACCACGTCCAGCTCCTCTTGCTGTTCTTATCAGTTTAAATTAAGTAGATATAAGTGTCAAGACATTTATGTCTCCTGAATGTAAATGACTGACTTCATGATTGTGTCAATATTAAATATGCCTTGTCCTAAAGAGGTTCCCTTGTAACCCGAGCTGAGTTAAATTGACTACCAGTGATTTTTCTATTCCTTACCTCCTTGGCAGATCTTCCCTTCTGCAAACCAACATTTTGCATCTTCTCTAGGGGGCCTGCCACCAGGAAAGTGAATAGGGGTCCCTCCAAACCGCAGCAGCTCCGTTTCCATGTCCACAGTGTAAGTGCTATGGAGTTCCCATTCTTTCCAGGTGGTGTCCAGGATTACATATTCTGAAATTCCGTTTCCATTCACATCTGTCCTTATCAACTGGTTGAATCCATAGAACTGCATGTTTCTGGAATGCTGAACCAGGCTGGCAGCATTAGCTTGTCCATTTTCTTTCATAGCATTATTCATGGCTTGTGCGATAAAGTAAATTGAATTGTAGATGGTTCCAAACAACGGTGAAACCTATTTTTAAAAATTACAATTATCTTGAGCCCTAGTCGCCCTAGAGCCATCTCGGAGTATATTCTAAGCCTGTGTTCATTATTATGTGCGGCACGTCTGAGTGGAGCAGAGCTATGAAGACCCAGAGGGGGGAAAAATTGTTTCTTAGGACTTGCTTGCTTGCTCCCCTGAATTTTTCTGTTTTTCTCCCCCAGGCCTTCACATCTTTAAATATATCAAATATGACAATTTTATGAGCAAACCAAGCCATACACAATATATTTTTATGCTCCTAAACTAAGAAAGTGATTTAGGGTTGTAAAAAGTACTAAAAAACAAGTATGGAATAGACAAGGGGAGTTCAAAGGAAATTTACCAGGTTAATTACTGGTACATTATGCATGGCAAAAACATTTTGCTGGCACTACTACAGTGTTAGGTGCATGTGCAAAGACTGTAAATAATGTGGTTCCACAGTCCATATCTGTGCCTTATCTTATGTCCCCAGAGAAAGTGAACACTAGAATCCAATTTTGAACATATACCTACAGACTTACATCCATGGAGGCAAATATTGCTTAGAAATGCTGATCTAGAAGTCTTATTTAATCAAGACACCCTATATTCTATTGGTGAGAAGCTACTGTAAACTAGCAAGGCCACTAGATTAGATTGCATGACTATGCCTGCTAAATAAATATGATTAAAACTGTAATGTTTGTATACTATGCCTGATTCATTAACTATTCCTGGTTCATTAACCTTTTAAGTTCATTTATGGAACAAACCTATGTCTTTTCCCCAAAAAAGGTAGAAAGAGCAAGCAATCTCACCCCTCTCTGCACCCCTCCTCACCACACACACGACCATGCTTTCATGGTTTCCCATAACATTTCACTTCTAGGATGGAGTTCAAGAAAGCTATGGTCACATCATTTTACCAAGCTTCAGGGAAAGCTGATACTTGCTACTTTGGTTTCACAAGGCCTAGAAAGCTAATCTTCTGTAATAACCTTCATCTGAAAAAAGGATTTAAAATCGTGTGAATCATTTTTGTGTTGGAAATGCTAGTTGATGCAGAGAGGTGCATGTCTGGTAAGACACTGCCATGCCTTGTTAATGTAGAGCAGGGGGTTTTCAACCCTGGCTTCACATTAGAATTATCTGAGTATCAAAATACCAATACCAAACTCAACCCAGACCAACAAAACGAGACACTTTAAGTTTTAGACCCAATAATCAGCATTATTAAAAATTCCCTAGGGATTCTAATATACACGCAAGATTTAAAACTAACAGTATAGAAGATGACACACTGGCCTTGGTCTGTTCCTAATGTCAGGATGTTTATTCAAGTCACTTATCGCCTCTCTTTGGGCTTTAGTCTTTTCGTCTATAAAATGAGGGTACAAAATTATGAACGCCTAAACCATTCAAGTCATCTAGTCTAGCTATCTTACTTTGTAGGCAGAAAAGGGAGATATAAAGAAGTCAAGTGATCTGTCAAATTCATTCATCTCAACATAAAACCAGGATTAGAACCTAGGACTCTTGTTTCTTAGTTTAGCATTCTTGATTGAAGTAGATGTATTCTGTGATCCTCTTTGGTTTCAAACTCGTATGAAAATTCTCAACTCTTGGTGTAGTCCAGGGACCAAATATAGTGTGCTGACATTTTCTTTGTGCCCTGTATCTGGGTGTTTCTTCACTTCTGTGACCTCCTAACACTAGAGGGCCCAAAAGCTCAGTCCCTCATCTTCTTCTCTATCTATACTCTCCTACTTGGTGGTATCTTTTGATCTTATGTCTTTAAATATCATAACTCTCATATTTATTCTTCTAGTTCAGACCTCTATCCTATATTCCAGACCTACATAGTTGACTGCCTAATTTGATAGTTCTACTTGCGTGTTACATTTCAACCTACCCCAAATTGATCTTCACCCTAGATCCTTATTTTCCATCTATAAGGAGTCTTCCCATTTTGTTAACAACTACTCCATTCTTCCAGTTGTTCAGACCAAAAACTTTGCCCCAGGTTACAGAGATGAGTACTAGCAGAGCCAAAATCAATACCTCTGTCTCCTGAGTTTTATTCCAGTGACCTCCCTTCCCTACCCTCCCTCAACAAGCTCTCTGTAGAAATAGATCATAAATAGATAATATGTGCTGCCACCAAGACATCCACACTTAGTTGCCTAGAACACACTGAGATCTCTTAAGAGGTTTTCGCTAATTCCCCTTCCTAACATTCTTGGACACTCTATTTGATTGTCCTAGGAATTCTGCAAGACCCTGACTACTTTCTGGGGTTATAACAATAAGTGAAGCATAGAAGGTGGAATATAAAATCAATACAAACAAAACTAATGAATTTTTAAAAAAAATCACAGGGTAGCAAGCTCTGGAAAGCAGAGAAAATGCTAGTGTTCTGTTTTGAAAGGCACAGAGCCTTCTGGGAAAGAGACTGCATCTACCTACAGCCAGAAGCAAACATTGAAACTCTGAAGAACAACATCTCTGCCCCTGAGCTCTAGGTTTTCAGCTGGCCAGGCTGCACTGACATTTGTGCTCTCAGATTAACCCCTGTTAGAGTATTTTCCTAAAATGACAGATGCTTGAATACTATTCTTCAGGATCCCCTTACCTCTCTATGTATCACACGCGAGCGCGCACACACACACACACACACACACACAGACACACACACACACACTCATGCATGCACATACACATTCATGCACTCACAGCCATAAAAGTTAGAAGGACCTGAAGCTAAGGGAAAGAGCATAGCTATAACAACAGCATTTAGTTGCAAAATAGGAACTATCACAATGTCCCACTCTTACTGTGAAAGTTTGGGTTTGTATTCTAGGTGTTTTGAGTTTTTATTTCACCCATTCTTCCCTTCAACAATGGGAATTTCCCCCTCCTGTAAATTGGAAGCATCTTTTGTTAGCATCAATCACAAAAGTTCTCTAGTTGCACTTGCTGCAAATAATGAAGAAGAGAAGAGGTGGAGGATGGAACAAGGGAATAAGGACCATTCTGTATAGATCCTGTCCTGACTTCTCACTATAGCTCCAAAGAAGTAAGAAAAAACAGGCAAAAATTCCTGTCAGACAGATGACTTTGTTGGCATCACAGACCAGAATGGTAAGACCATTGACCACTCAATTTATTGGTTTTGCCTACTATATAGACCTGAATCTGAATAAACAAATGAATTATGAATAAATGAATGATAATTGAAATGTACCATTGATTTTTATTTAATGACTTTAGGTAGCTCTATCCTAGGCTTTTTAGAGCTTTAAACTATGAGACCAAGGTCTAGGTTAAGAGCTGGGATATTTGAATTTTCTCAGTTTAATGATTCATGCTGTTCTCAAGATTATTAGTTCAGATTTACTGTGCTTACAAAGAAATAAAACTGGAATTCTATCTTTAGAAGTGATGCAGTGATACATCTGTGCCCATGTTTATAGCAGCACAATTCACAATAGCCAAGTTATGGAATCAGACTAGGTGCCCATTAACAGATGAATGAAGAAAATGTGATTTGCTGGGCTCAATGGAACATGCCTGTAATGCCAGCACTTGGGAAGCTGAGACAGGAGGGTAGCAGGTAGGAAGCCAGCCTCAGCAACTTAATGAAACCCTATTTCAAACAAAATTTTTTTTGCAGTACTGGGGATTGAACTCAGGGCATTCTACCTCCAAGCTATACCCCCAGCCCTATTTCTTTTATTCTTTATTTTGAAACAGGGTCTCGCTAAGTTGCAGAGTGCCTCACTAAGTAGCTGAGGCTGGCTGCAAACCTGGATCCTCCAGTCTCAGCCTCCCAAATGCTGGGATTACAAGTGTGTGCCACCACGCCCAGCTCTCAAAAAATGTTTTAAAGGGGGGTAGGGGTGTAACTCAAAAGTAGAATGCCTTTGGGTTCAATTCCCAAAGGTGAAAAAGAAAAGAAAATGTGATCTATATACCAAAAGGAGTTTTAAAAAAGAAAGTAATTGTCATTTGCAACAAAATAAATGGAACTAGAACATCATGCTAAGTGAAATACGTCAGACTCAGAAAGTCAAGGGTTATGTGTTTTTTTTTATTCATATGTGGAAACTATACAGAAAAAAAGGGGTAAAGGATTTCATTAAAGCAGAAGGGAGACCAGTAGAATAGAGAATGAGGATCAGGGGGTGAAAGAAGGGGAGAGAGAGAAGAGGTACTGGGTAATGAAATTGATAAAAATATGGGCATATATGAATAATCACAATGAATTCCATTATTTTGAATAATTATAATGAACCAATAAAAATGATACCTCTAATAATGTATGATCTCAAACCTTGGAATTGGCCAAGTGATAGATAATACACAAGTTTGTGTGATATGATGCTACTGAACCTAATACCCTTGTTTTGTATGAAGTGGGGCACAAAGACAATGTAACTACTATGAGCTTTAGACAACCTTTTCTGACAATTTGTCTGGTGGATCACTTTCTGGAATGTTCCAGTCCTAACCACATCCCCTTACATCTAGCAGCCATCTGCCAAGCAGCTATATTTAGGGTAATAGAAAACAATAGGTATAAGGAGCATGAGGTCCCCTAGCATTCTAAGAAACCCAGAAGAATTTGGGAGGGCTTAACTAAAGAAGACCACACTTGGAGAAAATATCCAATATGTACTTTTACCTAATAGACTTTCATTGAAAACAAACATTGGGAATACAATGAAAAGGAAGAATGCAGACATCAAAACTTAATTTCAGAAGTCTGTTGTGTGCCAAGTATAAAGGTACAAAGTAATAATTCTTGCCTAATCATCCTAAAACCAAATTAGGGAGTTTGTCACTAATTTCCCACCTCCAGGTCTTCATAAAGTCCTAGTATCTTCTACATCAGAGGGAAATAATCCAATAACCCTACTGAAATTAAAGTATTAGTCACTTAATAATGTTCCTTTGTTTGAATAAATCATTAGCATCAGATAGTATTATCACAGTGTAATAAAACACAACAAAAAGCCTAATGCATGGTTAAGTAGTCACATTCTGATACCAGACTTGGGTTGAATCCCAGGTCTGTCACTTGCCAACTATATGACCTTAGGACGTTATCATAAACAGTAATTTATTTATCTAAAAAATGTAGATACTAATATCTAATTTGAAGGCTTGGCCTGAGGATTCAATGGGATCATTTATGTCAACTACCTGGCCCAGAAGAAACACTGAATACATAATACTTACTATTGTTTGTACTTCAGAAGAAGAGCACAGAGCTCTGATAACATCATCCTGGAAGTATAGTATTCAAGTCCCTTGTACCAGTCTTGATTTTGTAACCAATACATGGTACAGATCTAGTTTTAGACTAAATGCCCTGAAATGGTAAAACTGTTTACTTTCAATGGGGTAAAGATCTCATTGTTATATTGTTCTTCCTTACATTGCCTACAGGGTGCTGGACTTACTGTAATAATAACAACCTTAATACTAGCTAGTACTTATTGAAGAGTTACTAGGTTCTGGGCAAGTTCATTAGTATAGTAACTCATTTAATCCTCACAATAACCCTATGAGGTATGTACAATTATTATTCCCAATTTTAAAATGACGAAAAGGAGATATACAAAACTTAAGTAAACTTAAGGTTGCTGGCCCTCAAAGTCTAGGCTTTTAAACCACATGCTATACCTGAGTTTGATAAATACTTGCTAAATTAATTAATGGACTGTAGTAAACTCACCAATTAAAAATATCACATGCACCCTTTTGTGATTTACTTTTTTCTTCACAAATTTCCATAGACTTCCTGATTAAAGACAGCAAAATAAAGATTTTTTTTCTTCATTCTCTTCTTCCTTTCAAATATCACTCTCAAACAACAGGAGAGCAAACAACAGAAGAGAAACATTAAACCTGCATAGCTAATGATATTAGGAGACATCTGTAACCATGAACCACAGAATGTGAACATGGAAAGTGGCAACTGATTCAGCAGAGTGGAGGGAAATCAAACCTAAGTACCTGCAGAAGGGAATATTGGTAAGCAACAAGCAAATTGACCTCCTCAGAACCCTAGAAAGGTTTAGTAGTTAAAGGCACCAAGTACTGTAGAAGTGTGGATGAGGCTGAACACTAAAAGAAAGAGAGCTCTTTTAACAAATCTGTGTAAGGAGTGGTCAGATATCCCCTATCCCCACCTCTACTAAGAGTAGCCAGACCTCTGAATCAAATGAGTTAAATGGATTGGCAGCAGCTCCAGAGCTAGGACACTGAAGTTGGAAGTGAGGAGGGGCACAAGAAGCAGTGAGAAAGTTAAAGTCTTCATGATTAGTAGAGTGAGAATCCCAGTTTCCTTCATCCAATACTGCTCTCCAAATACTGGCAGCCAGGATTATGAATCCCGATAAAGAGATTAGAGGATTCTTCCCAGGAGAAAGTTACTAACCCAAGAACCAAGACCTTCAGATATTGACCAAAAATAAACAACCAAACGAAACAAAATGACAATTGACTGCCAATTGCTCTACACTATAACCCACTGATCAACATTACCACTAAACCTTCAAATTGGCCTTTTATGGTTTCTTTCTTAAATATATACCATGAATACCAGACATCCAAGGAAAAATTCCAACAAAAATTAGAAATAGCAAAACAAAGCATGAAAAATTAGGAACTCAGAAAAACCAGAGAGAAAACTTCAAATAAGTTATAATGAGTACCTTCAGGGAAAAAAGTGAAAATATAGGAATCTATGTGTTCTACATCCATGGATTCAACCAACTGCAGAACAAAAATATCTGAAAAATATATCTGTACTGAACATATACAGATTTTTCTTTTGTCATTATTTATAACAACTATTTACATATCATCTATATTATATTGGGTATTATAAATCACCTAGAAATTATTTAAAGTAAAGCAGGCATGGTGGTACATGCCTATAGTGCCAGTACTTCAGAGGCTGAGACAGGAGGATTGCAAGTTCAAGACCAGCCTCAGCAACTTAGTAAGACTCTTAGCAACCTAGCAAGACCCTATTTTCAAAACAAAAAATGAAAAATGGATGGGGGTGTGGCTTGGAGGTAGAATTCCCCTGGGTTCATTCTCCAGTACCATAAAAATAAAAGTATATGGTAGGAAATGTATAGGTTATATGCAAATACTATACTATTTTATGTAAGGAGTTTGAGCATCCACAGACCTAGGTATCTTTAGAGGGTCTTGGAACCAATGCCCCTCAGATACCAAGGAACAGCTGTACTAGATTGATGAAACAATCTAGTGCATTAAAAGAGAATGGACACACTGAGTTGGGAAACTGAAACAGGAGGACTGCAGGTTCAAGGCCAGCCTCAGCAACTTAGCAAGGCTCTCAGCAACTTATTGAGATCCTGTATCAAATAAAATATAAAATAAGTTTAGGTTTCACCTAGATTTATATACTCAGCCAAAATATGAATCAATAGTGTAGAGAGAATAATGACTTTTACGACATGTAAAATCTCAAAAATGTACCTCCTATATACCCTTCTCAGAAGCTACTAGAAGATATCACACACACACACACACACACACACACACACACACACACACACACACACACACAGAACATGGGAGTCATGAGCTTCATGAAATAGTAGATACAGCAGAGAAGAGAGAGAAAGGAAGTTTCCAGGATGATGAAAATGGAGATCCCAGCATAATAGCTATAGAGCAGTCTTTAGGAGGGCAGAGATCCTTAGCAAAAACAAATAAAATTAATAATGGATTTAATGGGGTATACCATGTAAAAATTGTTTTGAGGAGATTTTACCATCTTATCAGAAAGTGTGGGCAGATTTAGGAACTCCAATTAACATTAGCAAATTTTTAAAGAAGCAATTATTAACTGCAGTAAAAATCAAAAGTCATATGTGACATGAATTATAACCACAGTATACCACTTGGATGATATTTAGATGAATTCTAGGTTAAAATATTAAATACTGATTTAACTAAAATTTTGACATAATCGTATCGAAGGTTTGAAAAAAGGTAAAGAATTTTAAAAGGGCTAACAATCTCCTTCAACTTTAATAGGAATGCAAGAAATGTCCAAAATTAATTAATCAAGAAACACCAATCGATAGCAGTATGGTATTTTAAAACATACAGGTAAAAGCCAGAATACAGAGTTAACAGACATGAAAATGAATAATTCTGATGAAAGGTAGGAGGGAGTCCTTTGTTGTTGATAGAAATCTTTCAGCATTTCTTGGCTTTTTAAACTATATGTATAGCTAGACATAGTGACTCACACTTATAATCCCACTACTTGTGAGGTTGAAACAGGAGGATCACAGGTTCAAGGCCAATCTTAGCAACTTAAAGAGATTCTGTTTCAAAATCAAAATTTAGCAAAAGAGTTAGGGGTATAGTTAGAGGTAGAATGTCCCTGGGTTCAATACCCAGTAAAACACACACACACACACACACACACACACACACACACACACACACACACAACACAAAGAAACAAGGATATAAATTAAGAGAGGTTTTAAACCACTGCTATAGGTAATGAAGACTATATATGGAAATTACAATTACATGGAAAGTTTTTCAGCAATGGAGTAATACAGCCATCTTGTTGGTGCATTTGCTTACTCATTTATTATCTTTCTCACTAGAATTTAACATGTTTCACAATGATCCCATAGAAAAGGAAAAGAGCTACTTTTGTAGAATTTGCCAATTTCTATAATGTAAATATTCCTACATAGGGATTTCAGGTTACCAAGGTAATGTCACTGAACAGAGTTGATAAAAGATACACCCAATTGGCTTTCATGAACTGACTCCAATACACCACTGACATAAACCTTGTAGGTCTTGTTTACTATTGTCTCTCGAGTTCGGCATAGTGCTTAGCACATGGTAGATGCTTTTTAAATAGTTGTTTACTGAATAGGAAAAAAACAACAGAAGCCCAGGGGTAGGCAAACATTGAATGACACAAGTTGATCTGAGAAAATACCATTTAAAAGTCCGAAAGCAAAATAATTGTGAAAGCTGTAAATATTGAGAGATCCTCTGCCAGTAATTAAAAAAACTTCAAAAATGTAGGAAACTAAAGTCAAATTGTAATGTAAATGCTGGGTCACAACCAACCAATGAGGTCTTTCTGGCCTCAAAGGAGAAAAAGTACAGAAACTGAAAATCAAAAACTCCAAGCAGCCGGGGGTGGTGGCACACGCTTGTAATCCCAGCATTTGGGAGGCTGAGACCAGAGGATCCAGGTTTGCGGCCAGTCTCAGCTACCTAGTGAGGCACTCTGCAACTTAGTGAGACCCTGTTTCAAAATAAAGAATAAAAAATAGGGCTGGGGGTATAGCTCGGAGGTAGAATGCCCCTGAGTTCAATCTCCAGTCACATACACACACACACACACACACACACACACACACACACACACACACACACACAAAAACTCCAACTTACCCAGGCTAGTAATAATGAGAGCTGGGATTTATTTTTTATTTCTTAATTGATTTTTAACTGATACATAAAAATATAACAGTAGTACATGTTAATGGGCTGCTATTGGCACATGTGTATGTTGTATAGTGTTTAAATCAGGTTAAACATACCCATCTCTTCAATCATTATCATTTCTGAATGATAAAAACATTCAAAATCCTTCTCTCTGCTTTTTGAAACATATTTGTTATCTACATTCATCCTATTCTATAATAATTCACCAGAATTTCTTACTTCTAGCTAACTGTAACTTACTATATATATATTGATCAACCTTTCCCTAGAGAGCTGGGATTTAAACCCAAGTTTGTCTAACCCTTTATCATATTCTTTCTGCTATGCCAGCTGCCTTCAAAACTACCTTTGAGAAAAAAATTACCTTTGAGCAGAATAATTAAGAAAAATGGGGGTTTTGTTCATCAGAGACATGAAGATAATTGTCTCACCTTCTATCATTCTTTAGTTAGGAAGGTCTAGCCTAGGCACCTGCAAAATGGGGGTGGAATGCATCCAAGCAGGCTTTTTAAAAAATAAGCTCTGTATTCTTTGTTGTAGCTCTCTCTATTTCCTTCTCTAAAGCAGAGTGCAGGCTGCCTAGCAACCAAGCTAATGGCGTCTTTTTTTTTTTTTTTTTGCCTTAATTACCTTATGTTCCACAAGCTCAAAGGGATTGAATCAAATATGAAAAGTACAAGGTCTGAGTTTTTTATATCAATATATCCGCATACACATATGTACAATACACACACACACACACACATACACACACACACACATCTTCTTTCTTTTCTCAATCTTATGATTAAATTAAAAAGATGGCTTATGCTATATTTATGTTATACCATATCATTGGCTAAAAGGTACAAAAATTCACCACCTGATTGCTTGCCTGTAAATACAACACCAAACAACTGGCTTGATGATCATTCTTAGCAATTAGAGGTATTCTTGCGATTCTCTACTAAACTGACCAGTAGTTTTCAGCTATATATGGATATATATCTGTAACAAAGAGATTTATTATAGACATATTACAAATAGAAAAATTCAAATATAGCACTGTTAATATCTCTGCTAGCCATGTTTCTTACTAGAACAAGAATCAACAAAATATTTGCTATTGGGGCAAAAACAGACGTGTAAGTCTAAGTTTAATCAGAATCATTTATTCACAGAGAGAAGCATGAGCCAGGCGTGGTGGCACACACTTGTAATCCCAGTACTTGGGGAGCTGAGACAGGAGGATTGCAAGTACATGGCCAGCCTCACTAAGCTACTTAGTGAGAGTGAGGCTCTACACAACTCAGCAAGACCCTGCTCCAAAAAAAAAAAATACAATAGGTCTAGGGGTGTAGAATGCCCTTGGGTTCAATTCCCAGCACCATACACACACAAAAAAAAAGCCAAAGAAAGAAGCAAGAATGTCTGTAGAATGTATTAGACACAATCCACTGCTTACCTGATAGCCTTCTTCTTTAACAGAATCTCAATTTTGTTCACACATTTTTGGAAGCTATAAGGCTAATCACAGTGGTCTTATTCCTGTTTCCAGATTATTGGTTTAGGCATGGGTATGGGATTCACTCAAAACCAACAAAATATGGAGAGAAGTCTGCTTGGGGAACTTCTAGGGAAGATTTCCTCACTATTGAACAAAGATACAAGAGAAGGACATTCCCACTTTCACTTCTGGACATTTCCACCTGCATATAATGTCTGAATCTATGGCAGCCATCTTGAGACCATAAGTGGCCAGTTTATGTTGAGCTGTCTATCACAGCCAGGATCCATAGGACTAATACAGCATGCTAACAAATACTTACACATTTAAACTTATTTATGTGCCATTCTAAATGCTTCTGATAATGCCTACTATTTATATCTAACCTCCAACCTATGAAACCTCCATATGTTTTTTTCTAGTCTGTCTTTTTTGTCTCCCCATCTCACCATTTTCCTTGTTTTTTTGATAGTTTTTCTCTTTTTTTCTTTGCTCTCCATTCTTTGCTCTGGTTTCTTCTTCTCCCCACTACTTTTTCTTTCTCTGGGCCCTAGATGGCTACAATTTGAACCTTAAATATGCCTATGCATATACAGGCATACATATTATTTCTGGTACATTACAAAAGAGGAGTTATTTCCCATTCCAAATAATTCCTGTCATAAAAAGATAGCTCTAACAGCAAAACACTCCTGGCCTCTCTTCACCCCCTTACTCATTTTTTCCCACAAATGAGAAATTACTGGTTTGTTTGGAAGAATAGCTAAGTATGTGTATTTCAGCTCCAGCTATCCTCTTTCTCTTGGGAGGATACCTACAAGAAGCATGTTCCTCCAGACTGTACATTTTACAAAAGGATTGCACTCATGGATCCAATGGTCCAGAAATGCTAGTGTCTTGGTAGAGAAGTCTATTTAATCCTCAGGTTCAGAACCGGGATGTTCAAGTGCCTACAGATAGAAGCCATATCCTCTAATACTAGTATTACAAATAATAAAGATGGTATTTTCTTATATACCAGCATTTTTCTTATTGTTGAATTGGTTCAGAATGTGGGTCACAAATAAAACTCAATCAAATAATTTGATTAGGTCCCCTTGGACAGCACTGACATATATTAAATTTTGTTTATTTGTCATTAAATACAGTTTTTCATTGACTTTATGCTGTTGTGGGTTGCTGAAATTTGGAAAAAATAATACAACCCAGACACAGTGATACACATCTGCAATCCCAGTACTTGGGAGGCTGAAACAGGAGGACCACAAGTTTGAGGTCAGTGTGCAGTGAATTAGCAAGACCCTATTTCAAAATTAAAAAGGGTCCAGGGTAGCCAAGTGTAGTGGTGTATGCCTGTAATCCAGTACTTAGGAGGCTGAGACAGGAGGATCACTGGTTGGTGGCCAGCCTCAGCAAGTTAGAGAGGCCTTTCGCAACTTAGTGAGACCCTGTTCCAAAATTTTTAAAAAATAGGGCTGGAAGTGTAGTTCAGAGGTAGAATATCCCTGGGTTCAATCCCCAGCACACCACACACACACACGCACGCACGCACGCACGCACGCACACACACACACACACACACACAGAATTAGGGTGTAGCTCAGTGGTAGAACACCCCTGAGTTCAATTCCCAGTACCACACACACAAAAAATTCCAACAATATGTCTTTGTTCTGTAAGTATTTTTTATAAACAAAAGGTGTTTTAATTTGTATGTGGTTGCCTACTATTGATTGGGTCTCCTATGGAATAAAAAGTGTCGATAGGAAAAACAGCTCATGATAACTCGTGAGTCTGTACTTACTTGATCTAATTCCAGCTTCTCGGGAATTTCACCCCTAGCTGCTGCTTCTGTATAGGCTTGATAGAAGGTTTTTTCTTGGGACTCCACTGTGATGGTCAACACAGCATCATAGGCTTCCTGAAGCTTTGGATTGTTCCTCAGGACCTGGTAGGGAGTGTGCTTATAAGGTAAACTGTAGAGCAGGGCATCATAGGGAACAAAGACATAACTTCCATCAGTCATTTTCAGATCATGAGCCCATTCCAAGAAGTGCATCTGGGTCTCTCCCCCGATCAAGGCTGAATGCATACACATGATGATTACTGAAACCAACAAAGCAAGGAGGTTATGGCATCAATGTGTTAGTAAAATATAGTGTAAAAAAACTATAGATGGGACAAATAAATGAATGAATGTGTCCTAACCAATTCATAAATGATTTCTTTCTTATGCCTACAAGATAAGCAAGATACTGAGGTCCTAAGCCAATGTATGTTCAGAGACTCTGGAGTGGGTATAGGAACAAGAGAGACTTGCCTACAAGCTGCAAAACCTGATACTAGACAGCAACACAAACTAATATAACAAATGGGAGCTACTATAACAATGAGGCTTTATGGCTGGAAGGGTTAGGTTTATATCCTAACACCACCAGTTATTAGCTATATAACCTTGGGTAATTTACTTAACCTCTCTCTGTATCATCCATAAATAGAAGTAAAAAGTATGTACTTCATGAAGAGGTAGTGATGATTGATGGTGAAAATTTATATGATAGGTTTAATACATAGCACTCGATAAATAGTAGCTATAATCATACCTAAGAACAAGAAGGCTAGGAGAGAAAGGGAAATATTTCCATAGTCACTGTTGCTTTTTATTGTCCACCTCATACAAACATGTACTGCAATACAATTTGACCAGCTGTTATCACCCTTGTCAAGGCCATTATAGACAATGATTGGCACTAATACACACTCATCTATAAATGCTACTAATGTTATGGGTGACATGTTCAACTTTTGAAAACTAACTTCCTTGTAATTGGAATTACTTTGCACTCAATTTAATTCTTCCTAGACTTATGAAACTATGTTGTTTGGCAAGGCTATGCTAGAATAGAGTGGATTAGTGGGGGCCATGGTTGAAGAATGGCAGCTAGATCATGTGACTTATATCCAATTTCGTCATTGGCATGCTAAATGAGTTTAGTTTAAGCCCACTTGTGCTTCAGTGCCCACATCTTTAAAATGTAGATTCCAATGCATTTCACAGGTACATTGAGTAGTTTAATTAGATAATGCCTGGCAAGCATTCTGAGCTCCTTGAAGAAATGCAAAAGTCCTATTGCCACTGGTAAATATTAATTATACATGCTTACATGGAACCTTTAATCTCAGGAACTAAGTGTGCTTAACTAGGTTCAATGACTGGTCTTTGGGATTTACATATTGCTTCACCCATTTTTTAACGTGCTTCACCTATTTTTTAAAAAACCTTCTTTACATTTATTAAATACTCCCAGAAAGTTTCCCCTTTGAGCTATAGTTGGTATCCTTCATTTCTTAAAGGTGTAACTAGTAAGTTATGAAGTGGATTTACACAACACACACAAAAACACAACATAACATGAGTTTTCAAATGACCACTAGCTCCTTCTAAGTAATAACCCTAAGGTTCCACATGTATTCTGATGCTCAGACCCTCCTTAGAATTCTCTAAAGATATCTTTGGAGCTATTTCGTGAGCCACACAGGGAATTTTGTCTCAATTATTCATAATCACACATTGTAAAATGACAAGATGCAGTGCCATAGAGATTTGACAAGACAAGACAGGCATGGTGTTACACACCTGTAATACCAGTACTTAGGAGACTAAGACAGAATGATTGCAGGTTCAAGGCCAGCCTCAGCAACATAGTGAGACCCTGTTTCAAAAGAAAAATAAGAAGGGCTGGGGGTGTATTTTGGAGGCAGAATGCCCCTGGGTTAAATACCAAAGTACCAAAGAAAATATATGGATGTAGAAAGGGAAACTAGAACCAAAAACATCCTCTCTATATTCGGCTACATCATTAAACATGAATTTGTTGGGTCAAATTAGTCCACTCACAGGTCTGTTGAGGGGGAAAATGAGTTAAATTGTGTGCTTCAGTTAGTTGGCCATCTCATCCAACAGTATTCTTGGCAAAGTCAGTTAGTATTAGCATCTTTCTTCTACAAAGGCAGAGATTAAATGACCTGATCAAGGTTACCCAATACAATTCCATTTAACTTCCTTAAGGGATATTAAATTTACTTTGCTGCATGGAAAATGTTAACTAGAACAAAGTGTTTTGTGCTTGTTGAAATATAGCAAATACTTCAGAGAGTGCTATTATGATGTAACATCCATATACACACTTCAGGACTGAAGCACTCTCTCCCCTTGTTGCTGGGAATGTTTGTAACTAATAGCTAATACCTCACTGAGAATCACCCAAGGTCACATCCCTTCAGCAGCATGCTGCAGCTGGTATGGACTGATTCACAAGAGCCTCTGGTTAACTTCAGAGATTTTGCAAGCCAGTCAACATCATGTTGGTAGCTTGAAATTGGCCATGGTGGGAATGATTATACTGTGGAAGTCAACAAACACTATAAATCAGGGCTTTTTCTCCCCAGAAGAGATGGCTGTCAATCGGTATCACACTGTATCCTAACTAATGACTAATCACCTAGAAAGGCCCAGACTGCTTATCTCAATTCTGGACAACACGGAAGGATCATTCCAGCTCCAGAGGTCTTTTAGGACTACATGAAGCCTGTGATGTGACCACATTGTGGTTCAGTTCTCTTTTCCCAATACACTGCTCTCTTTCCCTCGGTGTTATCCTCAAATGCACTCATGCAGCTTCCTGCACTCAAAGCTCCATCTGACAGTTAGTTTTCTAGGGAAATTGACTTGTAACATTGGCTTAGACCTTCACCATGCCCTGAACTGACTTCTACTATAGTACTTACAAGATTTATTGCCCATATTATGTCAGCTTCTATGATGGAACTATGAGCTTCTTGAGTTCAGAGACTGGGTCCTATTTATTTTCATATCCTGGTACATATTATGCACATAGTGATTGTTTTTTAGACCAATGCTTGCATGCTAACAGATTCTTTGGGAGGAGAAGGTATGCATTTGTATTTTTTGCAGGTTACTTAATATCTGAGATATGGGCATATTTGTATTGTTAAGATGCAGGATACAATTGAAAGTGATACTTGTTGGACAGGTAGATACTATCAAGTGTTTGTTTGTTTGTTTGTTTGTTTGTTTGTTTGGCTTTGGTACTAGGAATTGAAACCAGGGGCATTCTACCTGCAAGCTATACCCCCGGCCCTTTTTATATTTTGTTTTGAAACAGGATCTCACTAAGTTGATGAGAGCCTCACTATGTTGCTGAGGCTGGTCTTGAGCCTGTGATCCTCCTGCCTCAGTCTCTGAGGTACTGGGATTAGAGGTGTGTGACACCATGCCCAACTACCAAGTTTATCTTTAATATTGTGTCATTAACTTACCCAAGTCCTTACTCTTCAATGTGAACCTCTCCTTTTTATTTTTTCTTTGGCCTGAACTGATGAATTTCAGATGAAGTCACTTATCTGAATTTATCCAAATATTTTATAACTTAGAAAGACTTTTTGTGTGTGTGTGGTACTGGGGATGGAACCCAGGGGCATTCCACCTCTGAGCTATACCCTCAGCCCTATTTTTTATTCTTTATTTTGAAACAGGGTCTCACTAAGTTGCAGAGTGCCTCACTAGGTAGCTGAGGCTGGCCGCGAACCCGGATCCTCCGGTCTCAGCCTCCCAAATGCTGGGATTACAAGCGTGCACCACTACGCCCAGCTAGAAAGACTTTTTTAAACCATCTAGTCCAACCTCTTCCCTTCTTTTTTTTTGATGAAGAAATGGAGAGGGAACAATTCTCTTGAGAGGGAATGATCACAGCCTTCTCTACTTTTTTTTGCCACTGAACACAATTAAAGTAGAAAGCATAAATACTGAATTCAAACAACAGCCTCTTAATTTAACAGATTGATTGTCTCAGGAACAGGGATTTATGGGTGCATCTGCTCTACAAGATGATTTTACTAAATAGCTTTATTATCTCAAAATTACATTCATTAAAATGGGATTTGACCTGTAAGTTTTTGTCAGGAAAGGATTAGTACACAGAAACCTTAAATCCTAGACAAGGCTTGGGTCATCAGGTGGTCACCAAGTAATACTAATTTGTAAGTTTCCATTCTGACTGTGAACAGTCTATAGCCAAAACAAGGATGAGGAAATACACCCTCCTGAGATCATATCTCACCAAGATATGATATTAACGCTTTTTCTAAACTACCAGAGACCCACTCCCACTGTCTGGCAGCTATGTCTTCATACTGGGGGACCGAATGTGGCATGTTATCTAGGACTCTCTCTCACCTTCAATGCTACCAGCAGGAAATGTCATGAAACTCCTGGAGATGCCAATTCTCAAGTGACTCAATTCCTATTTCTCTTCCTATAATGAAATATTCTACCTAATATTTCCTTGAAAGAGAAGATCTGTTGTTTCTCAAAATGGAAAGCTCATTTCATCTCTCACTGATTACTGGCTATGTAGTCCTCCGTTGAGGAAACTGGGCCTCATCTCACACCTTGGGAGGTAGAAATGTTTCAACTAATTAGTGCAGAAAAAGTCCTTAGAAGTCACATTCATATTTGTGAGATCTCCTTATTGCTCTCAAGGCACATACCCTTCCATCCAACTTCCCTGACCCTTCATGTAAACCCTTTTGTGATATTTCCTGTCACTGACATATCTATTTCAATAATTGTTGAGAGAGGGGAGGGCAGATCAGAGGAGGAAGGTACCTACAGATTAATCCCAAGTCTCACATTCCTCCAGGATTCACCGCTGTATGCCCATATTATGATAGGAAGAAGTTCAGATCCTCTTCTTCTCAGTTTTTTTCCCACTCACTCTATAAAATGACTGCATAAGAAGAGGGTAGGGCTCCAGAATCTGCTTGTTTCCCAGTCCCAACCCACAGGTGTGATTCTGTGTAGGGAACCTCACTTCCAAGTATGATTTACTATACTTTTATTTTTATTTTTTGGTATTTGGGATTGAACTCAGGTGCATTCTACCTCTGAGCTACACTCCAGGCTTATTTTATTTTTATTTTGAAACAGAGTCTAGCTAGGTTGATGAGAGTCTCATTACTTGCTGAGGCTGTCCTTGAACCTGTACTCCTCCTATCTCAGCCTTCCAAGTACTAGGATTATAAGCATGTGCCACCACATCCAGCGTTTATTTCAGTTTTAGAACAGTACACTAAGTGATATATGCTGTCTCCATCAGTTGAGGGAATCCCACATGTTTTTCTGCCTGAAGTCCCAAGACCACCACTTAGCTGCCAACAGCGTTGAACTGGTCTAGGTAGCTCAGCATGAAGGAAGACACATATATATTCAATGTCTATTCTTTTTGCATCAGTCCATGGGTCTTTTCATACCCAATTAAACTGGTATTGCAATTGCATTCATTGCTTTAATACTGCTACCCAGCTTGAGATAAGTTTTTTAATATTTCTCCACTCTTTGTGGCATATGTTTTCTCCAGCTCTTCCTAAATTGTTATATCGATAAGGCATCTCAAATGCAGGAAGCCTAGATGTTTAGAGATTTTCCTCTTGGGTTAAGTCTTCAATAATTTGATCATTACTGAAAGTGGACCCATCCATGAAACAAGTTGTCATTTTACCATTTATATTTGCTTAAATTTAACTCTTACAAATCCTATACCAAATTTCCTACCAGCATAAAGGCCCTTGGCCATAGTATCATCGGCAGCACTATTGCTATTATTAGAGGAAAATAGTGCCAATACCTGGTACACCTTGAGATGCTTAAAAGAACTTCATCAGCCAGGTGCAGTGGTACACAGCTGTAATCCCAGTACTCGAGAGGCTGAAACAGGAAGATGGCAGGTTCGAGACCAGCCTCAGAATCTTAGTGAGACTCTATTTCAATAAAAATAAAAAGGGCTGTGGATGTAGCACGGAGGTAGAACACCCCTAGGTTCAATGTCCAGTAATCCCCCACCCCCCAAAAAAGGGAATTTCATCAGTGGGCCCAAAAGTTAAGAAAGAAAGACAGGAGTGAATTATATGTCATATACTAAATTCAACAACTCAAGTGGGTATGCTTTAGGAGCATACCTCAAGTGGACAGTAGTCAGTAAAGTGTAGATCTTTCATTAAAATCAATTCTCAAAAGTGGTCCCTGGACCAGCAGCATCTGTATCACTTAGGAACTTGTTGGAAATGTAAATTCTGGGACCTCACCCCAGCCTTCTTGAATCAGAAACTGTGGAGGAGAGAGCCAGGAATCTTGTTATAACAAGCCCTTCAGGGGATTCTGGAGCACACTCATATTTGAGAACCAATGTGGGTACATATCCTGGCTTTCCAATTCACCTGCTGGGTGATATGGGGCAAATTATTTAATCCCTCAGCCTTACAAGTCTTATCCATAAAATTGGTAAATAATAACTGATGTTACTTTATAGGAGCGGTGCAAAAATTGAGTGAAATGATTCATACAAAGCTCTTGCAAAATGACTAGTACATAAACTTTCAATAAATATTAGCAATCATTGTCATTTTATTGTTATTGTTATTTTATGTACACAAGTCTTCAATACATGGAAGGAAGCTAGAGAGGTACCAAAGATAGCAATAAGGCATCTAATTTTGGAAGACAAGAGAAGACCATTCTGTGTCATATTGTAAGGAAGCATTCTCAATTTGGAAAGATTTAAAGGACGCCTAAAATGACCCAACAGCAGGGTAAGCTCAAATTGAAAGGATTTCACAATCAGCTAAGCAAAGGGCTGATAGGAAAGAAGGTAAGGAGAAGAGACAGAAGGGCTTGAAATAGGCATTTGAAAAGTTCTCTAAAAAGCCGTAGGTGGGGCTTCTTGCTACTTTTGTAGAAGTGAGAAAAAGAACCCCTCCTGAGAGAATGAAATCCCACAGGTGCTCTGCTTAGTGACTGAATGTTCTTTTGTGCCTTTAGACAAAAACCTCCAACAGGGCTCATGGTTGGAGTTGCACAGAGTGGACTGCATTGGGGCTCATTCAGCTAGGTTCACTTGTAAAGGGAACCTATATAATCTCACACAGTGGTCCTAACTGTAAATTAAGGCCTTGTCTTTGATTAATATCTCTTCTATAACTTTGTCAGAAGTAAAGATAATTATCAATCACTCCCAAGGCTTAAGGGAAATAAATTGAGCATCTGTAAGAGGCTGAATCTCCCTTCTCTGAGATTTTATTAACTTGATTCTTTGGTGTTAATAACGTCTACACATATCTACTTGTTCCTGTAAGACTCATGGGTGTTGTAAAACTTGGAGGGGGAACCCTATCTCTTGGATAATTTTGAGAGATAAATGAGATGATGTATGCTTAAATGCTTTATAAACTGTAGAGTGTTGTTTACATGTAAAGTAATGCTAGGTTGCTTTTTTGTCTCTATGGCAACATCTCATTATGCTTCTGTGGTTTCCTGTCTCAAGAGCCTACAGCTATTATTATTATTGTTACTATTACTTTACTATTAATTTTTTTTTGTGGCACTAGGGATTGAACTCAGGGGCATTCTACCTCCAAGCTACACCTCCAGCCCTATTTTTTATTCTTTATTTTTGAAACCGAGTCTCACTAAGTTGCAGAGTGCCTCACTAAGTAGCTGAGGCTGGCCGCGAACCTGGATCCTCAGGTCTCAGCCTCCCGAATGCTGGGATTACAAGCGTGTGCCACCACGCCCGGCTACTATTAAATTTATCATTGCCTTGGTACTGTATAAACATGACTTAGACCTGTGTCTGAGAAAGATACTTCCTCTAACCCCAGTAAAGTGCCAGTGATATTTTCTAATTGGAAACATTAACTTATAAGAAGCAGAAGTGTCATACCAGCCAGTGTAGCCAACTATTGTCCCCACTTTCTGTATCGCCCCTACTGCCACTGTTACATGAGGATATCATCACTATTACAGTGAACAGATCAGAGAGAACCAACATTCCAACTATTCTTGTTATTGTCAAATATTGCCAGGCCCCACCAAAGGAGAAGGTTCCTTTCTACTGACTGTATTTTGTATGTCACAAAAGGTTCTTCTCTAAAGGTTTGCTTGGGGGGTCTACTGTAAGTAGCCACATAGCCAGGAATATAGAGAAGAAGATAGGCCCTGCCTTCCTCAACCATTCTTATCTGAGGCCTCACAAAAACCTTAGAGCCTTTTTAGTTCTTATTCACAAAAGATAATAGCAGCCTCTGTCCCACGAGTTGAGCTGGAAAATTAGCTAGAGATTCAGTCTGGTAAGTGCTGTGCCTGGAATGTCGCAACCTTCCTTACTGTGATGTTGGCTGTATCCATACTCACTGGCATCTGGCAGTTTCTCACCTGGCCTCCAATTTCCGTCCTTCCTTCCTTCCTTCTTCCCTTTCTTTCTTTTCTTTTTTAGTGGCATTCTACCTCTGAGCTTCACCCCAGCCCTATTTTATTTTTTATTTTGAAATAAGGTCTTGCTAAGTTGCTGAGAATCTTGCTAAATAGCTGAAGCTGTCCTCCAACCTGAAATCCTCCCGTCTCAGCCTCCCAAGTACTGGGATTACAGGCATGTGCCACCACACTCGGATTGATCTCCTGTTTTCTAGTGGGATCAATGGTGTACCCTGAATACTAGGCTAAGGCCTTGATACTCTCTTGTTCATTCCCTGTATTGTGTTTCTCCTGCTCCCACTGGCTAGAGCACAATTCTCATTGAATGACCAAGAGGTCACCAAGGACAAGGCCTATTTTATTTTAATACTCAGTCCCCCTCCACAGCTCCTACTGTCACAGGTCAACCACTGGTTGACATACCTTCAGAGACCAACACGGCTGTACGGATTGTGGATATCATGGGCTTATTTGAACACTGTACACTGAGCTGCCTGAGGTTATGCTCAGTCCACAGCCCATACCACAGCTCAGTTTCTCTGTCCCCACCCCTACTCACGTTCTGACTCATGTCACTCAGGTTTCCATATGCCTATCTGAATCTGCCCGTGTTTTGTAGGAAAAGAGAGGGGAAAATCCTAGAGCACAGAGCATTATCTCTATTCCCTTTTATCCGTCTTTTTAAGTTCCTCCTCCATGTTCTGTTGCTGTGCTTATTATTTTCTTTGCTCCATAACCATTCTTTCTAGGGTTCCCCCTATGCCAAATCTCTGAATTCCCATTCCTTTAGTGGGCTTGTCCATACTGTTACAAAGAAATCAGTCTACCTAAAGAAAGTCATGTTAATATAGAAATGACTAGTCACTTCGAGTTAGGAACACTTATTTGCATTAACTTAAAGCAACGGTTTTTTATTTTGGTCACACTTTACAAACACCTGAGAAGCTATTTAAAATATCTTTTTTGGGACCCCACCATAGATCAATTCAATCAGAATCTCTGGAGATGGCAGTCTGGCACTATTTTGAAAATTCTGGGTAATTCTAGATGTATCCAGAGTTAGAATGCTTGACCTGAAGAAATGGATCTCTAGCCAGGTAATGTGGGGCACACCTGTAATCCCAGTACTTGAGAGGCTGAGGCAGGAGGATCACAGATTCAAGGATAGCCTCAGCAGCATAGCAAGACTCTCAGCAACCTAGCAAGACCCTGTTTCAAAATAAAAAATTTTAAAAAGGCCTGGGGTGAGAATACCCTGAGTTCAATTCCCAGTAACACACACACACACACACACACACACACACACACAGAAAAGAAATGGACAGTCATATGTATATTTGCTACTTCCCTGCCTCAAAGGGGTTTGGGGTGGTGAGCACTCAATCCTAATTCCTCTCAGTCTGACAACTCAAAGAGCTTCAGGGCCTGGATTTATTTAACATTTCATGGAAGAGGCCAAAATGTCATTTCAAAGTATACTATTTAGAATGAGTTGGATATGAAACATTCATGGAATGTAAACTTGCCAGAGAAGCTGGGCTTCATGAAGCTTTGTAACATATTATAAAGTTATGATATCAAATATGTTAGCCTGTTTCTGGCATGATTCCTCCCTGGATATGGTTTTATATCTTTAAGAATAATTCTGTGCACTGCTTTGAAAATATCAAGGTCTATTATGAAGTAATCAGAGCCTCGCTGGTCGCTTGACATTATAGGATCTTGTAGACTGGATCTGGAAGCAGACTACTGTAGTTCCTGGAACTGAAAGCTCCTGCCTTCATCCTCCCATAATGATCATAATTAATGTCCTATACTGGAGACACTTGAAACTTAAAAATGGGTTTCCGGTGATAAGGCAGGCCTAAGCTGGACCATTCTCTAATAAGCCCATTGTTATTTTAAGGAAATGACTGGGACCAGGAGTAATCCTAGAAGTAATCAGTTTGACAAGTAGTTTCTAAGCTCTCTGTTCTAAAATGGTGGTATGGCTGCAATGGGAGAATGAGCAGTGTCTTCACAAGTCACTGCCACTTCCAGAGGAAGGTAAAATGGAGATTCAAAACTGGAATAGGAAAAAAAAAAGATCAAAAACAAATGTCACAAGGGCTTGCGGTAAGTGTACGTCAGTGTACATAGAAGAGATCTGATTCCAGAGGACCAGGAAGGGCCCCAGTTCTACCCAACTCGCTTTGTGATGGTAGCTTTTCAGTGGGTCAAGTCCTTGGCTTTACACTTTACATATTGTCTCTACAAGAATCATTTTTGAACCTAAAACTTTTCTTTCAAGGGGAAGCATGTTAATGTTTTTGCAGTCTTTTCATTTGGATTTGCTTTATATTATCAGTCAGGTCCCTCTATATCACTTAGCTGCCTGCTTTAGGGAGAAAAACCTTGTCTGGGAGGGAAGGTTTGTCTGGCACTTGGGAGTGTAGAGAAGAAAAGTTTGGGGTGAGGTGCGATGACACAAGGGCACTGGACACTTCTGAAAGAAAGTGCCCAGAAGGGAGTCAAATGTTAATCTGCCCTTAGTGACTTTGAATAGACAAAAAGAAGCCAGATCAAGAACCTGCTTTGGCTGCTCTGAAACTCCCATGGTCCTAAGTATGGAGAAGATGTGTGGCTACAACAGTCTTTTTTGTGTGTAGTACTGGGGATTGATTCCAGGCAGGTTCTACCTCTGAGCTACATCTCCAGCCCTATTTTACTTTTATTTTGAAACAGGTCTCACTAGGTTACTGTGCTCTAGCCCCCTGAACCTGGGATCCTCCTGTCTTAGCTTCCCAAGTACCAGGAGTACAGGCATGTACCACCACACCAGGCTGTGGTTACAGTACTCTTTTTTTCTTTCCCTTATTTTTTTATTTTTTATGTATTAAGGATCAAACCCAGGGGTATTCTACCTCTGAGCTACATCCCCAGTCCTAGTTTTATTTTTTTTCTTTTGAAATAGGGTCTCACTAAGTTGCAGAGGGTCTCCCTAAACTGCTGGGCTGGCCGTGAACCTGCGATCCTCCTGTATCAGCCTCTCAAGTACTGAAATTTCAGGCGTGCACCACCACACCAGGCTATGGCTACACTACTCTTGATGCCATTCTTCCCAGCTCAGATGCTGAAAGCAGGCATCCACATCCAAACAAATACGTTTGAGCAACAGAGTTCTCAGAAACTCTGTCGAGTTTATAAGGTAAGCTCTGTTGAAACGGAAGTCTCAGGGTCTGAGTGTGAGTGAAAGAGAGCAAACACATCAAAAGTAGGGAGGGATGTGTTAGCCTAGGCTGAGAGGGCAGAAAAGCTTGTGGAGAACGTCCTAATGTCTGCTGAAGCCACGTTCAAACCTCGGCGGGGAGAAAACACTCACTGCGAATTCGGTCTGCCTGGTGAATCCGCTGAAGAGCTTTCCGAATGCTCTGGCTGTCTTGTCCTGTGCTCAGGACGACCCCTACTGGCAGGCCGTGGCTCCGAAGAGCACTTGCGACTCGGTTGGCTGTGTGCACCCAAATGTCTTCATCTGAGGAAATGACTCCAGCGTGAGCCCACTGGAAATATTTCATGACAGTTACGAGCACCCGGATGGGAGAAGGGAGCGTTCGAGAAAAGGCCGGGTAGCTGTTTTTATTGTCTAACTCGTGATTCACACAAGCCCAAGAAAAAATCCCTTTGTTCCAGCTGTTTCCCAGGAGCGAGGCTCCCTCGCAGTAGCCAGGGTTGGCTGGTCCAATAAATCCCGAGGCCATCTGGTGGTAGGAAATGAAACTGGAGAGGGCCCCCGAAGTCTGGCAGTCTTCATTGAGAACCACGTATTCAAAGGAGTAACCCAGGTCTAAGGAGGGGTCCCGGTTGATTCGCTCAATTGCTAATTGAGCGGCGACCTCGGGCAGGGCCTTTGAGAACAATGGATCGCAAGTCCAAGGGCCCACCACTCCAATCTTGTAGGGGAGTGCCCACACCTGGTGCAGGAGAGACGTAAGGACCAGGAGGCACAAGCACCACTGGAGCTTGGAAGGTGCAAGGTCATGGTGTCCTGACAGTCTTCTGGGAACCGCGAAGCAGAGCATAAGGCGAGAAAAAGGCCAGGGTCCCAGGGACATAGCCCTTCTGCTTCCAGCAAGCTAAGGATGAGGTACTGGAGAGTTATTCTGCTCTCTGGAGATGGACGGTGGTACTTCTAAATGCCTGTCAAACAGAGGAAAAAGTTTGTCACTCGTATTATTTCTGAAGCTTCTGGAAATATCAATTATAAGAGGATGGCAGCCCCCCAAATTGAAAGCAAACTTTCCCTACCTCAACCAAAACTTCTCATCTTCTTGCATTCCTTATTCTCCTCCACTGGTTGCCCACTTGCTTCAGTGGAAAATTTTGGATTTACTGCAGGTCCTTCTCTCATATTCAATCCATCACCAAGCCCTTTTGATTGGACTTCAGAAATAGCTGCCCACTTCACAATGTCTTGTGATGATTACTCGGATTAACATGTGGTGAGTGCTTATAACAGGGCCTCGCAGGTCATTAGCATTAGTCATATTATTATCATTATTGCAGGTTTAAATATGTCTATTTTCTCCCACACATGGCCTTCCTCAAGAGAAACAGGTGTAAACAGATAATAGTAATGCAGAGTCAAAAGTGCTATGATTGAAAAAGCCCAGATAGAAGAAGACAGAATCACCCAAAGCAATATTTGAGAAGAGAGGAGGGAGCAAATGGGAGTTCTCTCTAGGTGGAGTATTTAAAAAACTGTCAGCCAGGTGAATGTGGTTACCAAGCCTAGGATTTGGAAAATGCCATTCCCTATGCCTGGAAACCCTTCTCCTTCCTCCCATCCCCCCTCACTTTCAAGTTCTCCTAATGAACTCTACCTTCAACACCCATTCAAAGTGTTCCCAGCTGGGTGTGGTGGGGTATGCTTGTGGTCCCAGTACTTGGGAGGCTGAGACAGTAGGATCACAGTTTCACAGCCAGCCTCAACAACTTAGTGAGGCCCTGTTTCAGAATTAAAAAAAAAATAAGATAGGGCTGGGGGTGTAGCTCAGAGGTAGAATGCCCCTGGGTTCAATCCCTGGTACCACAAGTACAACCAGAGTTAGAATCCCAGACTGAGTTCATTATTTCTCTATCTTTGCTTTGTACTTATGCCCATTAGTGATGAAGGTATCAATTTGATTATAAGCCATCTCCATTTCTGGTCTATGTTGTGACAAGGATACAGAACTGTTTGATATCAATGTATTTACAGAACTTCATATTTTCAACCAGAAGGAGTGAGCAACAATGTAGGTAAGTCTCTATGGAGCCCAGGTCCCACAGGACTGCAAGCTCCTGAAGACTCCATTTATAGCCATAGCACCTGGCCAAGTGCCTAGCACATAGTGGGCACCAGATAAATGATCTTGGAATGTATGAATAACACATGCAAGTTGATCCAAGGTCAGGAATATCCTTAGTAGACATAATGAGAAGAATTAATTGCTTGGGAGAGATGTTAATGAGAAAAATCCTTAGAAAATCTTTAATTCTAATCAAATACCAAAATAATGGCATGGCTCTCTTCGGAGTCAATAATCACCTCTGGTGTGCACTGGCCAGGCACAGCTGGTTGTTTATTACCAACAACGGTTCTGCCAGGGCACTGTAAGAGCAGCCCCTTCCTGGAATGGCATTGGAAAGGCACCTGTTTCCAGTTTGTATTGTGACAAAAATATTGAATTGTATGTCTTTGTCCTTACAGGACCTTACTCTTTTCACTAACAGGAGTGGACGAAAATAAGGGCAATGCTATACGGGTAATGGAAAACTATTCCCAGCAGCAAGGCAAGAGAGTTGCTATAGTTTGGCTGTGGCTTGTGCCTGCCAACATTCATGCTGAGGCTTGATCCCCAACAAAACAGTGTTAAGCAGCAGTGGGAACATTAAGGGGCGATTAGCCTTTAAGAGGGATTAATGCTTTTTTCGAGGGAATGAGTTCCACAGGAATGAATTGGTTCTCAAGTGGGTGTGTGTTCACTTTATAAGTGACCTGGCACCTCTCCTCAGTCTCTCTTGCCTTATGACCTCTCTTCTATACACACCTACTCATTATTCTTGTATGTATTCCTGACATACGATGCTATCTGCCATGTTCCGATGAAGTTTGAGGCCCTCGCCAGATGTAGCTTCCTGATTGTGAGCTTCCTTGCCTCCAGAACTGTGAACTAAATAAGTCTCTATCTTTATAAAGCACCCAGCCTCTGGTATTTTGTTATAGCAACACAAAATGGAATAAGACAAAAGCCAATCAACTGCCTCTTCTCCCCTAAACACAGCAGAATGGTGGGTTCTTTCTTAGAATCTGTACAGTGAGGTTAGAAATAAGCACTTGGAATAACAAAAGCTAAAATTTACCGAGTTCTTGCTGTGTCAAACACTGGGCTACATGTTTTGCATATATTATCTTAAGTGTGTGTGTGTGTGTGTGTGTGTGTGTGTGTGTGTGTGTGTGTGATAGTGAGGCTCAAACCCAGGGGCATTCTACCTCTAAGCTATATACCTCTAGCCCTTTTTTTAAATTTTGAAATAGGGTCTCACTAAGTTGCTGAGACTCCTACTACTTTCTGAGACTGTCCTTGAACCTGTGATCCTCCTGTATCAGCTTTCCAATACTGGGATTACAGGCAGACACTACCATCCCAGGCTATATTATCTTAAATTTAAAACACAATTTAATAACTCATCACAGTACTTAAAGATAGATATTTTCACCATTATTTACAGATGGAGAAAGTAATTCTTAGAAAAAATAAATAACTTATCTGAGGAAATACCATTGTAAAACAGGGATTCGCACCCTAGTTGATCAAGCACTCTACTAGACTTACAGACAGCCCCTAATCCATTTAGTCATTGAGACCACCATTATTATACCTCCTATGTTACTCAAATTGAGTTTGAACAAATCACTTGTGGTTTTAAAATATTTCTTAGCCCCCTATGAAAGAATAAATTAGGTAAGGAGGAGGGACAGAATGAATTGGGAAGAGCAACTAGAAATTTATTATCCAACTGGAATGAATTTTCCACTAGTGTTTAAACTCAGCCCTGGGCTGGTCCACTTACTTGATTTAAGATGTAAAGTTGCACAATGGAGATGGGGGCCACTAGTTATATTATGTCCTCTATAAAGGTAATCCTAAACTTTGAGAATGGAAGTCTTGTGAATACACCCTTGAGAATAATAGCTTCAATTTTCAATTTTCTCATCTGTAAAAATGGGGGTAAAATCACAGAAAGTGAAGGTTCATATGTTTTCTCTCATATGTGGAAGCTAGGGAGCAATAGGGATACCAGCGGGACTTTAGATAATGGAAGAGAAACCCCAGTGGAGTGAGGGAGGTGGTCTAGGGGAGGATGGCGGTGGGGGAGGGTAGGGGAGGGAGGATCTGTGAAGGAATCACTTCCATTGACATTGTGTACATATGTGAACACCAATGCCAATCTCAATATCTTGCATGAGGAAGGGGGAGGAATGGGGAGGAGGGCTGGGGGAAAGCCAGCCAAGTGCTGTGTGTACATAGGTCACCATCACTCTGACCTGCATTATGATGTGAGACTATAATGCACCAGTAAAAGTATTTTTTAAATGAGGATAAATCCAATCCTTGTGAGTTAAAGAACTAAATAAGTTCTAATGCTAAGCACACAGTTATCTTTCAATAAATACTGTTGTTTGGAAAGATGATTGCATTGGGAATCAGATGGCCAGGGTCCTGGATCCACCTCGGCTACTGACTCACCATGCAACTTTAGACAAACTGTTCCCCTCTTCTAGTTCTCCCTTTTGTTCTACCTAAACTGGACTATTGAATCTGCCAAGTCCCTTTCTTCTCTGACATATATTGATCCTGGACTTCTGTACTTCTTTCAGGCAGTTGCTTTTCTAAACCTCTGCTCTGTTAAACTGCTTTTTGAGTCTATTCCCTAGACTATGCTGTTCTAATTAGCTCCTTACTAGACTTGGATACCCCACAAGTGGTTTCCACTTACTTCTATCTGGAAGATTGGTTCCTGATTGTTTTTAATTTTCGCCTAGAATCTTCTATCAGGTATCTATGATGCACAGTCTCCTTTCTCTTTCAATGTTGTCATATTATGCTGAAAACTAGGATTTTTAAAACTACTAGTTATAATTATTAACAAACACATGTTGGTAAACTGGTCTGTGCTAGTACTGGAACTATAAAAAACAAACGAGAAGGGAGTATAGGGAACTGGGCAATAAATCGCACCAGCCGGGCATGGTGGCGCACGCTTGTAATCCCAGCAATCGGGAGGCTGAGACTGGAGGATCCGGGTTCGAGGTCAGCCTCAGCTACCTCATGAGGCATTCCACAACTTAGTGAGACCTGGTTTCAAAATAAAGAATAAAAAATAGGGCTGAGGATGTAGCTCGGAGGTAGAATGTCCCTGAGTTCAATCCCCAGTACCGCAAAAAAATAAAAATAAATAAATCACACCAGAAAAACAATTGTGTACATCAGAAAAAGAGAGGGGGGGAAGAGAGAGAAATGATGTGTATTTGTATACAGAGCCAAATTTGTAAATACCCTGCTCATGATTGTATCTCCAGTGCCCTGCACAGTTTCTGGCATATAGTAAATGCTCAACGAATATTCGTTGAATAAATAGTGAAGAGGAGACGTGGAGCACCAATAGAATGTTTTTATATTACTATGCTCTTTAAAAAAATTTTTAGGCCTTGGTCAGAACCTACATTTGCAAAAATTATCCAGTAGGTAGTTTTTCTTCAAATATCTTCAAATATCTAGCCCAGTCCCCTTTGCAATAACAGAGAAAAACAATTTGAGGGGGGGAAAGCTCATTAAATAATTTACACCGATCTGTAAACAAATGATAATATTGGATACTTTCCCTTACTCCTCCACAGCTAATGATGTTTGTTGCTAATGAAAGTGGGGACATGTTTGTTCTAAAGTAATTAACCTCTAATATTATAATAATGTCAAACATAAGTTCCAGGTAGGCAGAGGGGGATGGACCGATTCTTAAATTGGAAAATGAAGGAACTTCTAGAACCCCTCAGATCAAAGTGATCTGCTGTCTATTCTAGAAATAAGCTTGGTGTTTTAGTGTTATAATCCAGGCCATTCCTCCTCAGTACAATGCCTTCCCCATCCTAAATTCTAACATGTTGCTTTTTCTTTGTAAGCATTTCCTAAGTTTATACATTTACCACATAGGTCCTTCCTCAAGCCACAGTTCAGAAAGTGCCCGCTGGCATTCATTCTCAGTTGTTGCTGTTCTTTTGCTTTGTTAACTGCAAGATAAACAATCCCCATACTTAAGGTTTGCTTTTACACTCTTTCTTGTATCTATGTCATGTAGTAAGTAGTATTTTTGAACTCTGCTAAGACTCCCTGGAGAATCAGAAACTTCTACAATATTTAGGATTTTGTCTTGATTCCCCAACCCAAGATTTTACAGAAGGAAAATTATTCTTTTGATTTGTTTTGTTTTTTAAAAAAAGTAAGGATGGAAGAAAGGTAAGATGAAGGGAGGAAGGGAGTGAAGAATGAAAAGGGAGGAAAAGAAAGGAGGGAGGAAGGAAGGAAGCATGCCCTAAGCTTTTACCAACAGGTTTGGATTTAAAGATAAATTAGAAAGCACTTGCATAAAAGACATTGTCTATTGCCTTCAAATCAAGCCAGCTGAAGGCTTTCCTGGGGTTAATGGGAAACATTGACATAACTGAAGGTATGAAATTTGGAAATAGAATACTATTGACCCACAGTTATTCTGGGGCCGTTGCCTAGGTAACTCAGGTACGAACACCTGCATGGACTCAGGCTCCCGTAAAAAGTGGCTAGTGTATACGGATGCATCGTTTCATTTCAGATAGCTTTCATAATCTGGTGGGAAGCCTGATTTCACAAAGCAAACACTGTTCTTTAAACATATACAAAGAAAGACTATGACAAATAGCTCAGAGGGAAATGACTCCTCATCCTGGCTTGTCAAGCCGAGGACTTCTATGGATGATTGATATTTGCAGTTACAGCCTGAATCCAGTTAACAGCTTGTATAAGACAACATCAGGAAGAAATAAAAAAGAATCATGAGAGAACTAAATGAAAGCTTGGAAGAGAGTCTTTAAGCTCAAATCTCAATTTAAAAGTGTCTCAAAGGCTCTTTCTGCCTTTTTCTTTCCTTTTTTTCTTTATTATTATTATTATGTTTTTACTATTCGTTGCAGGAAAACTAATGTATCTCAATTAGAGTCCGAGCTCACAAGTGGGCTGTGTTTTTTTCCCCCACTACAACCTTACTTATAAACAAGAGCTGTCAACTACTCACCATGTAATTCACCGCTCAAATGTCTTCAATTTACCACCTGCACATGCAAATCTCTGGCATAGCTACCCCAAAGTGTCCATATCCGTGGATCCTCCACGCCTTCATAATCCTGCCAAGGACTCCAGTCTGTTGATAAATTTCATTAATGGGGTAAATAATTAAGAGGGATGGTAAACCTTTTTAAAATCACTCTTCAGCATCCTGCCACCAAGACTGGGATTAAGATTTAGAGTGACACTTCTAATCCTTTAAATTGATCCCACCTGTAGCCGAGTTAGGACTGACCTAAATGCATTGACCCAGAGATTAGCAAACAATTAGAGTCCTCTGGATAAATGCGTCCTCCACAGACTACTGCCTTCTTCTGCCTTTCAAAGTTAGACTCACATAACCTCGGATTTTGCCTCTGTGTTCTTCCTTTTCCCCTTCTGTGTAATAACTACAAATCGCCCTTTCTCCAGGACAGCTCTAAATGCCAGGACATTCATCAGCTGTGATTCTAGCCCAGATATGAAAGATGATCCAGGCTGACTCCCTGCAAAATTCAAAGTAGGTGATGTTTGTCTCCCTCTTCTATTCCTCTTAAGTGCCTGCACTTCGTTTCCTTCCAAGAGAGACCCCAACTTCCCATACACACACACACACACACACACACACACACACACACACACACACACACACACATTCTCCCACTCCCCAGACTTTAGATCTATCTTTCTCTTATCAGTCTCTCTGTGTGCTGAGCACCATTCATTTTTGTTTTGGATTTCTGTGTGTGTGTGTGTGTGTGAGCCTGAGACTTGAACCCAGGGGCATCATACCACTGAGCTACACCTCCAGCCCGTTTTAATTTTGAAAGAGGGTCTTGATAAGTTACCCTGTGCTGGCCTTGAACCCAGCCTCCTTCTGTCTCAGTCCCCAAATGCTGGGATTACGGGCTCGTGCCACTGTGCCCAGCCCTGTTTTGGATTTCTGAGGTTAAGAGCTGATAGGTTAATAGCTAAAACAACTTCTATTAAATGAGGGTTGCTATATGGCAAATGCTTATAATAATTTGAGTAATATAAAATTCACCCATACCATAAAACTCACCTTTTTAAAGTATACAGAGATTTTGCAGTATATTCACAAGGATGTGCAATCATTACCACATTCCAATTCCAGAACATTTTCATTATGCCCACTAAGAAATTCTGTGCCTGCACAAAAAATCAATCTCCATTCCCTTCCTCCTCCTAGCCCCAGGCAACCACTAACCACTTTCTATCTCTCTGGATTTGCCTATTCTAGACATTTCATATAAATGGAATCACACAATATGTGGTCTTTTATGACTAGATTCTTTCACTTAGTACATTATTTTCAAGGTTCATGCATATTCCATCACCCATTAGCACTTCATTCCCTTTTTATGGCCAAATAAGACTCCATTTTATTAGATATGCCACATTTTGTTTGTCAGTTGATAGATATTTGCATTATTTCCAATTTGGAGCTATAATGGATAATGCTTCTATTTACTTCATGTAAAAAGTCTTGTATGAACATCATATTTTGAAATATCTTGAATATATACCTTGGGAACTGCTAAGCACATGATAACTCTATGTTTCAAAGTTTTAGAGGGGCAGAGTATGTTTCAATGTCTCTGCACCATTTTATGTCCCATAAACAATATATGAAGGTTCTTTTTTCTCTATATCCTTGCTAATACTTGTTATTATCTCTCTTTTTTAGTTAAGTAGGCATTTTACATGTACATTATCTTATTTTATATTTATAACAACCATGAAGGTAGATATTATTCTCCCCATTTTATAAGTGAAGATACCAAGGCTGAGATAATTAGATGATAATATTATTTATTGACTGCTGATTACATAACAGACATTTTTCGGAAGCCCTATCTCCTTTGAGTCTCACAGTGACCCATTGAGGCAGATACTATTTGAGTTGCCAGAATTCCAACGGGTTAGAGTAAATTGCTCAATCAGTCACAAGTCAGTGGAGCCAGATTTTGAACCCAATCTGATTCTAGTAAGTATTGGAGTCAGAATTCAAACCTAAGGCTATTTGGCCCCAACTAAGCACATGTTTATTCTTGTTATATTCCACCAATGAACCTCTTGTGCTATCCCTCTGAAGTCTGCTTGCACTTTAATGGGGTCTCCAAAAAACGCAATGACTACCCAAAGAAAACAATTCCTAATTACGGAAGTTCAGGTGACCTGATAGAAAAACTGGTGCAAGTAAGGCCCTCCTAGCCTTTTCTGTCTACTGGTGCATGGTACCAAATGTCAACACTAGCAGGTATTTCACAAGAAAATTCTAATGAGGACTAGGGCACTTAGGCAGACATTATTCAAGGAATGTTCCAAAATTCTGAATAGACATGAAGTTCCAAATTTATAGGGGGAGTAACTGGTAATTAGCATATAAACAAAACTTCTAAAGTGAATTGTTTGATTTTATTGGGAGTCCTACAAACACTATTCTCTTTGTTAATAAAAATTGCTGACAGTTACTGAGGGTTTACCGTGTGTTAGACACTGCGCTATGAGCTTTACATATACCAATTAATCAAATCATCACAATTCTCCTCTGGGGTAAAGATTATTGTTATCCATGTTTTATACATAAGGAAACTGAGGCACCGAGAGATTAAATAACTTGCTCCAATGGCACACAGCTAATATGTGGTAGAGCCACAATGTGAAAAGAAGTGGTCTAGCTTTGAGTTCTAGGCTTTTATTTTATTTATTTTTTGGTGCTGGGGATTGAACCCAGAAGCATTCTACCTCCAAGCTATACCCCCAGCCTGATTCCACTGCCTCTTAAAGAAATCATGGGGTGGTGTCCGTTGGATTTATCCATATGCTCAAAAATTCCCATTGAGTCTCTAAATTTTAGTTACAGTATAATTTAATGATGGTTTAAAACAGAAATTCAAAACCATCTGGAGTCCTTGTGTATTTAAAAATATATACATACATCAAATCCATTCATGAGTACAAACTTAGGAAGCATTTCTATAGACTTTTTAGAGTCACTATATCAGAAACATCAGCCATACCATCTGGTTAATTGTTGCCCTTAGTGTTCTCACTGACCTATAGCATCACTGTGTCCATGAGAATATACTAGATTTTGCTGAAACTCCTATAAGTTCATGTTCTACATTCCTAAAATCGAAGCCTAACAATTTATGGAATTTGGGAATCTCTGAATGATCATTACTTCCAAGGAGCCATGGGGAAAGGATCCAAAACTGCACTCTTTTCCTCCACAAATGGTGAAGCTAGACACATTACTCTAGTTTCTGTCGTAATCTTAGTTGTGAAGATAAAAGAAGTCCTTTTACATTTAATGGCTAAACATTACAAAGAACCCCAACTACATATATCATGGAAAAATTACAAAGGCCTCATATGACATTAACCTGGAATCCTTGTATTCCTTTTGAGGCTGAAATGCAGGGCTGGGACATGGGCTATAACAATAGGCTCCGAATAGTGTGTTCCTAGTTAATTATCCAGAACAAAGCTTGGACAAGTAGTTCTTTGCAGTCAGAAGTCATGTGAGAACATGGGAGCAAGGGAGGTGGGGGAAGACAAGTGAGTATGAAAGAGGAAAACTACCAGAAAATATATCTTGTCTATTTCCAGTGAGGGTTCTGACCTACAGTTCTTAACCTTCTTTTAAATGTTTCTTGTAACCCTATCCCACTGAAAGTTGTTTTGCCAATTTAGCAGCAATAATAATTTTCTGAGAATAGTGCTTACTTTGCTTATCAAGAGATATATTGGTTTCTGAAAGTGGGATAGTTTGGGGCAATGGGCAATATAATAATTACCAATTATTAAATACCTCCTCTCAACTGGCACTATAAGGACATTATTTCATTTATTTCTCACAGCTACCCTAAGAGATAGGGACAAGTCTCAACTTCACTTTACATATAGAGAAAAATATAATTCCCAGGGAAGTTATATACTACAACTCAAATTCAGGCAGCATGGTTCCAGAACCTGCCACCTAATAACTTTAGTATTACTTCAGGTTACAAAGAAGCCATTGGAGGGTAATATGCTTATATGTATTAATTTCTTGACATATATGTATGTATGTGATTATGGCATTTGTTTTTGTACATTTTGAAGTGGAGAGGTGGTATCCTGACCCAGCTTTCAGCCCAGAAAACTTGACTAAAATAAAGCTCAGTGCTGCCCTCTAGTAGTCTGCTCCAAAACTGAAAGGAAAGCCAAGGTGATAATAACCCCACACAGCCACAAGATGTCACTATTTTACCATTTTGTATTTTCAAATGCCCCTAGGATCAATTTTTTAAATTAATACAAGTTTGCATGATCAGTGTAAAATACTTTAATGCAGAATAGCACAAAGCAGAAAGGTTGTGTTTTAGTCGGATGTGGTGGCCCACACTTGTAATCCCAGTACTTGGAAGGCTGAGACAGGAGGATCCAGGTTTGCGGCCATCCTCAGCTACTTAGTGAGGCCCTCGGCAACTTAGCGAGACCCTGTTTCAAAATAAAGAATGAAAATAGGGCTGGGAGTGTAACTCAGAGGGAGAATGCCACTGGGTTTCATTGCTAGTACTACAAAAAAAAGAAAGGTTGTGTTTTCATTAAATACTGTATTTTTCTAAAATTATACTTAAACTGGGTATACAGCTTTGTGAACTTTTAAAAATTCTTGATATTTTAACATGCATAGGTTCTCATTAAGGGCACAGAATTTGGAGTGAAACTGACCTGCCTTCAAATCACAGCTCCATGTTGCTAGGTGTGTAACCTGTGTTGCTTAAGTTTCCAACACCTAGGTTTCTTCATATGAAATAAAGTATGATAAACACAACTACATCTCACAGTTGTGGAGATTAAAGAATATGACACATAAGTGTCTAGTACACAATAGGAGCTCAAAACATGGCATTTGTTAGCCATACTAGCTTTTGTAGACCCCACACCATATCTTGTCATATATAATTTTTTTTTTTTTTTTTTTTTTTGCGGTACTGGGGATTGAATTCAGGGGCATTCTACCTCCAAGCTACACCCCCAGCCCTATTTTTTTTAATTCTTTATTTTGAAACCAAGTCTCACTAAGTTGCGGAGTGCCTCACTAGGTAGCTGAGGCTGGCCGCGAACCCGGATCCTCAGGTCTCAGCCTCCCGGATGCTGGGATTACAAGCGTGTGCCACCACTCTCGGCTTCTTATCATATATAATTTGACACGTACCCACATCCTACGTAAAATATATACATTTTGTAAAAATCTTGAAGTAATTTTAAAGCTTAAAATTCATTATTATTTATGGTTCCTAACAGACTATACTCAGAAATTCTTACAAACTCATGTAATCTAACCAATGAATATAATAATCATAAAACTGATGCATTATATTTTTGACACTTAAACATCTATTGACTTTGATTTTAAAGTTATATTCACATTTTTTGTGTGTGTGTATGTGGTACTGGGGATTCCAAGGTATACCCCAAGCCCTAATTTATATTTTGTTTTGAAACAGGGTACTGCTAAGTTGGTGAGGCTGGCCTCAAACCGGTGATTCTCCTGTCTCAGCCTCCCAAGTAGTAGGATTACTGGCGTGCAACACCACACCTAACTTCATATGTTGAAGTCAATAACTTTAATGAAGCTTCAAACCCCTCTACAGGTCTTTAAAAAATCTATAAGCTTTAGTATTGTGCTTATAGTGTTTAATGAATTAAAATAAAAACCTCTGGCTAAAATTATTATTATTTCACATATGTATTTTATAGCTGCACAGTAGTTAATTTTGTACGTTCCAGAAGTCCTTGATCAATTTTTATTATTATATGTTTAGGCTGTTTCTAATTTCTCCCTATTATAAATGCTGCTACAATGTATATCTTGAAATATAAACCTCTTTACAATAGGTTTATTATTTTAGGATAGATTCCCAGAAGTGGAATTACTGCATCAAAGCATATGAATATCAGTAAAGGTTCTTAACAAATATGGTGTAATTAGTTGCACAAATATTTGGACAAATTTATGCTCTCACTAAAAGTGAATGAAGTAAAAGTATCAATTTTATTGCCTTGTCACTAGTTTCAGGGAATCTCTAACTTATATTTGTTAATTTCATAGGCCTAAAATTATATTTGGTTTTAATATACATTTTTTTTTACTAGTGAGCTATTTTAAAATTATTTTCCCATAGCCAGGCATGCTAATAAGTGGTGGTACACACTTGTAATCCCAGTACTTGGGAGGCTGAGACAGGAGGATAGCAGGTTCCTGGCCAGCCTCAGCAACTTAATGAGGTCCAATACAAGTTAGTGAAACCCTGCTTTAAAAATAAAAATAAAATAGGGCTGGGGATATAGCTCAGAGGTAGAATGCCCCTGGGTTCAATCTCCAGTACCACAAAAAAAATTATTTACCCATAATTTTGTAAGCCTTACACATATCCTGCTTTGTGAATCAAATCTTTGGCTCTTTCTCTGCTTCAAAAGTACAGGGAATCAGATGAGGTGGGGCACACCTGTAATCCCTGTACTTGGGAGGCTAAGCCAGTAAGATCTCAGGTTCGAGGCTGGCCTCAGCAACTTAGTGAGGCCCACAGCAACTTAGCAAGACCTTGTTTCAAAATTAAAAATCAGACTGGGTGTGTAGCTCAGAAGTAGAACACTCCTGGTTCAATCCCCAGTACCACAAAAAGAAAGAAGGAGAGAGAGAGAGAGAGAGAGAGAGTAGGAGTAGGCAAGGAATTAGTGCTTTACACAACCTTATGCAGAAGTATATAGTTACTAATACTATAAAATACTTCTAGACAATGATGATACTATGAATTGATTTACTCCACTTCCATTCCAACTCAAGATCTCCTGCAGCTAGGATTTTCATGTCAATTACCTATCACCAAGTAGACACACTTATGTGGAGTTTGGCAGGTGAAAGTGCACTGATAAGCTAGAAACAGTAGTCTTATCTATACATGTGAGGTTTTTCTGCAGTGTTTACTCTCCACCTTGCTGGGAATCTAGAGGAATTGTGGTGATGCCCCCAGCAAAGTCAGCAATCACAACTTCCTTATCTAATTTCTACTCACTGTATCACAACTATGCATGCCCTTCATCTAGTTCTCTGGGTATTTAGAAACAGCTGTAAGAGCTGCAGGAGTGAAAGTGGCAGTTTCTTGATTCTGACAGAGCTCTTGACAGCCCAATACTTATTAAAATATTGTACTAAAATATTGTACTACACTGTTATTGGGCTAACCTGAGGCCGTAGCCTTAGCATAAGTAATGCCATGTTGCTACCCTAGGTAACCCACCTAGTCATGCATAACTGCTTGTTTATCTTCTGTAATTTCTGCTTGACTAGCATCTGCAGGAACAGCCCATCCTTGTCCCAATGGGGATGTATATAACAGAAGGATCCATCTTTGTCACAACCGGGATATGTGTGTAATAGAAAGGGTTGACGTGGTTTGTTGAGCCCCTGCACGATAGTGTTTTGTGATTTCTGAACACTACGCTTGACTAACACCCCTGCTATGCCACCCTGCTGTGAGAACCTAAACTTTTTACCCTGAGCTTATGGTTTGTCTGTATAAAAGTAGTCCAAAATGGCCATTCAGCACTGCACTTTGGTTCAGTGCCCAGTGTAGTCCCGGCCGGTTAATAACTTTCTTTTGGCTATATTTTTGGGTCTTACTCAGTGGTCCTACCTCATAACAACACAAGAGACTTCTGCTTTGAGATAGAATAATTTGTAGTAGACCAATTCTGTTGCTGAGAACAATTAGAAATATTAGGTGAAATACACCCCAAAATTACATTTTGAATACATCAGAAAGCCTGGACTTGAGACCTGAAATCTCAGAAAGAAAGAAAACTCATAAAAACAAGTCCAACTTTTTGCATGTTTTTTCCTCCTTAGGATATTTGTCATCTTTGGGCCCAGATGGCCAAAAGTTCTGGCTAGGAGGTAGCTCCCAAGAGGAAGAGAAGCCAACAGAGTTTTAGATAATATTACAGTTCTCAGAACCAAAATTGGTGTTTAAGGTCTGCCAAGACCAGCTACCCTTTAAGCAGCCAAGATACTTGAGAGAAGACTCAGCACAGGTATTCCTTTCCAAGAAATTACCAACTAAGTTGCACAGGACAAAAGATTAGTAGCTAAGTGGAGTAACTATAAAGCAGAGTGGAGTTTGTAGATGTTCCACAGAGCTGAGGAGGAAAAAACTGGAGTTCAAAACTTCTCTAACAGTAATTGCCCCGGGGAAACATCCACTCAGGCCTCTCATTTGTTATCCCCTAGCTGTATCTTAAGAATGGGGAAAACTAGAAATAAACTGATTCTAGCAAACACTGAAAGCCATCCTCCAGTCAGCTCAGTGGTTGAAAGGATTAAGATCATTTGCCCTTCTGCTGCCTGGCAGAAAATAGTGTGAATATTCTCTGGAGGGATATAAGATCATCTAGGGCCTATATACATTTTCAGGCACAATGTCTGGCAGTCAGCAAAAAATTAACTGGAGTGTGAAGAAACCATACCAAGAATAAAAAATAAAAAAAAACAGGCAATACATACAGACTCATAATGACCAAGTTATTGCTATTATATGACATGGACTATATATATTCAAGAAAATAGAGAACAACATGGTGAATTTCACCAGAAAACTAGAATCTATGAAAGAGAATCAAATGGAAATTCTAAAACTGGAAAATACAATAACCGAAATCAACAATATGAAGCCTAATGCTTACTGATGTTTTGCAGGATATGCCAAGTACTACTTATGTTACTCCTTTTGAAAGATTGCCCTCCCTTATTATGTGTAGTATTTGGGGACAACCAGTCAGTATGTCCTGCTCTACCATGATCAAGGATGGAAACAAGTCCTAGCCAAATCAACTGCAGTGTCCTAGGAGTTTGAACCTTGACCTAAGCGATGCACAGTTGGAAAACAACTGATTCATAGTGCCAGTGGTGCCCTGAATAGTGGCCCATTTCCTCTATCTACACCCTGGAAGATGTCTTTGTTTCCATCTTTTCTGAGATCCAGATGTTTACTGTTTTCTTCTATGACCCAACCGATTGTCTTCCAAATAAATTCCTCCGCTAGCCAGTGTATAAGTAATAAAACAACATCCAAATCTCAGTGGCTTAAAAATATGAGTCTAGCTGCTTGTGATGGTGCGTACCTGTTATCCCAGTACTTGGGAGTCTGAGACAGCAGGATCACAGGTTCAAGGTCAGCCTCAGCAACTTATTGAGGCCCTCAGCAACCTAGTGAGACCCTATTTCAAAATTAAAAATAGGGTTAGGGGTATAGGTCAGAGGTAGAATGCCCCTGGTTAAATCCCCAGTACTAAAATAATAGCAATAATAATAAATCTCTTTCTTTCCTGTCCAATTCAAAGTGGGTCAGCAGGAGAACTATGCTCTATAATTACTCAGGTACTCAGCCTCTTTTCATTATTTGGCTCTGCTCTACTCTAGGCCGTAAGAGTCCTCTGCATTCAACTGGCAGATTCAAATGTAGGAGGTATTTATAGAAAACAACACAAACATATATCACTTCTGCTCTTATCCCATTTCCCAGAATTCAGACATGTAGACATACTTTGCAGTAAGTGGACCTGGAAATGTAATTTAAGTGGGTTTCCAGAAAGAAAAGAACATTTTTTTTACTACTGTAGTTTCAACCCAAGTCATTCTACATCCAATCAGGAGCCTGAACAAACATTTCCTCCTCTAAGTTGTTCTTGTCAGGTATTTTAGTCTCATTGCAATTTATACCATAGGAAAGGTCAGGTTTGTTGTTTGCTAACAAAGTACTGTAATCATTATAGATCAATAGAATTTTAACAGAGCTAGAAGAAGAGGGTAATTCAGAGAGAGGAACTTGTGCAAACAAAGAAATCAGAATATCATCTGGTTTTGCCGGAGTGCTAAATCCATGATTGGAAGCAGTGAGAAGCAAGGCTGAAAGAAGGTAGAGAGGGTCCTGAATGCAAGATTAAAATATGTAGGCCAGGAACCCACAAACTGGCTGTGGGCCAAATCTAGCCTGCCCCCTAATTTATAAGTGAAGTTTTCTTTTCTTTTTTCTTTTTTTGCAGTACTGGGGATTGAACTCAGGGGCATTCTACCTTGAGCTACGTCCCCAGCCCTATTTTTTATCCTTTATTTTGAAACAGGGTCTCACGAAGTTGAGAAGTTGCAGAGTGCCTCCCTAGGTAGCTGAAGCTGGCGCAAACCCAGATCCTCCGGTCTCAGCCTCCCGAATGCTGGAATTAGAAGCGTGCGCCACCATGCCCTGCTTGTGAAGTTTTCTTGAAACATATTCATACCCATTTAATTCTTTATTGCCCATAGATGCTGTTAATATACAATAGCAGAATTGAATAGTTGCAACAGAAAACACATGGCCTATAAAGTCTAATTATATTTACTATCAAGACTTTTACAAAAAAAGTTTGATGATCCTACCGTAGGCAATTGGTAACCATTGTAGGATACTGAGCAAGTGAGTGTAGGTAAGATACAATGGCACCACTACATAGAGGTACATTGGAATGTGTGAGCTCATTGTCTGGTTTGGGTTGGGGGTGGCTAGAGAAAGAGGTCAGGTAGACTAGTTAGGAACCTATTACAATAATCTAAGAAGTAGTTTATGCCTGTAATCCCAGTACTTGGGAGGCTAAGACAGGAGGATTACAAGTTCTAGGCTAACCATAGCAACTTAGCCAGACTACCAGCATCCTAGCAAGACCCTGTTTCAAAACAAAAAATATAAAAGGCTTGGGGTGTAGCTCAGAGGTTGAATGCCCCTGGGTTCAATACCCAGTACCACACACACACACACACACACACACACACATACACACACACAAAAGAAGTATTGATAGTAGCTATCATTAATTGAATGGCTACTATTTAACAGGCACTATGATATGTATTTTACAAACATTCTAAGATTTTATCTTTACAGCAACCCTGTGAAACACATTTTTGTTTCCATTTTACAGATTTATCAGTCTCTTGCTGACTCTTCGTCCTCCTGGGAGATAGTATTCTGGATAATAGTTAAGAATATGGATTCTAAGCCGGGCGTGGTGGCACATGCTTGTAATCCCAGCATTCGGGAGGCTGAGACCAGAGGATCCAGGTTCGCAGCCAGCCTCAGCTACCTAGTGAGGCACTCCACAACTTAGTGAGACCCTATTTCAAAATATAGAATAAAAAATGGGGGTATAGCTCTGAGGTAGAATGCCCCTGAATTCAATCCCCAGGACCTCAAAAAAAAAAAAAAAGAACATGGATTCTAAAACCAAACTGCCTGAATCGAAATCCCAGTTTTACTATTTGCTTTCTACAAGGCCTTGGGCAGTTACTTAACCTCTCTGTACCCCAGTATTCTCATTAGTAAAATGGTAATAAAGATGAAAATTATATTGTATGTGGTATGCTGAGGACAATGCCGGGAACTTAGTATGGGGCATTGGGATGGTTAATCTGGGTTGTCAACTTGACTGGATTAAAAGATCTCAAGGAGTATTTGACTTCAGGATGTTGATGAGATGATTAGCATATGAAACAGCAGATTGAGAGGGAAGTCCCACCCTGAATGTAGGTGGCAATGTCCAATAGGCTGGAGACCAAGATGGAATAAAGAGTAAAAGAAGGAGGAAGTGGTATTCTGGGATTACCAGTGTGCACCACCATACCTGGCTAGTACTTTTTATTTTGAAATAGGGTCTCACTAAGTTGTGGAATGCCTCACTAGGTAGCTGAGGCAGGCTGACACCCAGATCATCAGGTCTCAGCCTCCTAAATGCTGGGATTACAAGCGTGCGTCACCACGCCCAGCTCCAGTTTTTGAAAATGAGAACTTTCAAATGGTTAGTAGGAAGATGCAAAATCAGAGTTGGAGCTGACATGAGAAATATAGCCACAGCTATGGTTTTGATTGTCATTAGTTAAAGGTAATAGTTGAAATCTTAGTCATAGATGGCATTCACCACTGGTGCTCTTCACTTGGCAATAAGAGGAAATAGAGCAAAAAGAAGGGTAACATTAAACATAGCTTGTACAATCTCTATTTTTTGTAACTTGCCTAAATTATCTAGACTGCCTCTTCTACCACCCATTTGTTATTGCTTTACTATCAATAGCATCCAGGCCAGAAAGAGTTATTAAACTGGTAGGGGAAACAAACTCTTTATATTGGTAGGATGTTAGTTCTTTGAAGTCTTATTTATATTGTTAGGCTACCCCATTTTCTATTTGACCAGTTCTATTGGGCATAGGAATATTGGAGACAACCCATGCTGTCCACATACCTAGAACAAACAGTATTTTAGTAAGCTGCCATATTTTATTTTCAGGGATTCTATTACAAATTAGCCACCATAATTCCTTCCATTCCAAATACTCTGGTTACCATTCTGTCCATGTGATTTATTATAATTGCACTCCCTTTTTTTTTCAGTACTGGGGATTGAACTCAGGGGCATTCTACTTCGAGCTATACCCCCAGCCCTATTTTTTATTCTTTATTTTGAAACAGGGTCTCACTAAGTTGCGGAGTGCCTCACTAGGTAGCTGAGGCTCCGCGAACCCGGATCCTCTGGTCTCAGCCTCCCAAGTTCTGGGATTACAAGCGTGTGCCACCATGCCCGGCCTCCCTTTGTTTTTGATGGTTAACTGCCACCATTTGGGCTCTAGTACTCCAAGAACCTATTATTTTCAATGTGATCAGGAAACTCAGTAACAACAGAGCCTGTTCTCCTTCCGCTACAGTGAATCAAGGAAATTTAAATACTTCTATTTTCTCAACTAGGCCATCTTGATTCACTGAGACCAAGCTTTGATTAGCCATCCTAGTATTTGGGCATCAATCCAAAATACTTGATTTTCATCACATTCAATCATGAATCCTGGGAGAGTACATCTCTGTTTGTGGATTCACCTTGACCAACTTTACATTTTCTATCCTTAATCTAACACATTTAGAAAATGATAAATGAGTAGGGCGTGGTGGCACGTTCCTGTAATCCTACTACTTAGGAGTCTCAGGTTCAAAGCCAACTTCAGCAATGTTGTGAGACCCTCAGCAACTTAGTGAGACTCTGTTTCAAAATAAAAATGAAGACAATCTGGGAATATAGCTCAATAGAAAGCTCCTGGGTTTAATCCCAGTACCACAAAAAAAAAAAAAGAGAGAGAGAGAGACAGAGAGAGACAGAGAAAGAGAGAGAGAGAGAGACAGAGAGAGAGACAGAGAAAGAGAGAGAGAGAGAGAGAGAGAGAGAGAGAGAGAGAGAGAGAGAGAAAGGTGATAAACAAATAAGCTAAAATTAACATTGTATAAAATAAGATAATATCTAGTTTGTGGGGTCAAAATATAGACCAAAAATCCTAGACAATAAATACATGTAAGTCAGAAGAGAATCATCAGAATTAAAGTGTTCTATGCCCCTTGTTTTATATGGGAGTATAACAGTTATACTTTAAACTTTATTTATTTATTTATTTATTTATTTATTTATTTATTTATTTATCTTTTGCAGTACTAGGGATTGAACTCAGGGGCGTTCTACCTCCGAGCTATACCCCCAGCCCCATTTTTTTTATTCTTTATTTTTGAAACAGGGTCTCACTAAGTTGTGGAGTGCCTCACTAGGTAGCTGAGGCTGACTGCGAACCCGGATCCTCCAGTCTCAGCCTCCCGAATGCTGGGATTACAAGCATGCACCACCACACCCAGCTTATTTTAAACTTTATTAAATACAAATAATGAAATTTCTAGGGTAATCACTAAAATAATAGAAACACCATATAACTTCCAAATAGAAATGAATAGTTGGAGATAAATAGACACAGATATTAAATATGAATAAAAAACAAATGAAGTAAAAGAAGAGAAGCAGAAGAAGCAGGACAATAAGAAAGATCAAATTAAGATGCTGAATGTAGAAATGAACCCAAATATATTAGCAATCACAATAAACAGAATAGCCTCTTCATTTAAAGTCAAAGAGTAGAAGAGAAAGAAGACTTCTAATTTTACCACAAAGGAGTAAAGGACTGTTGGAACTAAAACTAATTCAGCAAAGTTGCAGCATACAAAATCAACACACAAAATCAATATTGTTTTATTAGCCAATAACAAACTATCCAGAAAAGTAACTGAGAGAATAATCCCATATACAGTAGCTACAAAAATACCTAGGAGTAAATTTATATATTTATTTTTTTCTAGGAGTAAATTTAATCAAGATAACTGGTCTCTACAATGAAAATTATAAAATATTGATGAAAGAAATAAAAGAAGGCACAAATAAATGGAAAGTCATCTTGTGTTCACATATTGGAAGAATTAATATTGTCAAATTGTCCATTTAACCCAAAGCAATCTACAGATTCAGTACAATCCACATCAACATATTAATGTCATTCTTTACAGAAACAGAAAAAATAACCCAGAAACTCATATGGAAACACAAAAGACTCTGCATAGCCAAAGCAATCTTGAGCAAAAAAATAACAAAGCTGGAGGTATAGCACTACCTGACTACAAAATATACTACAAAGTTATAGTAACTAAAACAGCATAATATTGAAATAAAAACAGATACGGACCAATGCATAGTATAGACATTCCAAAAATAATGGATTCCAGGAATTATCTCATGTATTTATAGCCAACTGACTTTTGACACAGGAACCAAGACTATACATTAGAGAAGGAAGCCAGGCATGGTGGTGCGCACTTGTAATCCCAGTACTTGGGAGGCTGAGACCGGAGGATCTGGGTTCGCAGCTAGCCTCAGCTACTTAGTGAGGCCCTCTGCAACTTAGTGAGACCCTGTTTCAAAAATAAAGAATAAAAAATAGGACTAGGGGTGTAGCTCTGAGGTAGAATGCCCCTGGGTTCAATCCCTAGTACCCCCCACCCCAAAAGAGGAAAAGACTGTTTCTTCAATAAATAGTTCTGGGAAAACTGAATATCTACATGCAGAAGAATGAAGTTAGACTCCTTTCTCTCACTAGTAACAAATATCAAATCAAAATAGATTAAAGACTTAAATGAAAGAATCAAACTGTGGAACTCCTAGAAGAAAACATGGGGGACATATTAGGGTTTCGGAATGGACAAAGGTTTTTGGATATTACTTCAAAAGCACAGACAACAAAAGCAAAAGTTAACAAATAGTGTCACACTAAACTAAAACAAGATTCTTTCTAGTAAAAGAAATAATCAAAAGAGTGAAGAGACAACATATAGAATGGGAGAAGATAAACTATAAATTTGACAAGAAGTAAATATCCAGATTTTATAAGTAACTCAAACAAATCAATAGCAATAAACTCCAAGTAATCCAAATTTAAAACGGGCTAAAGAGCTAAAGAGGCACTTCTCAAAAGAAAACATACAAATGGCAAGAGGATATAAGAAAAAAATTCCAAACATCATTAATCAGGGAATTGCAAATCAAAACAATGAAATACAACCACACCCACTCTGTTCTTCTCTTACTTCTCCATTCTCATTCTTTCTCCTTCCCCTTTTCACTCTCCTCATTTTAACTTGTGTTTCCACTGTGTCACCCACCCTTTTTCTTTTTTTCCTTGTTCTTTTTTCTCTCCATTTTCATTACTTTTTATCCCACTTTCCAATGAAATTTAGTATATTAACATTAATGCTTATTCTTTTCTATATATTCTATATTTATTTCTAATCTGCATTTCTCTTTGGTTAAAGAGCTTTAGAGAACAATAGTAACTACTTTTATAGTGCATGTTAATATATGTTTTTTTCTTAAATTACCACTGCTACTGGTGGTTACTCTCCTTTTAAAGAGGCACTTAACACTTCAGTTATGCTGATCAGATGTGCTTAGGCTAAGATGTACCAAACCCAGGGATTATTATAAAGATATAACTACACACTAAAGCCCCCCCCATGTAAAAGAAGAAGAGAAATCCATCTTAACAGATACACAAAAATAGGATGCCAGAAAACATAAGAAAATGGGTCAACAAGATGCCTTCAACAATGTATAACCCCACAATCCACAGATATTGATGTGGATAACATTCCAATGGATTAAAAAAGTTGATTCCTAAAGTGATCAACAAACTAAAATATTCTACCAGAAATCTCCAGGACTTTTTCCTAGTTAGGCACAGCACAAGATTTCTGAACTTATTATCAGCTCCTATTTTGAATGTTGGTCAGCATATTTTTTTAATCTGAGTTGCAGATAGTCTTTCTTGGCCTGTTAAAGGAGAGCATCCCCTCCCCTTCTGAGCCACATAATGCTCAACCCTGTCATCATCTGTTGTCTTTATTAATTCACTTTCTAGTGAAGAAACCAATATTCTTGGTTTTGTCCTGGTTGCTAGCTCACTGTGTTGTCTCCAAGCTTTCCCTCACCATTTTTCTACCTTAGTTGGTTGCTGCAGAAGTGTTCTTTTAATTCACTTTTGGGGATCTGCTATGACACTATAGGTTCCTCTGATATATCATGTTATACTTAGATATAGAATGTCCCTGGAAGAGCTTATGAATTAATGTTCAGGGTTGATACTCTTAAGTCATGAGAACTGTACTCTCGGCAGTATGTAAATCTGGATTTATTAGGTGGTAACCTAGGCAGATAGGGTGTGGTTGGAGAAGATGGATCCCTGAGGGTGTGTCTTTAGGGTCTGTGCTTTTGTCTTTGAATCCCCTTGCTTGCTTGTGCTCTCTCTTGCTTCTGGCCTCTGGGATGTGAGAGCAGAGCACTTGTGCTCTCCCTCTCTGTTTCCCATTGTCATGCCCTGAGCCCCACAAACCCCGGCTTCACATAGGCTGAACCCCCAAATCTCCAAAAACTCTGAGCAAATAAATCTTTCCTGTAAGTTGTGTGGTCAGTTTTTCTGGATTATGGCAGTGAGAATGTTGACCAAGACATATCATTTCTAAATTTTTTGAACAATACATTTTGGAATGATGAATGGATCATATAAGAAATAAAGGGAAGAATTTAAATATTCCTAGAATCAAATGAGAATAGATATGCCAAGACCTCTGGGACACTATCACAGTGGTTCTAAGAAGAAAGTTTATAGCAATGAATGCCTACATTAAAAAATTAGAAGCCAGGCATGGTAGTTCACATGTGTAGTCCCAGTACTCGGGAGGTTGAGACTGGAGGATTGTAGGTTTGAGGCCAGCCTCAGCAACTTAGTGAGACTCTCTGCAACCTAGAGACACCCTATTTCAAAACAAAAAATAAAAGGGCCTGGGGGCGTAACTTGGAGGTAGACTGCTACTGGGTTCAATCCCCAGTACCAAAATAATTAGAAGGATCTCAAATAAAAACCTAATGATACATACAAAGTCTTTAGAAAAGCAATAGTTGGTTCTTTGATAAACAAAACTGATAAAGTGCTAGCCAAACTAACCAAAATAAAGAGAGAGAAGAACCAATTTTTAAAAAGAGATATCACCACCACAGACATCTTTGAAATCCATAGGATCTTTGGGTACTTTAAAAACTTATATTCCAATAAGTTGGAAACATTAGAATAAATGGACAAATTTCTAGAAAGATATGACCTACTACCAAAATTGAACCAAGAGGATAGAAAAAAACTACATAGATCAATAATAATGAGATTAAAACGGTAATAACTACCCTTCCAACAAAGAAAATACCAGGCACCTATGGATTCTCAGCTGAATTCTACTGTACCTTTAAAAAAGAACTAATGCCAATGCTCCTCAGATTATTCCATGAAATAGAAAAGAGGAAACACTACCAAATTCATTCTATGAAGCCATTATCTCCCTGATAGCAAAACCAGATAAAGATACATCAAGACCAATATACAGACTAATATACCTAATGAACCTAAATGCAAAAATTCTAAATAAAATATTAAAAATCTATATTCAAAACACATTCAGATCATGATCAAGTTGGTTTCACTCAGGCATACAGGGATGGTTCAACATATGTAAATCAAATGGAGTTCGTCACATAAGTAGAATTAGGGACAAAAAACATATGATCATCTCAATAGGTGTAGAAAAGTCTTCAACAAAATTCAGTACACATTCACGTTAAAAACACTGAAGAAGCTGGACGTAGTGGCACACAATTGTAATTCCAGTATTTGGGAGGCTGACGCAATCTCAGGTTCTAGGGCTGGGGGTGTATCACAGAGATAGAACACTCCTGGGTTCAATCCCTAGTTACACACACACACACACACACACACACACACACATACACACACCCACACACACACACCACTGAAGAAATTAGGGATTGAAGGAACTTAACTCGACATAATAAAGGCTATATATGACAAATCTAAAGCATTTCCTCTAAATCAGGAACAAGATGAACATTTCCACCCTCACTACTCCTGTTCAATATATTACTTGCAATTTTAGAACAATTAGGCAATGTAAGAAAGTAAAAAGAAGCCGGGCATGGTGGCGCACGCTTGTAATCCCAGCATTTGGGAGGCTGAGACCGGAGGATCCGGGTTCGTGGCCAGCCTCAGCTACCTAGTGAGGCACTCCGCAACTTAGTGAGACTCAGTTTCAAAATAAAGAATAAAAAATAGGGCTGGGGGTATAGCTCTGAGGTAGAATGCCCCTGAGTTCAATCCCCAGTACCGCAAAAAAAAAAAAAAAAAAAAAAAAAAAAAAAGTTAAAAAAAAAGAAAGTAAAAAGAATAAAATAGGACAAAGATAAGTCAAATTATCACTGTTGGCAGATGATATGATTCTATGCTTAGGAAATCCAAAAAAAAAAAAAGCCTACCAGAAGACTTCTAGATCTGATAAATTCAGCAAAGTAGCAGGATACAAAATCGACCTACAAAAATCAATAGCTTTTCTATACACCAATAATGAATCCACTGAAAAATCATAAAAACAGTTACATTCACAATAGCCTCAAAATAAATATTAAAGCTGGGCAGGGGAGGGCACATCCATAACACCAGTACTTGGAAGGCTGAAACAGGGTGATAGCAGGTCTGTGGCCAGCCTCAGCAACTTAGTGAGACCTTGTTTCAAAATAAAAAATAAAATAGGGCTGGGTTTGTAGCTCAGATATAGAATACCACTCAGTTCAGTTCCCAGTACCACGAAAAGAAAGAAAGAATAAAATACCTAGGAATAAATGTAAGCAAGGTGAAAGACCTCTACAATGAAAATTTTACAACACTGAAAAAAAGAAATTGAAGAAAACACTAGAAGATAAAAATAACATGAGAAGATAAAATAAGTCATGTTACTGGATAGGCAGAGTGAATATTGTTTAAAAGGCCATACCAAAAATAATGTACAGATTCAATGCAGTCCCCCTCAAAACACCAACATTCTTCCCAGAACTAGAAAATCAGTCCTAAAATTCATATGAAAGAATAAAAGATCTAAAATAGCCAAAATAATTTTCATATATCATGAATATTGATTTGAGAAGTTTGCATTGTTAAAATATATATTATCTGTAAATTGATCTAAGATCCAATATAATCCAAATCAAAACCTCAGAAGGATATCTTCATGTAGAAATTAAAAAGATAAATCTAAAATTAATATTAAATTGCAAAATCTAGGGTTGGTGGCACATGCCTGCAATCTCAGCTACTCAAGAGTCTGAGGCAGGAGGATTAAGTGTTCAAGGCCGGGCTTGAAGCAATACCCTGTCTCAAAATAAAGTTTAAAAATAGTACTGGGTATATCTAAGTGGAAGAGCGTTTGCCTAGCTGGTGTGAGGACCTGGATTCAATCCCCAGTACCATGAATAGTAAATTGTGAAAGACCTGAAATAAGACAATACAGAAAAAAGAGAATAAAGTTGGCAGACTTTACATTTGATCTCTTGTCTTAAAAACTTAAAAAGTATGCTTATGATGCAAAAACAGACATGGAGAATGGAAAACTGTGTACACAATCACCTGAATTACAATAAAACCTCTACAGCAGTTTACTAAGGGAAAGGATGATTTTTTTTTTTTGCAATAGCAAGAAGGGGGTTTATTGCCAACTCGAGTTGGGGTTCAGCCTTTTCCAATGCAGTGGAATTGTGGCATGAACCCCGACTTCTTATTAGTTCAGCTTTTTATAGAGAGTGTACAGAGGTGGGGAAACTTGTGCGCGGGGCGGGGAAAGGTAACACAAAGAAGGCAGGGGATTGGTGGAGCCCTGTTGCCAGGGCTAAGATGAGTCTGGAAGGGAGGGGGCTATCCTGTCTCAGGAAGGGTGGGAGCTACCTTGTCTCAGGAAGGGTGGGGGCTGTCCTAGCCAACTCAACGCCCTACACTCCCCTCTTTTCCTTTTGTTCATATGAGGAATCCTCCTCTTATACTATACACAGGGTTGGGCACAGTTTGATACTGTTGTCTGAGTACCATGAGTTGCACTGTATTTATCTGGTCCTTGATGAAGGCAACCAGTTTATTTAGGATACACGGCCCAAATGTGAGTATGAGAATAATTAGTGGTCCTAATAATGTGGAGATTAGAGTGGTGAGCCATGGGGAGCTATTGAACCATGATTCAAACCATCCTTCTTGTGATTCCTGTTCCTTCTTCCTTTCAATGAGTCCCTCTGGGACTTTGGCCATGTACTCTCTCACTACACCAGTGTGGTCTGCATAAAAACAGCACTCTTCTCCTAGGGCTGCACAGAGCCCACCCTGTTGCAGGAACACCAGATCTAATCCCCTCCAGTTCTGCAACACCACCTCTGACAACGAGGTGAGTGACCTCTCCAAGAGTGTTATGGAAGCCTCTAATCTTCCTAAATTTTTGTCTATGGCTGCCTGAAAGGCCAACAGGCCTTGATGGTGGACTGTGAGGGATGCAATCCCAGTTCCCACCCTTGCAAGCCCCAGTACAATGACTGTAGCTAGGGTTACAGCTGTTATGGGCTCTCTCTTAAAACAGGGTTGGGATGCCCAGTAAGAATACAGCTCCTTCTCCTGGTGGTATAATATTTTAGGTAATACAGTTACCATAATGCAGTACTTTGTAGACTGGTTGAACACTTGTACATTTAAGCAAGGAGTGAGGCCAGTCTTAGAGCTAACCCACCAGCCTCCACCTCCTAGGATGATCCATCCTGTGCCCTGGTGTAAGGAGGTTTGTTGGGAACATAGAGCCTTCTTGTCCTGAGGCACAGTCCCTACACAAATTCCTTGCCCTGACACTTCCTGCAGAGTCAATCCCACCTTCCAGTTTCCCCAATCACCGATGGAGGGGTTGGTCTCCTGGGAGATGCTATAGGTTAAGTTTAAGCCCACAGCTTCATAAAATGGGGAGCACATATCATAGCACAGCCAACAGGCTTCTGTCACATTGGGATTGGAAAGGTTTAGGGCATCGCTAAGTGGGGACCTTGTCAGGGTTGTTGGCGAATCTTCCCCCTCTTTGGGCCCAAAGGCCTGTTTTGGGGTCTCCTGAGTCAGAACTCTATTAGTCCCTATTTGGGCAGTCTGGACTGAGGTAGCCTGGAGCTTGATCTGAATTAGCATCCTAAAATACGACCTCTGATAAAGGTATAGTCCCCAAACCAGCCCTGACATCCAGCAAGTCTGCTGTTTTCCCTCCTTGTGGGGAAAGATCCCCAGAGAGAAGGCGGTAGCCCTGCCCGACGGAAAGGAAAAAAAGGCATCAAAGATGGTGCAGAGGGGAAGTGGCGAGGGTGGAGGCCTAAGAGTGTTTACCAGAGACCAGGTTTGGACGAGGGATTTCTCCTCAGCGTGATGAAGACATTGATAGGTCCCTGGTAGTGTGATCAGCGTGTAAAGAGGCATGACCAAGATGACCTTTACGCTGATTGGCACTGCGAGGAGACACTCCTCTCGCTCTCTCTATATAACTCTTTGCCCCTCATGTAATAAACGGATGAGTCCTCCGATGCTCAGTCCCCACCCTGTGTTCATTGTGGCGCGACCTTCCTTTTCCGCGGGGAACCCCCTTTTCGGAGTAGACGCTCCAGGGAGATCGGGGTAGGGGCCCCCTTTGTCGGGAGGACCTCCGCAGCTCCTCAGTGAACCTGACATGAATCAATGTTACAATATTCCGAGTACCATGTCCTCGTACAAGGTTGCATGTAGGACATTACAATGTACAAGGAGGATACTGGCCCATTCTCCATCATTAGTAGTTACACAGGACCAGTCCTTACAATAGAGGGACTCTACTCCCCTACACGTTTGTCTCTGACTGCCTGTTCTAAACCCTGGACAAACATAGAACCCATTGTGGCTCAGGGAGACCCTTCTTTGTCGCCTCTTCCATCCTATCAGAAAGAGGCTGCAAGGTACCAAAACCCACAGAGATGACTTTGAAGTATGGCAGTCCATGATGAGCAGTCAACATGTTGCTGTTGCCAATAACCGGTCACGACTTCCCAGCCGTCAGTGTGAGCTTCAAGGGGTTGTTAGGGTTGGCTGTCACTGCCCATTCCTTTTGGACTCTCTCGATATCCTTCTCACTGGCCTTCCAGATCTGGGAGTGATGTATCCAGGGTCCTATGCCATCCACCTTTAGGGCAGTTGGGGTAACAAGAACAACCACATAAGGCCCTTTCCATTTAGCCTCTAACATCTTATGGTGATGCTGCTTGACCCAGACCCAATCTCCAGGTTCTACATCCTATGGGCCCCTGTAAGGAATTTAGAATCGACTTTCGCTGCAGGATGGGGGCAGAGAGCCAAACATGATCTCAAAAGGAGTTAAATTAAGCATGTAGGGCGTACTTCTGGCCCTGCATAAGGCATAGGGAAGGAGCGCGACCCAGTCTCCGCCAGTTTCTATTGCCAATTTATTTACAGTCTCCTTTAAGGTTCTATTCATCCTTTCTACCTGCCCAGAACTCTGGAGGTTATATTCCAATTAGTTTCCAAAGCTTGGGAAAGCCCTTGTATAATTTTACTTACAAAGGAGGGTCCTTTGTCCGACCCTATAGTAATAGGAATTCCATATCTAAGTATTACTTCTTCTAACAATTTCTTTGCTACTATAATAGTCATCTCCCTCTTAGTAGTCCACCCACCCCAAAAAGGTATCCACCATAATTAGTATATACTTATACTCATACTTGCCTGGTTTTACTTCTGTATAATCTATTTCCAAGAACTGTCCTGGCCTCCACCCTCTCTCCCCTGTACCTTTATGTTGCTCAGGCTATTTCCCTGGTCACATGACCTGGCAGGCACAGCAGTCCTCAATTATCTCCTGGACCATCCATCACTGGTGCCAGAACCATAAGCCAGCTGTTTTAAGTAAAGAGAGGAGCTCCTTTCCTCCAAGATGTGTAGACCGGTGAAGTTGTTGGATCACGTGTTTTCCCAAATCCTCGGGGAGAATCCGATTGCCTTCAGTGTCCACGTACCATCCATTATGGCCTGACTTTGCTTTTGACTTTTCCTGCATCCAAGCAACCTCTTCCTGGGAATACTCAGGGGAGGGCGGCATAGGATTTGCCCCCAGCACAGGCAGTTGTGCAGTCATAACATAGGGGATTTTAAAATTTTCTGTTGCCATAGCAGCTATCCATGCTACTTCATTGGCCGCCCGGTTGCCTCTTGCCTTTGGGCTATCCCCTTTTTGATAGCCTGGGATATGGATCACAGCTACCTCTTTTGGCTTCTGTACAGCCGCCAAGAGGTCCAATATCTCTTAACTCATTCCTGATTTTTTTTTGATAAAATGCCCCACGCACATGTAACATCCCAAAGGCATAGCGGCTATCAGTGTACACAGTCAGTCGCTTATTTTCAGCCTGCTTCAAGGTCTGAGTCAATGCAATTAACTCTGCCCTCTGTACAGTGCCCTTCGGTAGGCTGTCGGCCCATATTACCTTGCCCTTGTTGTCCACCACTGCTGCCCCAGCATACTTTTGTCCATTTTGCATACAACTGCTCCCATCCAGGAACCATACGCAATCACTCTGGTTTAGGGGTTGGTCTCTTAAGTCCCTTTGGACTGAAGACACTTCTGCCAAGACTTCAATACAGTCATGCACCAGAGCCTCAGCCTCCAGGATGGGCAGTAAAGTAGCTGGATTTAAAGTGACAAGGTTCTGAAAGGGTATACGGGGAACATCTAGCAGGAGTCCTTGGTAATGGGCCAGCCGGGCGTTGGTTATCCACCGGTTTGGGGGCTGCTTTAGAATCCCCTCGATGGCATGTGGGGTAGTTATGGTTCATCCTAAACCAATGAGGCAGTGGCCACTATCATTCAGAGGCATGGAGGCCATCCTGCTGCTACTGGACCCAGTTGATAAATAGGCTACCAGTCATTTCCAAGGTGCCAGGGTCTGAGCCAGTACCCCCTTTGCTATTCCCCTTTTCTCATCAATATAACAGAAAGGGCTTTGAGGGGTCTGGTAAGGCTAGGGCAGGTGCCTCCAGCAGAGCTTTTTGAAGTTGGTGAAATGCACTCTCCATTTTGGGAGTCCATGTCCAATTTTTATCTCTTCTACTCCCCCGGTAAAAAGGTTTTGCTATCTCTGCGAAATTTGGGATCCATAGTCTGCAGTAGCCCACTGATCCCAGGAACTCCCTCACTTTTCTCTGGCTGATGGGCACTGGGATCTTTAGGACAGTCGACTTCCTTGCCTCCATGAGCCATCTGAGGCCCCTTTTAGTTTATAACCCAGGTAGGTAACTTCTTCCTGGCATATTTGGGCCTTCTTTGCACTGGTCCGGTATCCTAGCAATCTTAGGGCACTCTTGGGCCCAGTGTCCTTTCTCTCTCCAGTATACACACTGGTACTTTTCTAACTGGCACAGTCTTCTGTCGTTCTGCCAGGCCCTACTCTGCCTGCCTCTCTTGTCCCTGCCCCCCCCTCTTTGCCCTGCAAAAAATATCCTAGCCAATTCACTATCTTCCAGTCTCATGTGCTCCTGTCTCTCCTCAGGGGTTTCCCTAGCATTGTACACCTTTTCTGCTACCTGGAGCAGGTCTGGAATAGTTTGGTCCCCAATCTATCCAGCTTCTGAAGTTTTCTCCTGATATCTGGGGCTGCCTGACTTACAAAGGCTAAATTCACGATTGCTTTTGTTTCCTCTGCCTGGGGATCCATAGGGGCATACTGCCTAAAGACATCAAGAATTCTTTCTAAAAAGACTATGGGACTCTCATTGGGTTCCTGTTTAACTGCATATACCTTGGCCAAATTGGCCGGCTTTCTAGCCACTGCACGGAGACTAGCCATTAGAACCTGGTGGCATACTCAGAGATGCTCCCTATCTTCAGCCAGGTCAAAGTCCCAATTTGGGCGAGTCAGGGGAAAGGTCCCATCGATGAGATTCAGCTGGGTGGTCAGTCTTCCGTCATCTTCCAGCACCAGCCTCCTGGCTTCAGTCAGGATCCTCTCCTGTTCTGAGAGACAATGTTGGGATCCAAGGCCCCTCTGGGGCTATCCCACATTGGTACTTAGGAGACATAAATATATTTAACTAATAAAGAAGCCAGTAATAGTTAATACAATACATAAATTAATAATTTTCTTTAACTTAATCTTAACATATACTAGAACACTTATAGCAAACAGATATAGATCAGTTCTTAGTGATGGATTTTTAACTGTACTAAAACATAGATGGCAGAAGTTTTAGTAACTCAAGATATTAATACAATACTCATTGCATAGAGAGATCACTTATTAGTTAGCTTGCATGTATATAAAGCTCATATACCTTTACCTTTACATGCTCTCATAGAACATTTATTTTTTTTAAATTTTTTATTGTAGTAATTCGTGCAATATAGCATACATCTTTGTTAAGTACAAGTTGTTAACAACATATTTGAACACTATTCTCATTTGATCCCTTCCCCAATTCCCACCCCATTCCCTCCCTCTCCCTCCCCCTCAGGTTCACTTCGGTGAGTGACCTTGATATGATTGTGTATGAACATCATGTGCTTTAGGGTGTCCCTCTGCCCCCTGCGTCCACTACACTTAAATCAACTTCGTTGCTTATCGAGGATCACTCCTTTTCATCTGGAGACCCTCCTATGCCCCTTCTTCTCCCTAGCATCCACATATTAGGGAGAACA
>PVLC010000711.1:0-33915 GCA_004027655.1 Graphiurus murinus
GAAATAGTTATACAACCTTTGATTTGCCTGGGGGCAATGATGATCATCGTATTGTAACCTCCTTTCATGACTCTACCCATACCCCAAAGTCAGTATCTCCTGCAGAAAGAAGAATCTTTGCCTTAGGAAGTTGATACTAGAAAGCATGTCAGCCTATTCAAACTCTGCTTATGTCTCTGGCCTCAAATCCTGGCATTCTCCCTGCTATTCTCTGCTGGTCTTCTTTTGATTCCTTTAGTGTAACAAATTCTCCTCTGTCTCTGGTCCTTTGCACAAGCTGTTTCTGTTGCTTGGAAAAGTCTTGCCTCTACTCCCTTCTGCCTCGATGACTCCTGCTAATTTTCCACATTTTAATTGTCACTCTCTCAGAGAAGCCTTTTCTGATGACTTCTCAGGTTAGAGCTGGTCTTCCTATTTTATATAAAGCTTAAGTTATTGGTAGCACATAATTGGATATTTTAATTATATATTATTGCTATTTTATGTTTATTTTTCTACTATCTAGTTCAGTGAAGACAGGGACCACATTTTATTTGCTGTTGTTTGTTTGTGGTACTAGGGATTGGAACCCAGGGACATTCTACCTTTTAGCTACACCCCTACCTCTGTTTTATTACTTATTTTGAAACAAGGTCGCACTACATTGCAGAGGGCCTCACTAAGTTGCTGAGGCTGTCCTTGAACCTATGATCCTTCTGTCTCAGCTTTCCAAGTACTGGGATTACAGGCACGTGCCATCACTCATGACTTATGTTTTTATTATATGCAAAAAAATTGGTTGTTTGTGGAATGGAGAAATAAAATATAAAAAAGTTCTCAATGTAGTAGTTCAGTTCGGTGAGCACTTAGTACGTGCCTTCTGTGTCTACATCTTCTGCCAAAGGCTGGGGATGGGTTGCTAAATAGGACATAAATCTAAGTCCCTAAATTGCTCCATTTCTTGGCAGGAACATTTGACAACCCTCCTATTGAATCCATACGGTATCCAAGGAGTTAACAGGGCATAGATTTTAAGGCCCGGGGAGGTCAAGTGACCTGCCCAGGGTCACACAGCGAGTCATTGGCAGGGCTAGGATTGAAGCCTGAGCTGTGTTACACCTGGACCAGTGCTTTTCTGCTTTTCCCATTAAGCAATGGGATTAGTGTAAAAGGACTTCTTGCACACAGCTCAAAGTGTTGCTTCCCCTTTTCTAGGGAAAAAAGTAGTTTTGACTGGGCAAAAATGAGATCGGCAGATGCAGGAAGAGGAAAATAAAGGGGAGCTTAGCGAAGGAGGGTGCTGCAGCATGTGGTTTTCCACGTCTAGGATGGTTCAGTGGTACCCAAGGTGGCTGAGGAATCGAGCGCTGGCATCCTGGAATGGCTTGCACTTTGCTGTCTGAGAGGGAGACGGTCCTCTGGGATCAGCACTGTCTGCTTGCTGTCCTTTCTGCTCCACCCACCTCCCATCTCTTTCTCAGCTCTCTCCCTTGGAGTTCAACATAGTCCATCCTGGTCTCCATAGTGTGGCTGGCCTCCTACAATGGGGGCTCAGGAATGCATCAGCTGAGTTCATTCCCTGCTGACTAAGGAGAGCACCATGTTAGGGGATCACAGGACTTTGCCAGACCAGGGCCACAGAATGTGTGCGCATCCCCTTCTTCCTGAATCCCGCATCTTACACCCCACTCAATCTCCTGGAGGCTGTGGGCAGCTCCCTTGTAACTGAGAGTAGCTGGTGGCTTCCAGCGCTCTCCAGGCTGGCCACAGAGGGTGGTCCTGGTAAGATAGTTTTCTTTGACTCCAGGCTGAGATTTTAGGATGGTGGGACTGGCTTTATTATTTTCATCTTGCCTAAGAGTATAAAATGTCTGATTTCATTTTTTTTCTCCTTCCCTCCTGATCTTTGTCAAAGAAGTGACAGCTTCTCTAATTAGGCAGTTGAGAAGGTAACCTTAGCAACTTAGAGCTGGCAGTGGAGGAGACAGGGTTCAGGTGCCCCATTTGCCCCAGCCCCAAGCACTCTGGGCAAGGCACCTTGCCCCCTTCCTCCATGATCAACTTCCACAGGCCCCCAGCCAGAACTGGCTGCATAGCACCCTGGGCATTCTCTGCTGCCACAGGAACTTGACCACAGTGCCATGTTTTTTTGGATTAGGAATTCGAATTCCTGGGTACAAAGAATTCCTTACTGTAGTCTCTGTTCATTTGTCTCGATTTCTTTCTCCTTTCTCTCCCTTGTCACTGTATCTTTGATCCCCCCTCCCCCATCTTTCTTAGGTCAGATGGAAGGGTACAGATATATGTATGCTAGGTTGAGTTGAATAGCTCACAACCAACCATGACATTCCTTGGACTTCATTAGACACTCCTCCATGCCCTTGTCCTCCTATCCCTGCACCACCTGCTGGCTGACTTCTATGCTCATCCCCTGCGGGACAGATTTCTTTCAGATTTCAAAGCCCTTTTCTGGTGAATTGTTCCCATCTAGTCTCCCATTTCCCACTACGCTCACCCGTAAATACACATTTTTCTGCCTAGAACTCCTTGATTCAGTTTTCATTGTCTGAACCACATACACAAGAAACATCTTCTTTTAAGCTAATTATTTTATTTTTTTACCTTACATGGTTTCCTGAATCTGACTTATACTTCCCAATAGGTGAAGGAGGATCACGTATCATATATTCTCTTATGTTCTTTTCATACCTAGCATATTAATAGGTATGATGTGTGCGTGTAATTCTTTGCATTTACTCTGAAATAAAAGGAATATTCTAGCTCCAGCACACACCTGTAATCTCAGAACTTGGGAGGCTGATATAGGAAGGTCACAGTTTGAGGCCAGCCTCAGCAATTTAGCAACGTCCTTAGCAACATAGTGAGACCCTGTTTTAAAATAAAAACAAAATACAGCTGGATGTGTAGCTCAGAGGTAGAATGCCCCTAGGTTTAATCCCCAGTACCTCCAATAAGTAAATAAACAATAAAAGGAATCCTGTGGTCTATTTCCTGAAGTGATATTTCTAGGAAGATTCAGAAATTCTAGAAAATATCATCAATGCCAATCAATATCATGTATGGGGAAGGGAAGAGAGTAGGGAGGGAGCCAGGGGGAAGCTCACTAAGTGCTTATGTAGGTGCATGTCCCTATCACTCTATGACTCTGAACTACACTATGATGTGAGCCTCTAATGCACCAATTAAAAAATATAAAAAATAAGAAAAGACAACAAAAATAAAACCAATAGTGGAAACCTAATCAAGCAAATTTAAAAATATATATAAAATAAAATAATTAAATATAAAAGCTATTCATATCTGAAAAATATATGTATATATAATTATATATATTATATATATATATATATATCTGTATGTATACATTGTGGAGCTTATCATAATGGGTGCTCAGTATAATGGCCTGAACTGTGGGCAGGCAAGGGGTCATGAAGCATTGCTGTGAATGTCCACCCTCCCATTTCTCTGTTCTCCAATATTCCCAATTCTCTTTCATCCATTTATCCATCTAATCATCCCACCGCTGATGAGTCCATCTGCCATCCCCCTGCCCCTTCATCCATCACCTGGCTGCCCTTCCATCCTCTTTGCTAAGAACTGAAGCTGAGAGAGGAAGAAGGATGTGTACTCAACTATAACCCCAAGGTGCAACCTGACAAAAGCAATTTGATAAATGCTCCAGGGCTTCCGAGCAGGTGAGAGCAAAGAAGCCCACATCTGGGAGAGCCTTTGGAAACTGTCACATTCAATCCTCAGTGTATAGTACGGAGACTGTGATCCAGAGTAAATGACTCGTTCAAAGTTACCCACCTAGTCATAGCAGGAGAGCTAAGCCTGGATTAAAAGAACTTCATAGCTGAAATAGATGGCTTAGTTTACCTGCCCTTCACAGGGGGGAGAGCAAGTTCAGAGGTAGGGAGGGGCTGGTATCTCATGTCAAGTCATTTATCTGTCAGAAAAACTAACAATTGAGCAGCAAGTTCCCCATTTGGTTAAGCTCAGATGTATGGCATATGGACCAAGGTTTTACCCAGGTGAAGACTGTCTTGGGTTTTACTTTTTGTCTTTAAGTCACCGGTTCATTACAGCACTTCCTCTAGTCTACCAGACTTTCCTGGGCACCTGTGTTCTACATAAAACCTAGCTGCGCATGCGTCTCTTCTCTCCCCACCCAGCAAAATCCTAGGCGGCCGCGCTGTCTGTGCACCTTCTCAGGACTACCCTTCCACCCGCCAGCCCTGCCCAGCTGCCCAATCCCATCGCCCAGATTTCAGCTGCTCTTTGGATATTCCCAGGCAGCACTGAAGCTGGCGGCTGAAGCCAGATCCCAGGCGCCGCTGAGACGAGTTCTTGGCCGCTCTGGAGAGATAAGTGGAGACATAAATGGTGATTTTCTGGCCTGTGAGCCCCTGTTCGTGGATTTCATCTTTTAATGGAAGTGCAGTAAATAAAAGCCGTTTTCACAATATGCCAAGCAACAGGTCAGGAACATCTGAGCTTCTGGAATTGATAGAAGGGAGCTGAGCGTAACAAATCTCCCCAAATTGCACCTGGCTCCACTTGTACCAGCTCCCAGACTGCATCTCCCAATTATTGTGCAAGACAATTATTTCTGAGCCAGAGCTTTAGGAGAATAAGGCATGTGGATGAGGGTATACTTCCATCGCTTCTTGTGAAATAGAATTTCCTTCCTTTTTTTGTTCATGCTTGAGTTCTGACTGAATTTTACCTCCTACCCCCTTCAATGTTTCCTTCCCCAGCTCAGAGGCTGAAGTCATTTTTCAAGGCTCATAAGGGACACCTCCTCCAGGCAGCCACCCCCCTGCCCCCAGCACAGTTTCAGTTCAAAACCACACTTCACAATAGAGGTTGAATCTGCATAAAGTGAAATGCACAACTATTAAGTGCATATTTCAATGAGTTTTGACAAATGTATGCATTCATGTAATTAAAAGCATTAAGATCAATTCAGAAATGCCCTGGTAACTCCTAGCCAGTGCATATCCACCCATAGGCAAGCACTGGTCTGACTCACCCCTCCCTCCCTCCCTCCCTCCCTCCCTTCCTTCCTTCCTTCCCTCCTTCCTTCCTCCTTCCTCTGTACTAGGAATTGAGCCCAGTTGCATTTTACCTCTGAGCTAGACTCTCTAGCCCTATTTTTATTTATTTATTTTTTAAATTTTGAACCAGGGTCCTGCCAAGTTGCTGAGGATCTCACTAAGTTGCTAAGACTGACCTCAAACCTGTAATCTTCCTGTCTCAACCTCCCAAGTACTGGGATTACAGGTACCTGCCACCACATCTGGCTTAGTTATTTCTATTCTTGACCTCCTTATAAATGGATATATTGCAGAGAAATCAGCAAGCCATGACTTGCTGGGCAAATACAGCCAGTTTCCTCTTTCTTCTAACATATAAGCAGAATGGTTTGTTCAGTTTTTACATAGTTGGGGAGAAGAGCAGAAGAAGAAAGAGATTTAATGGCAAATAAAAGTTAGAGGAAATTTCCAGTCTCCGTGTTTGTAAATAGATTTGTTGGAACACGGCCACATTCTTTTGTTTACATACTGTCTGGGGCTGCTTTCAGCTTGCCCACAAAGCCCAACATTGCCTCTTTCTAGCTCTTTGCAAACCGAGTTTGCCCACCCTTGGTAGAGTGGGCATGCCTTTGTTTTTGATGCCTCTGCTCAGCGTAGCATTGTTGAGATTCATCTGTTGTTGTGTGTGTGGATGGGTCACTGGTGGCCATCTGCAGTCCCTTCAGCCAGATGTTGCATCCCCCCTCCTTTGAGCTCTGAGGCAGGGATGGCCAACATGCTGCATTGCCCCCTTATTCTCTGAGTCCAAGTGTTGCATTCCTGATCAATCATGGTCTATTTTCCTGCTGGGCCTGGGCTTGGGCTCAGAATTTGTCTCAACTGAGTGCTCCAGGCAGTCACTACTAATAGATTGGAGTCGGGTGTGTGTTGAAAGTCATTTGCCCTCCCTTGCCTAGAAGCATTATAGTGTAGAGGAAAGATGCACAGAACTTTGGTGTTGGCAAGCCTGGATTTAGATCCTTCTGCTGCCTCTTACCACCTCTAGGCATTTGAGCATGTTCTGTAGCTCCTCTGAGCCTCAGTTTCTCTCTCTAAACAGTGGGGATGATTAAAAAAAAACAAGCTCAGAACTTTTATGTGAGCATTAAAAGAAATATGGGTATAAAGTGCCTTGTTCAGTTCCCTGGCACATAGTAGATGGTAAGAAAATGTCTCTGCAAATCAGACTTCTGTTTTCTCAAACCCTCAGTTGCTCTGGGCTAATGAACTCAAAGTTCCCCTAGTCTTCTCTACTACAAACTTCAGTCATAGTCTATTTTCCCCACCTTCCAACTCTCTTATCCTCTCTTGACCTGTCATCTTCTTTTGCTTTGACCCATGCCAACTGGATGACCCTCTTTAACTCTCTCTGTTTCAAGATGCCCAACACAGCCAAAAATATAATTATGTCATTCCACAACATACAACTCCCTATCAGCACCCCACTATTTTGAGGATAAAGACATGATCTATCCCTGCCTACATTTCTGGCCTTGGGTGCCACTAGCTCCAATGTTCCTGATACTGTAGCCACATTGATTTTGACCTTGACCTCAATTCTCATTAACCACATTTCTGTTCTCCTGATCATTTATAAATCCTCTTCCATCTGACCAGAATATGATTTTCTTTTTTGTCTTCTTTATCTGGTTCACAATTTTTAATGTGCTTTTATTGGTGTATTATAGTCTCACATCATAATGTAAATTATATTGACAGTGACATATATGCACACAGTGCTTGGTGCCCCCCCTCACCTCCCCGTCTTTCCTCAGTCTTGTAATGAAAGTGTACAATACAGTGGGCTTTGATATAAGCTTGTGGAATTATCACCACTGTCTAATACCAGAGTATTTTATCACCTCAAAAGAAATCTCACAATGTTACTTTCCTTCCCCTCTCCCCCAATCACTGATTTACTTTCTGTCTATATAGATTGGCCTATTCTGGACATTTCATCTAAAATAGAATCATACAATATGTGTGTTTCATGACTGCTTCTTAACATTCATTTAAAATGTTTTAGAATTCATCCATTTTAGCATGGATAGTACTTTATTCCTTTTTATTGCTGAATGATTTTCCATTGTATGATCATACCACATTATATTTATCCATGAATCTGGTGATGGACATTGAATTATTTCCATCCGCTTTTTAATTAATATGAGTAATACCTCTATGAATATTTTGGTACCAGTTTTGCATGGAAATATGTTTTTATTTTCTTTGAGAATTAGAATTAGAATTTCTTGGTACTATGGTAATTCCATGTTCAAGTTTTTGAGGAACTATCAAATGGTCTTTCAAAGCAATGGCACCGTTTTAACTTCCTACCATGAGAGTTCCCATTTCTCCACATCCTCACCAACACTGGTTATTGTCTTATTGATTATTACCATCTTAGTGAGATGAATCAGTATCTCATTTGCCTACTTTGCTTGTTGGTTTTGTTTTTGGTGCTGGGGATTGAACGCAGAGCCATGTGTCCTTGTGCATGCTAACCCCATGTTCTACCCCTAGCCCTACCTATTTCACTCTTTCTTACCCTTTAGGTCCAAATCAAATATCACTCCCTCAGCCGGGCATGGTGGTGCACACTGGTAATCCCAGCATTTGGGAGGCTGAGACCGAAGGATCCAGGTTCTCGGCCAGCCTCAGCTACCTAGTGAGGCATTCTGCAACTTAGTGAGACCCTGTTTCAAAATAAAGAATAAAAAGTAAAGAAATAAAAAATAGGGCTGGGAGTATAGCTCAGAGGTAGAATGCCCCTGAGTTCAATCCCCAGTACTGCCAAAAAAAAAAAAAATATATATATATATAATTGATAAGTGATATATAATATATAAGTGATACATATATATCACTCCCTCAAAGAAGATGTTCCCAATGGTCCCACCTCTGATTAGAGCAGATTTCACCATTTCTTCAAAGGGTCCTGTGCCCTTTTACTCCAATGTAGTTATCATGCCTTTTGAGCAACAAACATTTTTATGATGTTACATTACTAAGTGACCCCCACACTCAACTCTGAGCTCAAGAAGGACAGACTCCTATTATATGTTGATGTTTTACCATCATAAGTACTATTGAATAAAAATATGAATGTCTCCCTCTGTCTTTTTCAGAGCCTTCTTTCTCCTGCCATATGCTCTCACATTCTGTGGTTTCTTGCTCTCTTAAACTGTCCACATTAGCTTCTTATCTTTCCTTCTGTCCTTTGACCTTGCTCCTTTTTATCCATCATCCACAGACCTGTCAGATGGATCTTTTAAAATACCTTTAAAAAAGCATGCTATTCCTTCCTGTTCACTCATAAAACATCCATGATTACCTATTATGTTCCAAATAAGGTGCAAAAATTTCATCTATTTCAACGGAAGCCTCTCAAGGTAATAGTACTGTAATCCAGCTCTTGATAAAATATACAGAGGAGAGAACAGTCATGGTGCTATCTTTTCATTTTATCTTGCTTTTGAATTTTCTTCCTTGTTTTAAGTTATTTGGCACACATCTTACTGCCTCTAATGGGCTATAAGCTCCTGGAGGACAGGAAAGTATCTTATCCATCTTTGGATACCCTACTATGCCTCACAAGTGCCTGGTTTGAAACTACTGTCAGTAAATGTTTGTTCACTTGAATTAAATTTTATCATTCTTCCCTAGAGAAACATTTACATGCTAACAGAGGCCTTGAAAGGCTTAACTGGAAGGATTAATGGTGGAATTCCAGGCGGCGAAGGCAGGATGGTTGGGGAGATATTTTTTGAGCCAGCCAATCACCATCACCTCACCTTGTCAAGGCTGCCTATTCTCCAGGAACTTGGGGGTTGGACCTCTCCTGGTCAGTGGGAGGCAGTGTAGTGCCTTTCCTTGCCCACTGCAGATAGCCAGGTCCCTTTTATCTTCCCAAGGAGTATCTCCTCTCACATTCCCCTTCCTCTCCTGGCCCTCTCACTCCAGACCCCAGTGGAGGGGGAGCATGTTGAGATGGCTTTTCAACCCAATGACCTACTTAATTTTCCTCCTTCTAAGTAGGAAGAGCCTAAAGGTACACAGAGAATTGGAGGAGATGAAAGTGTGAAAGTGTGGAGAAGGCTTCAATGTTACCAGGTGAGTGACAGACAGGACTGTAATCAAAACCCTTAATTTTAAGCTGTACTCGCCATTTTATTGTCTCTTCAGTTTGCCCAAGACTGGCATACTTTTTAGAAAAGGAAAAAGAGTATCATGAGCATTATGAGTAAAGAAAGTGGTAGTTGATGTTTATCATATCTCCGAAAGAAAGGTGGTGGTGTTCTCACATTGCAAATAAGAAATCAAAGACTCGATGGGGACAAATGACTTAGCTGGGACCACAGAACAGCCAGAGGCAAAGGCAGCAGCATTCTGACCCTGACACTACAGCACACCACCCCCAAAGAGGATCTGGTAATGTTTAGGTTCCCCAGGATCCTGACCCTGATCTCTACAGCACATCACCCTCCCCAGGGAGTATCTGATAGTATTTAAGCCCCCCACTATTCCGTGGAATTTTTTCTAGTAGCAAAGATGCCTAAAAATCTAGACCTTGAAGATGGTGGAAACAGGTCTGGACTGTGTGCCCTGAGGCTTGGATCTGCTTTCGAACCTGCTCTGTGACCCTGGACAGGTCCCTCCTGTCTCTGTCTCTCCCCTATCTGGGAAAGGAAGGATTGGCACTTACCTGCTAAATGTCCTGCTCTCATATGTGGAAAGAGACTTTATCATTTAATTCGTCCTTTTACAAATTATACAAATACTGTGTAAAGCCATGCTTTATCTAAAATTATAAACACAATAAAATCATATGGAGTAAAAAGCGACAGTCTTCTGCCAGTGTTTTCCATCTTACTTAACTAGTTAGGGACTGTCACTGTTAACTGTTCGTTGTCTTCTTCCCACCTACTTCTATTCACATGATTCTATTCACTGTATGTCAGCCTATATATGCACCTGATTTTCATTGCTCTTTTATTCTGAAAATTGTGTCTATTTTTTTCCTTTAAAAATGATTGGAAATCTCTTATTTTTTTTTCATTTAAAGATGATTGGAAATCTTTTAATATCAGAACTTTTGGATCTATCTCATTATGTTTAATGGCTTCATTCTGTTGTATTGATTACTATTATTTGTGTCCTATTGATATGATTTTATTGATAGGCATTTATGTTGTTTCCAATCTTTCATTATTAAAAGCATGCTACAGTGAAAATCTCTCTCTCTCTCTGTCTCTCCTCTCTCTCTCTCTCTCTCTGTCTCTCTCTCTCTCTCTCTCTCTCTCTCTCTTTCTCTCTCACTTTCTGCCATGTATATTTCTGTAAGTTAGATACCCAGAGGTGTAGTTACTAGATCGAAGAACACGGACATTTTCAATTTGCATAGATATTGGTCAACTGCCCTCCTAAGAGGCTATACCAATTTATACTCAAAGAGAGAGTCGATGTAGAATTTCAGATGTGGTGACAAAAGGACAGGGATTTTTGTGAGTCCAGGACACTGTCCACTGCCCTTCAAACCACCCTCTGCCAACCATTAGCGATTCTGTTTACAGGTGAGGCCGGTCCTGCCCCAAGTGCCTTCTGTGCCTGGTTTCTTATAGTTGAGTGCTCACATGGCTTCCAAAATAGGGTTTTAGAAAACACTTTCCCAGAATGGGGACATGGTTTGATTAACCTGGTGCCCTGTTCTGAGCCCTGGGTTTCCTGAAAAGTTCCCAGTGGATTGCTAAGGGCCGGCAAACAGCTGACTAATAGGGGCTATGGCATCTGGCCTTGCTTGGATATCAGCCAAGTCCTGAGGAGTTCAGGAGACCTCCCTGCTCCCTCGCCCATTCCTAGCAGAGGCTCACTCCTGAACCCCCTGAATAATGCATCACATTTATCCTCCATCTGATGGATGGCTGCGTTTTCCCTTCCTCTGCCTGCTTTCCCTCCTTTGCCTTGTGTCTCTAAGCCTTCAGCTAAGCCTCTAACACTGGCAAAAGGAAGGAAGGTGTGGTTGGTTTCTAAAAGACTACTTGCATAGCTATCAGGTCTCTCTGTCTCTTCCTCTCTTCATCCCATTCATTCTTTTTCGGTGCTGGATATTGAACCCAGGGGCATTCTTCTTCCTAGCTATATTCCTAGCCTTTTAATTTTTTAAAATTTATTTTGAAACTGGGATTTGCTAGGTTGCTGATAGTCATGCTAAGTTGCAGAGGCTGGCTTTGACCTTACAATCCTCCTGTATCAGCCTCACAAGTACTAGGATTACAGGCTTGTGCCACCATATCCAGCTTAGTCTTTTTTTCAAACAAAGCCCAGATGTCTTTGTCTTCTTTTTCTTAAACATGACTCAGGACAAAGGAGAGAAAATCAAAATGTCAAGCATTTACTTGAGCTCCCACTGGGTGCTGGAGACAATGCTGTGCAATACAGATGTTATTTTATTTATTCTTCCCAAGAAAGTATTGCAGCCCCTATTTTAGAATGCAGAAATGGATCCTATAGAAGAAATATCGCCTGGTTATGGCTAGAGTCAGAAGATTTGGGACTTGAACACAAGTATAGCTCAGGCTATTTTCCCCACTGTGTCTGGCTATTGAGAAGAAGTAATTTTACCTTTCGTCTCACTTATCTTCATTTGACTAACCCCTAAATATATGTTTCTTGGCATTTCCAAATATGCGAAGTAGCAGATCATCCTCAACCATTTGCCATCAAACCAGAGAACCATCATCTCAAAATTGTTCCTAATACATGTGACTTTGCCACATACTCTTTTGGTTGTGCCAGATGACTCATCTGTCTGTGACATTTTCTTAGAAGCCATGTGAGGGGGAAATGGACTTGGAAGTCTTACCAGATTGTGTTCAGATTCCCACCTTGCTACTTAGATAATCCCTTTACCTCTGTGAACCTCAGTGTCTTTAGAAAAGTGGGCTCATTAATTATAACTTCTTCTATAGTTAAGCATGCTCCTACCATCCTTTGTTAGACTGAATAATGCTCTCCCCAACATGCCCAGGACCTAATTCAGTAACCTCTGGATATTCCATGGAAGATGGCATAAGGGACTTTGCAGATGTGATTAAGTTAAGGACCTTGGGATAGGAAGATTAGCTTGGATTATCCAGGTGGGACCAATGTCATCGCAAAGGTCTTTTTAAAAGTCAGGCAGTAGCATTGGATTCAGAATAGGAGATGTGAAGACAGAGACACAGAGAATTGAGATGCCCTTTTGTATTTTTTAATGATGGAGGGAGGAACCAGGAGCTAAAGAACACAACTTTCGGAGCTTGAAAAAGCATGGAAATGGAATTTCTCCTAAGCCTCCAGAAAGCAATGCAGCCCTGCTGACACCTTGACTCTGGCCCAGTAAAACCCATTTCAGACTTCTGACCTCCAGAACTGTAAGAAAATAAAAATGCATTATCTCATGCCACCAAGTTTATGGTATTTTGTTATAGTTGCATAAAAAAAAAAGAACTAATATACATCCTCGCTACATGGTGGGCTTCTTGAAGTCTGTAGACTTGAGCTTGAATGTCATTCTCTACTAAAAGCTGTATGTGACCTTTTGCCTCTTTAAGTCTCCCTTTTCTCATGTGCACTAAGGGGTTAGTGACAGCTCTTTAATGGGATTTCTAAGGAGTGCATGAGATCTTGTGTCAAACAACATGCCTGGCATAAAAAGGATGCTCAGTCATGAAGATCGTTTCCATTGCCCATGGCTGTGAACTGATCCTACTGGCATCAGTTGTGGAAGGCTTTGGTGAACTCATGTAGCTGAGTGAAAATATATGATCTTCCATGTCAGAGTCACAGTCTTCAGTACCAGCTCTGTGATTTGCTATCTTTGTGACCCTTGGACAATATACCTAAATTTCTAGAAGGATGGTAATTCTCCAAACATAAATTCAAGCATGGTTAAGGGCATATACTGTGCACACTTTGCCCCAGACATTCCCCTCCATCCTGAGATCTAGAGGGCAGGGCAAGGATACCACCTTGTTCATCCCTCTGTCTTGAGGACCTAATACTGTGCATGGGACACAGCTGTGCTTGGGGAGGTTGATTGCAACAACTAAACCACAATAGAAGGGATTTTGGTCTAATATTATAAAAATGAACTCCAGAGTTTAGAGAAGAGTCTAGATAAGGATTTGGGATTAGGGAAATCCAGAGGAGGAAGGATTGATCCTAAAGAAAGATGAGCCAGCTGGTGTGGTCAATTAGAAAGGGCAGGATGGGGACTGCAGAGGCTAGACAGGACAAAAGGAGCCTTAAGTTCTAGGCTGATGATATTTGGTTTGTTCACACAGTCAGGCTTATTTTCAACCTGTTCCTTCTTCCTTTCTGCACTGTTCACAGCTCCTTTTTACCTGTAGTAGGTACTCAAGGTGAAAAAGGAAGCTGTTCTTTGTCTCAATGGTTCTTTTGTTGACCTCAGGCCTCAAGATGCAGCTTCATTCATTAAGACTCCACTTGCCTGGTGCCTTAGTCTAGTCCTGCTGCATAGCCAGTTTGCCCAGAGAATTAATAAAGTGACATAAGGAGGGCCTTTGAACTCTGCCAGGCTTGGTGCCTTCTCTTGTATTTGAGTTTTTTCCCCATCATTATTCTTTGTTTACTGCCTTCAAGTTAATTTTCAGGTCTTACAGCTACACAGCATCTCCCAGTCCATTTGAATTAATTTTGCAAGAAACGTCTTTGAGTTATTGTGGACTAGATTAAGTCATCTTGTGATCTTTTCATCCACGGTCTCTGTAATTCTATTGAAAAGCTATCATGTTTGTGGGCTGTGATCTGTACTTTTTTTCTTATAACCCCAGCCTGATGCAGCCTCACAATTCTTTTGTTTTCCTGGGCTGTGTCCAATGTGTTAATCCTTGTTGTAGAAGAGTATTAAAAAAAAAAAAAAAGGAGTGGGAAGACATGGTCCCTGCCAGCAGGAGACAGAGACTGGAGTCCAGTCTCAGCTTGGGTGACCATTAGTGGCTGTCCTTGGACAATTGGCTGGCCCACACTGAGACCTGTTTCCTAGTTTGGAAAATGGGAAGAATCAATGAGTGATTGAATGGGATGCTATATTTAAAATGCCTGTTGCCTACCGAAGGGAAATATTTTTTGCCCCTCTTTTTTTTTTCCCTTAAAGCTCCCATTTCATCGGTTTTTCTCTTCTTTCTAAAAGATCAATATGACATTTGATATTTTTAAAAATTCAAGTGTATGTTCTACTGCTGTTCTTCTGTGACTTTTCAGAAATAATTGCAAGTGCTTCGGTAACTGTGTTAGCTCTCTCCTGGAACATGTTAGGATGCACGCTGTCCAACCGGCTGATTTGTGTTTCCCCCCAATTGCTAAGTATTCCTTTAACTGCGTTCTGTCATAGCGGCTTCTGTGAGATCTTAATTACTTCCTAATAGTCCACATTTCTTCTCTTGTCTTTTTCCCTTCCTTTTCTGGCAAAAGACAGACAATCAAAGATGAGTTCAGGATCTTGGCCACCTTAGAGTCATCATTAATATCCTTTCTCCCTCATTATGAAGGCAGGAGTATGTTCCAGTTTGCAGTCTGATTTCCCACCTGGATTTCTTCTTAGAGCTCCTGATAATCTCAGCATCTTTGTAATCACATTTCCTCTTCAAAAGCAGCCTTTCTGGATGGAAGCCCTCAACATTGTGCACAGTTCACTGGTCTTCCTCCCTTCCTTTGACCTGAAAGTTTTTCACTGCAACAGACAATAGTTCATTGATATTTATTACATACAAGGTGACTTGTATGGTACCCAGGAGACCAAAATGTAGATATCCTGTCCTTGGGTTGAGCACCTACACAGGTAAACATGTGTTCAAATGACAAATAATAAAAAAGTAACAGCCAAGGAAATGTAAGCAAATCAAGCTTCAAACTTAAGAAGTTTGAGCATCTGGGCATCACAGAAAAAGCTATAAAATGATGTTTTGGCCAGTTTCTTCATAATTATAATTTTGCAGAATTATAGAATTCTTTGTAGTTTATTATTTTGGAATTTGTAAATGAAATGATTAATACTAACTTTTCAGTCTGGGCATAAAATTAGGCAAATTTTAACTGCATAGGTTATACTTAGCACTTAATAATCATGAATGTTCCTCAACTAACAATTATAATGATGATGCCAGTGACACAACAAAAGTATGTATACTCCCTTTCCCCACAGTCACAGGCAGAAGGCAGATCAGGAAGCTATACCACCTCCAATGAAGAAACTGAGTCTCAGAGAAGTTCAGTGATTTACCAAATAGTTCCACAGCTAAGAAGTGATAGAACTGTAGTAATCAAGTGGGAATATTCTAGTTCGAAATCCAAGTTTTCACTTTATGCCTCTTCCCTCAAGTGTACTTGCCAGCAAGAACTGCTTGATGGATTTGCACAGGGCTCCTCTGTGCATCCCATGTGAGCCTGGGTTTCCAGGGAAGAAGTGAGCTGCAGAACCTCAGGATTTAGAACACACATTAGCTAGGACCTTTATTTTAGCAGCTTATTCATTTATGAGCAATAGATAAAGTTAATTCAGCACCATTGATTTAGCACCTACTATGTGCTAGACATTACACTATATGTTCTGTATTTATCTTCTCGTTTAATTATTGCAGACTTCTGAAATAGATTATTACCAGTTTGTAGATGAAGAAACTGAGGTTCAATAAGATGAAGTCAGTTGCCTAAATATACATAGATAATCAGTGGCAAAGCTGGGATTTGAACCTTCAGAATTCAGGATCTTAGTGTATTGTTATGGAAACAGCCCTTGACTCTTGATTGCATGTATGAATGGGGACCAGATTTGCAAATCTAGACATTGTCTGAAAAGCCTTGGTAAGACTTGCTAACTAGTATTCTTCTTTGACTGATCAGGGACTCAGGCTCTTCCCTTCGCTTCTCACCCTGGAGGGAAAAGTCAATGAGCCATGAAATGACTAAGGGGCATCTGAAAGAGAAAAAGAAGAGCCATGAACAGAGCTAATTCACCAGGGACATAATCAGCTCTTGAGTCATTGCATTGGCTGGACATTAATGTGCCCACACTGGCCCTGGGGACTGCAGCCTGGCCTTATGCAACTTCTGGATTGAGGCTGCTCAACAAGATATTGGAAATAGCAACAACTATTTTTCCAAGCAGCATTAAGATTCCCTTAGAAACTCTGTTCAGTCAAGACCAGTCCCCCCCACCCACACACATATATATACACCTCTCATAAGAGAGAGAAGGGAAGCTCTTTTTAAATGAACCACCTTATGGGAATGGAAGACTGAGAACGGTGTGCAAAGACAGTAAAAGGCCCCCTTTAGGGCTGGGCGTGGTGGTTCATGCCTGTAATTTCAGTACTTAAAGAGGCTGAAACAGGAAGATCACAGATTTGAGACTAGCCTCAGCAATTTAGAGAGACCCTTAGCAACATAGTGAGGTCCTGTTTCCAAATAAAAATAGAATAGGGCTGAAGGTGTACCTTAGAAGTAGAATTCCCTTGGGTTCAATCTCCAGTACCCTAATCTCCCCAGAAAACACCCTATTTGGAGTATAGGAGGCTGGTGATTGGCTCTGAGTGAGTTGGAGTGGAAAGTGGGAGGTAGGATTTCTGCAGAGACTCGGTTTGGTTTTCTTCTCTATAGAATAACAAGATTATACTGTGTGACTCTGCAGGGATCTCCCCAATTTAGCATCCTGAATCCCCCGAAGATGCATCATTAGTACTTTGACATCTACAGTGATAATAAAAAAGTTTTATAAAATGCTTCCCATCTTCCAGACAGAGTTTAAGGGCTTCAGGTATTATCTCATTAAACCTCACAATTCTGTGAGAGGCTTTGCGGCCAGCTATCCTAACTAGACAGATGAGGAAACTGGGATATGAGGAGGTTCTAACACTTGCTCAAGGTCACACAGCTCGTAGGAGTGAAGCTGGAATTCACACTGGCGTGGCCCAAATCCCAAGTTCATACTTTTAACTTCCTTGGAAACACAACTCCCCAACTGGCTGTTGGTAGGTGACAGGACACTTTTGCAGGAATAGCACAACAGGAATTTAAGGATTACTATTTTTGTTCAAATTTTGCTTGGATGAGAGAGACAAGGCAGGAAGTGATGTTGCCATATTAAAAATATAGAGGCCTTTTAGTTTGAATGTTGGGATGCGCTTGAACTGGAATGGAAAGTTCCCCGTTTTGTGGAATGACATCTATTTGGGTTTGATCTTGGCTTTCCTGTGGGACATTCGGGGCATTTGATAATGAGGAACTGAAAGGTTTGGGTTAATGGGAGCTGGGTTCAAATCCTGACCAGTTATTAGATGCCTGATCTTGAATAAGTTACTTAAAAAGACAATACACCCAGGTGTGGTGGTGCCTGCCTGTAATCACAGTACTCGGGAGGCTGAGACAAGATGATCGCAGGTTCGAGAACAGCCACAGAAATGTAGTAAGACTTTTAGCAGCCTATTGAGACCATGTTTCAGACCATAAAATTTAAAAAGGCCTGGGATGTAGCTCAGAGGTAGAATTCAAATGCACCTGGATTCAGTTCTCTGTACACACACACACACACACACACACACACACACACAAACAAAACAGAACAACAACAAAAAAAGACTTCAGTCCAATTTCTCATTTATAAAATGTGAATTATTATGATAGTACCTACTCTGCAAGATTTTGTATTAAACATCTGAATGTAGATGAAATGCTTTTCTAACCTGTAAAGCTTTCTTCACATGATAGAAGATTGCCAAAGTGTAAATAACCTTTCTGGGTCAGCTATTTCTTGTCCTGATTCCTCCCCCCCACCCCCAGTGCCACCCTGAGGATTCGACAACAGCTCAGACACTCTGGGCTTTGGTGTTCACTGAGCCATTGCCAGGCCAGGGAGAAAGCGTGTGATTGATTTGCTTTGCATTGACTGCGCACGATGAAAAGTTGTTTTTTCCCCCCTCCCTTTCCTTCTTTAGTCCTGGGAATTATATTTTTTCTTACAGTTGCTAATGGAAAGCACTGAACCAAATTCCCTTAAATTGAATTTGGCTGCCTGAATTGTCAGCTCTCCATCGACTATGCTTCTTGCCCTCATCTACCCCCAGCAGCAGCCTCCACATTTGTTCTTACAGCCATTCATGGGCTTCCCAGCTGGGTCAACAGAGGAGTGGGACCCAGGAAGAAGCGAGCAATATACCTGGAATAAGGCTCAGCCTATAACTCCTGCGTACTGCGCATCAGCAACCATGCCATGATGCAGCACATGTGCATGTTGATGCAGTAAGGAGGCATTCTGAACCTGTGCGTGGCCAATACGACTGGAAGTCAGAAGGGAAAGGAGTCCTGTCCTCAGTAGCCATGTGCCCTTGGGGAAATTTTTTTCTTTCTTGTTCTTTTTATTATTGATATTAATTATAGAGAATAACTGGTTTCATTGTGGCATATTCCTATATGCATATAATATATTTTGATCATTCCCATGCCCTCATGTCATCCCCTCCATATTTTTGGGTTTGCTTCTCTTCTTAGAGCCTCTATACCCCTGCTTGTTAACAGGGTAAATACCAGATCATCTCCATGCCTCAGAAGAGAACTACAGACTAGTTTGTGCGATCATTTGTTAGTTCATTCTTTTAGAAATACTTACCAAGTGCCTATGGTATTCCAAACACTATACTCAGATCTATTCCCTGCCTTCAAAGAGGGTTGAGTCCAAAGAAATGGCAACTAATAATCAGCAGGTGGTTTTAGAGTGCCTGGAAATGCCATGGTTAGAATGAAGGCCTGGGTCTCCAGGTCAGGAAGGCAGGAGCTGTGTGATCTCAGTAGGTGATTTGGCCTCTAGGAGCTTCATTTTCACACCTGTTCTAACCTCCTTGCAGGGTTAGTGTAAAGATTAGAGATTCTGTGTTTACCGTTCACTGAAAGGCGCACAATAAATGGTAGGTATTATTAATACTAATGGTAATGTTAATAATAGATGAGAAAGTGCTTCCAAAGCTACAAAACCCTACACAAATATAATGAATCATTATAATCACATTACATAGAGGCTCTTTTCCCCAAAGGTTCTGAGAGCAATCAGGACCACTAGTGCCTAGAAAAGTAAAATAATATTATTAACCACAAGGAGAGGGACTTTGTGTTTGAATAGCACTCTTCCCATTTTAACAAATAGCCATGCAGGGAGGAACACTTAGGGAACTTATTAATCCAGGCTGGCTTGTACTTTTGTTGGCAAGTATTATCTTGCATTTTTCTAAGATTTTCTGTCTTCATTAACTGCACTTTAGTTTCCCTTAAGTAAATGATGATTTATATAAAATTGCCCCATTTTACGTGACCTAAGTTCAAGCAGAACTATTCTATGCTGACACCTGCAATCAAGGTTCAGGGCATTTCTTAAGCCTACAAATGATTATTCTTCCCGCTGTGTTAAATGCACAGTAATCCTTTGTCAATGGGGACCCGGCCAACTGTGGATTTGTGATAATGGGATTTGTATTTATAAACCAACATGTTAAAAATGTGTGTTATTTTTATATATGAGTTTTTCAAATCAGTCTTGTCGCTCTCCTCTCTCTCTCTCTCTCTCTCTCTCTCTCTCTCTCTCTCTTTCTCTCTTCCTGAAGCTGGAGATTTGGGGCTTGAACCTAGGGGCCTTCTACCTCCAAGCTATACTCCCAGTTCTTTTTTATTTTGAAATAGAGTCTAAGTTGCTGAGGCTGGCCTCAAACCTACAATCCTCCTGTCTTAGCCTCTCAAGTACTAGGATTACAGGCATGCACCACCACACCCAGCTCAGCCCAGGTCAGTTCTCTTAAGCAGTATATGATAATTTTTATTCTAGCCCTCTGGATACGAGAGAGAGAGAGAGAGAGAGAGAGAGAGAGAGAGAGAGAGAGAGAGAGAGAGAGAGAGATGTACCACCACTTTTTCATATAGGGTTAGAGCACTCTATCCCACACCTTGTGCTGTTACCACAGTGACATTGGAAGAATTTATCTGTCACACACATTGAGAAAATTTAGAAGTCAGTTGAAGGTACAGTCATATATTAACCCTCCCCAAACAGGTTAGTTTGTTCTCTAAACTTTAAGATAAGGTCCAGGTTCCGTAATGGAAAACATGTGTGGGAATTTCTTCCATCAATTCTCAACACCATGGCAGTTTCCTGAACACTCTTTTTATTTTTTGTTTTAATAATGCCTCCTTTAGTTCGTATTGAGTATAAGATTCAATCATCATCGTGTATGTGTGCACACATGCCCTTAAAATGTTTCCCAGAGCACCTGATTTGATAAGAATTCTGTGTTGTTCAAAGCTGTTCTTGTCAACTATTGTACTTTTCCAAGGTCGATGAAGAATTGCTGCATAAACATTCCACTAGTTTTGTGAATCCCTTATTTTTAGTAGCTGCTTAGGCCATGCCCATTGACAGATCGTTAGCTACAGTTAAAGTCATTTTCTATTCACCCTCACTCTTCTTGTGGTCAGATTGGGATCTGAGATTGGTATTATATTTACAAACAAGGAACTGAAGAATTACAAATGGAAGTTGTTTGTTAAAAGAGCACAGACTGCATACTGTGGAGAAGATTATACAGAGCTCATTGTATGGAAATAAGACAGGGCATTGCAGAGGTAACTTTCAGATGGATGGAGGTCTGACCTAAAGTCCTTCCTTTCTCAAGGTTTCTGAGATCCTAAGTAAGACTAAAAATAACACTGGGTGAAAGCAAGCCAAGTTCTATATATCTGAAGAGCAATAGCCTTGGTGATTTTATAGAATAATTACATCTCTGTGAACTCCTTCAAGTTGCATGATAATTACAAGAGTTTATAAAGCATCAGACATAACCCAGGCACTGTGTTAGACTCTGAGGACTCAGATGCTTATACAGAGCACCTCAGCCTTTGGGAGCTCACTAGAGAGGAAGGATGCAATTCATGCATTCATTGCTTATCACGAGCAGGGATTTCTGTAAAACTTTCACATATCCTCTATAATGACTCCAAGAGACTTGTGAAAATGTCCCTACTTTACAGAGAACAAATCTGAGACAGAAAGCATTAAAAAAGATCACAGAGTTAATAATATGTGGCAGAGCCAGCAGGAGAGCTTAGATCTGCTGTCTGTCCTGGATGATGTTTTTTACTAGCAATCACTGTATGCCTGTTCTGTGTCTTAACCATCATAGACCTCTCATTTCTCATCTGTGAAACCGGTGCCCTTGCTGGTCTAGGAATCTCTGAGAGGAGCCCACACGATAGTGTGCCTTTGTTTTTGTTGTCATTTACTTGTGCTTATTGTTGCTGCTATAAAATAGCAGGCAAAATGGAGGTAGTGAGTCCACAGAAGGCAGCCTCCGTTCTGCTTGGGAAATATCCACACTAATTAGAGAACCTATAGAGGAAGAAGAAGCAGATGCTCTTTGTGATTCTGAACATGTGTTTCCAGAGAGCTGGACTTGCAGGAGCAGGACAGCAAAGCGGGTGCTTCTAGTGGGTACAAGGAGCTCGGACACCAAGGCCATGGTCATGAAGATGGCTCAGGAATCTAATTGAGAAGATACAGGGAAAACTCAGGTCCACATGTTCAATAAGAGTTTGTTCTTGTGTGATAGGAGGAGTCAGAGAGAGGTGGAGAATTTTGATGAAAAGATCATTGTCAAAGAGTGAACAGACTTACATTTTCAGCCCAGTTCTACACTAGGTGTGCGATCCTGGAAAAAAGTCTCTTTAGTTCTTGGGACCTCACTTTCCTTTTCTGTAAAATGGGGATGCCAGTCTCTGCTCTGCTTCCCACACAGGGTTAATGAGCATACCCAAAGAGAGAATTGATATGAAAAGGATCTGTCGCTTTAGTGCTCCATATATATTATTTTTATTATTAATACTTATCATTAATATTATCTGCCAATCATCAGCACCATCACTATCATCATTGTGTATTTTAATTAAGACATCTCCTGAGCTGGCTAAGCTGACTCCTGGAAGTCATCGGTTTTGTCAAATTTAATCTGTTCGTTTATTAAATAAACATGCAGTGAGCGCTTCCAGGATGTAGGGAACTGGGCTAGTTTTGCAAGATGAGTAAGACAAGGCCTCTGCCCTCAAGGACTTTACAAGGGGAAATGACAGAGGCCTGGGATAACAGCAGAACAGGGCTCACTTATGTAACGTGTCAGGAGCACAGAGCAAACAGAATGCTATGTTAACTTGTCACATTCTGCAAAGGTGAATCTGCTGCTTGGATAGAGCTGGAAGGAGCTCAGAGCGTCACCTATACATAGCAGGAAGTGGGGGGTGCCTCTGGAGATACCTCCAAATTCCTAGCCCAGTGCCTTTTCACCTACAAATGTAAGCCACCTCCACCCGTGGCTGGGCTTGGATGCTTGGTTGCTGCTCTACATCATCAGAGCATGGCACACTTTCCTGGGTGGGTCTGTTGGCCCAACTCTTAGCAAAGCTTTATTCAATGTTTCTGATTCCTCTTCTTTCTGAGCACATGCTAGGGTTGAACTTCCTGCCTGTTTCTCATTGGATGGCTCATGTTACCGAGTTGTGAGTGGAAGTGGTGAATGCCACTGGTGGACCAGAGCATTGGCCCACAGGGGAGACTCTGCAGAGCTCTCTTTTCTCCTCTCCCATGGAATTTGCCAATGTTTAAATGGTGGCTGCCCCATTTGTCTGGATCATGCAGAGAATATAATGAGTTGAGACCTCCTGCAAACCTGGGATGATTATATAGCATAAATGAAACATAAACTATGGTTGTTTGAGTTCCTGAGGTTTGGTGATTGTCACAGAAGCATGCTCTAGCTAGTGCTAACTGATGCGGGAACAATGTTGAGGCAGAGGTAGGGAGACTCCAGCAGCTATAGTTTGAAAATTTGTGTTTCCACCTGAATTCATTTGTTGAAACCCAATTCCTAAGGTGGTGATATTAAGTAATGGGGCCTTTCGGAGATGAACAGGATGAATAAATAAATGGATTATAGAGCTCTCCTGAATAGGATTAATGCCCGTATAAAAGAGGACTGAGGACAGGTATTGTGGGCACATGCCGGTAATCCTAGTAGTTGGGAGACTGGTATGAGAGGATTGCAAGTTTCAGCAACTTAGCAAAACCCTCAGCAACTTTGTGAGACTCTGTTTCAAAATAAAAAACAAAAACAGGCTGGAGTGTAGTTTGGAGGTAGAATGCTTCTGGATTCAATTCCCAGTACCCCCTCTCACCCCCCCTCTAACAAAAAGAATGGTTGAGAGAGCTTATATGCCTTGCTTCTTGTACTATGTGGGGCATACCAAGAAGATGTCGTCTAGGAAGCACAGAAAACACCCTTACCAGACTGATCAAATCTGCTGGCACCTTGACCTTGGACTTTCTAGCTTCCAGAACTGTGAGCAATAGTTCTCTATTGTTTATAAATTGCTCAGTCTAAGGTATTTTGTTATAGCAGCCTACAGGGACTAAGACAACAGCGGTGCCTATTTTCTTATTTATTGTGCCACTCTCCAGAGTCCTTGATGATTAAGAGTGGAGGCTCAGAATTTCTGATACAATTTGTCATCCATGTGCAAGCCCAGCTACTTCCATGGTCCAGGATGCTTTTTACAGAGTTGATGGACTAGCATCTTTTCCAATTCAAAGCAGTCAGACCTTTGTTTCCTGAGGCTCACCTGCCTCCTATTTTGTAACTACATTTCACACCTTACCCTCCCAGTTGTTGATCTTCAGCTATAGTCTTTCACCTGGTATACCTCATCAATGGCATTTGGGAAAATGAAGTAAATCTTTCCTGCTTTTTATTACTTACTTGATTGAACTTGTCAGAGAATTTAGGGAAGTTCCAAAGGCTTGTATTTGTCTCTGCTCATAGGAAGAAATACCCACCTGGCCCATTACTTGTTTTAATTTTATATCTATGATGACAAATAGAGGTTTAGAAATGCAGCCCGATGCCTGAGAGACAAACCCTACCAGATAGGTACTTAAAATGAGTCTGTGGGCTGATGCTCGGAAGAAGCCATTCATCTGTATGAGTGAGATCCTTGGGCAAGTCAAAGTCACTACTTCTCTGGTCTTTGATTGTCTACATAATCAGAGGAGGAAGCTGGACCGCATGGTTTTACTCTTCTGAACATAATTATTGAATTGTTACTCTATAGTGGGTACTATGGAGACTTAAAGAGGGAATACAGATGGTCCCCATGCTAGCAGTGTGCAGTGTGATACTCTCTTGAGACGCTGGGCATTGGCAGTGAGCCACAGCTTTCTGTTAGTTCCTCAATCACAAGGGTGAACAACTGATACAATATAGTCATCTTGTTAAGTTATGATGTTTGGTAGATCAAATCCATTAAACACATTTTTGACTTGCAATATTTTCAACTGATGATGGATTTATAGTGATGTAGCCCTTTTGTAAGTAGAAGAGCTTCTATATATATGGGCCATGTTTTCAGTCACATGGCTTAAGGTTAGTGGAAGTGGGTAGTAAGGCCAGGCATCAGTTACTGTGAATACAAGTCAGAAAACAGTACCTTTTAGGATCCATTACCAGCTGTCATGCTACTAATGGATTTTATCCATATTCAAGCAGGTGGATATAAAACAAAACATCCCACCTTTTGTAGATGAGGAAAATGAGATTTCATAAGAAATAATACTCACTACACAATCCTAGTGAGTTAGGAGGAAAGATGTATTCACCACTGTGGATGAGATATAGCTACAGTATTCCAAGTCTGATAGCTGTTAACATGCCAAGATTCAACTTATCTGTCCCACATTGCCATGCTGTGTCCTCAACACTGTTGATAGACCCTCTTTAACTAGCCTTTCCCCTTACCACACTTCCCCATCTCTGTTTCTTCAAATCCTACACATGCATCTAATATTATATATATATATATGCTGCCTTTCCCCAATCCTTCAACTATAACCAAAATGACCTCTATCTTTGTTCATATTTCACAGCATGCTCTGTGCATGTCCCATAGATGTTCAGCCTCATTTTGTAGTCATGGGTGCCTGTGAGTTTAGAAAGAGAGGTGGGGGTGTAGGAGAGTCAGTTGTAGATCCTCATCTCTCTTCTGCCATGAACAAGCTGTGTTACCTTCAACAATTTTCTTCTGGCTTTGGTTTACTTATAGAATTATACTAATGATGCTAATTTGCAAGGCTGTTGAGAGGATGAAATAAGACAACGCGTGCAAAGTATTTGTATGTTTCTCTTAAAAGAAAGCCATCCTGCGCTACCTCTTCCCTCAGTCACAATGCGACTTGTGCCAGTAGGTGATTAACACATGTGTGATGAATGAACATGCACACGGACCTTTGGTGTTACATCAGTCAGGGTCCTGGCAGGAAACAGATGGCTCCCTTCTGAAAATACAGACACAGAAGAGGGAGCAGGAGAGAGTTTAATGAAGGGTGTGGGCAGGACTAAGGGAACAAACCAGAGGAAATGAGGCGTTGCAAAGCCAACATCAGGCAGGTCTCAGTCACCCTGCAAAAGCAGGAGGGAGCCTAAGCCCACATCTGGTTTGTATATTGAGGCTGATGGTGACACACTCACTCACACACACACACACACACACACACATGCACGAGGGTGTTGCAAGGTTTATTACTCACATGATCAGAGTTTTGGGGGGAGAGAAGAGTAGCTGTCTCAAGCAAGTCCAGAATGACTCAAAAGCCAGGAAAAAAATAGAAAAAGAGCAAGTCTGGCCTAGGTACTCACTGTGGTCCAAGGGGTGAGGTGGGCTTAGTTAACATTCACAGACAGGGGCCTGCATAGTTGGAATTGGGAGTCAATGGCACCAGGAGGGAGCACCCAGGCTTTCTTATCAGCTTTCCCCGATAAGGGGTACATGGGAAGAAGAGTAATGATACTCCAAAGCTGTAGTCAAACATCATAAAAAGGAGCCAGATTCATCCTTATTATAAGGGGAAGCTCTTCCCCCTGAAGCTGAGGAGAGGGAACAGTGATGCCAGGGAGAGGGCCCCTTCCAGGGGCCATAGAAAATGCCCACCAGTGTTGCAACCACAGGTAGGCAGGGATGGAGTGAGGGTTATAAATACCCTGACCTCTCTCTTGCCTACTACACACTGATCTTGGGCCAGTGCATTTCCTTAGCAAAACTCAGTTGGATATAGAAGGCAGGAGGACCTGGGTAATGTACATGGTTTGCAGAGGGCAGATTCCTGGGCAAGGAGTACATAGGAAATGGACTTGGAACTGGGCAGAGTAAACAGATGTAAAAAGAACATGGGAAAGGAATCATACAGAAACCAGCAATATTGCAAGTTCTAGCCAGCCATCACTTACTGTATGCATGGTGTGTGCCGAGTGCCATATTAAGCACTTTATAACCATGTAGTCTTAAGTAGGTATTATTTTTTGAGGGAAGAGAAACGTGAGACTCAGAAGATTAGAGGAATTTTAGAAATTGGTGAGCCTAAAATTTATACTCAACAGATAGACCCCGCTGTTGAAACACTTCCCACCAGTCTGTATTGTCTCTTCCTTATTTAAACTCTGGGAATTGCCCCATGTGAGGTCCCTGGCACCTGCATGCTGAGAACCACCCACATTTCCTGCCTTCCTTCCTCAGACCCCACCTGGTTTAGCTTTGTCTGCTCTCCATTGAGTTCTCTGCATGCTCTGAGCACACACTAGGTCCACATGTGCAGAATTTTTTCCTCCCCCCAAAAAACTTTCTGAAGATAACATAATGTCTTCACTTTAGAGCTGAGGAAATTGAGTCTCAGAGATGATGAAATGACTGGCCCAGGTCACACAGTTTATCATGGAGTCGAGCTAGGACTAGCTCAGCTCTCCAGGACCCCAGGCGTGGGAGCCATCTCAGCTGCACAAAGAGGCTGAAGTTCATTTCCTTTTGAGAATAAGAAGCAAAGGCCCCAAAAGCTCAGGAAATTTTAAAAAAATCAACAAATGGGATGGCATCAGATTAAAAAGCTTCTGTGCAGTAAAGGAAACTATCAAGAACCTAAAGAAAGAGCCCATAAAATGAGAGAAAATATTTGCTTCCTATTCCTCTGCTTGAGGATTAATATCTAAAAAATATAAAGAACTTTAAAAATTCAATATTAAAAAGAGAAAGAATGCAACCACAAAATGGGCAGTGGATCTGAATGGACATTTCTCAACAGTAGAAATATGAATGGCCAATAAATATATGAAAAAAATGTCCAACATCAATAGCAATTAGGGAAATACAAATTAAAAAAAAAAAACTGAGATTCCATCTAACACCAGTTAGAATGACAATCATCAAAAACACAACAATAAGTGCTGACAGGGATGTGGGGAAGTAAGAATTCTTATATGCTGTTGGTGGGATTGCAAATTAGTACAGCTGCTATGGCAATCAGTATGGAAATTCCTTAAAAGACTGGGAATGGTGCCATCATAAGACCCAACCATACCACTCGTGCCTCTTCCCAAAGGAATTAGCATCAGATTATTACAGAGATACGTGCATTTCCATGTTTATAACAGCGCAATTTGTAATATCAAAACTATGGAATTAGCCTAGGTATCCATGATGAATGGATTATGAAATTATGGTGTCTACACACAATGGAATTATGCTTAGCCATAAAAAAGAACACAGTCATGTCATTTCAGGAAAATGTATGGAACTCAAAAATATAATGCTAAATGAGATTAGTCACAGAAAGTAAAGGGCCATATGTTTTCACCCATATGCAGATGCTAGAGAGAGAGAGAAACTGAGAAACAAAGAGGGCCTCAGATAAATGAGGGGAGACACTACTGGATAACAGTAAACTGGGGGTGAAGGAAGGGAGGAGAAAGGGGAGATCTAATGATGGAAACTGATCAAGTAATCATTTATTAATACATGAAGTTTTCTATATCAATGTAAATATTATCTATGGGGAAGGGAGAAAGCAGTGAAGGACCTAGAGGAAAGCATACAGTGTATTCTGTGTGCATGTATCACTCTGAACATCACTATTAAATATAATTACAAGGCAACAATTAAAGAAAACAAAGACCTCAATTAAATTCCCTGGATCTGCTGGGGGTTTGAGGTAACATTCAGGAAAAAGCTGTTTTTTTCTTTTTTATGGGGGGGGGGTCCCTTCACAAATGCCTAGATTTATTCATGTTGTCTTTTCTTCTTTTTTCAATGTTCTCCTTCCCCCTCCAGCCTGATTTGGTACATTTTCCTTGGGTAGAGTGTTGGAGCCAAATCCCTGATGAAGTTCACAGGAGTGGCAGACCCCATTTATCTCTGTACCCCTGGGATTGAAAATTTATTTGTAATGTCAGATCTAGGCTAGATTTAGAATAATGCAGGGATTTAAGTCCTGAGGATATGAGAAATAAATAATGTCACCCATTGTGTAGATAGGAGCATAATGCAGAAGAGGAAAAACAAATGTGTGTGTCTATTAGAAGTTCACAAGAAATCCTAAAAAAAAAACCTGCTAAATCATCCTAAAACAAAGAACTTTCAGAAGAGAGAAATATAAAGAACTTTAATCATGTATATGCATGATTAGCTAATATAACCCCCTCATTTTTACCAATGGAAAGACTGAGGAGAGGGAAAAGAATTCTCTCGAGCCGGGCGTGGTGGCGCACGCTTGTAATCCCAGCATTCGGGAGGCTGAGACCGGAGGATCCAGGTTCGAGGCCAGCCTCAGCTACCTAGTGAGGGACTCCGCAACTTAGTGAGACTCGGTTTCAAAATAAAGAATAAAAAATAGGGCTGGGGGTGTACCTCGGAGGTAGAATATCCCTGAGTTCAATCCCCAGTACCGCAAAAAAAAAAAAAAAAAAAAAAAAGAATTCTCTCCCTATTCAGGTAAAGAGTCACCAATAAAGCCAAGCCTTGCAATCAGGTTGGCTGTTCAATTCCAGTGTCCCATGGATCATACCATGTCTACCATGGAGTCATGGACATGGAAAGGGACCTCATTCTGTTCTGGATATCTATATCAGCTCATAAAGCACTGTACTGGAATTCCTGTTTACTCCACACTTTCTCCATTAGACTCAAGGTCCATGAGGAATTAAATGTGGGTAGTTTCCACTCTTCTTTGCTTTGCTATCTTCTGATTATCCTTAAATTCTCACATTCCAGCAGGATGTGGTGGCACATGACTGTAATCTCACTATTTAAGAGGCTAAGACAGGAGGATGGCAGGTTAGAGGTTAATCTCTACAACTTAGCATGACCCTGTTTCAAAATAGAAGAAGTAAAAGGGGCTGGGGAATGTAGCTTAGAAGTAGAATACTCCTGGGTTAGATCCCCAATACTAAAAACAAAACAAAAACAAAGATAAAAAAACAATAAAAAAAGAAACTCATTCTGTAATTTCAAATGAGAGACCCTCTGTGACCTTCAGCTTAGACAACCATGTCATATTCCCTGGAGTCTTTTCTGATTTCCACATTATACTCCATTCTCATTCCTTGTTTAATTGTCTGTCTTATGAATAGATTGTAAGCTCCCTGAGAGTAGGGATCATGGCTGTCATGTGTACTCTTGTTTCTCTAGTAAGTCTGCCAAGCACAGAGCCAAACTAGAAAGGTTTGACAGATACAGTATAGTCCAAGAGTCTGAGTGCTGGACAACTAGATACTCTCTAGCCCCAAGGGTCAAAGAATCACTAAGATAGTCTGATTTCTACTACTTCACATTGACCAGCCTGTCAAAGCCAGTGGGTTTGCATGAAGGTTCTTTTATTCCTTGGTTTATTCCTGTTGATAAAAGCTATTCTCTACCATTTTTTGGCTTCTTTTGGCTCTTCCTATATTTTGTTCTTTGTGTCAAGTTGTTCTTGCTTATATGTTACTGCAAGTTTCCATCCTGACTTTCAGAGAAACTAAGGATCAGAGAAGTTAAGTCACTGATACAAGCTAACATGGAGATAGAGTGGCCATCACAAGTGGATCTGTAGTCTCCAACTCCACTCGTTCCCCTGTCTCTGCTTGTTTAGGGCCTAAGTTCCTATATTCTTTCTTTGACTTAATATGTCATCATTAGAGAACCCAGACTACGTCTATATTGTGATTCTCAAATTTTCTGTTAAATATCCATGCAGTAACTTCTGTGCTGGCTACTGATTACAAGACTTTCCATATTAAGAAAGACCCACAGGCTTAAAGAACCTTTTGTTCAGCAAACTTGGAGTTAAGGTACAATTCTTTGCATCATATTTAGTAGTATTCTTCCTAGTGCTGGAACCTAGATCAGTACGAAGAAGGTGTCTAAGGAATAGTTTTCGATTCATAGTTGGATGACTAAATTTATTCCAGGATAAAACAGATACATCTTGAAGACAGTGTTTGCCTTTCTTGAGCCAAAAAAGGGAGGAAGGATAGCATGCTTACTTCTTACTTTCATTAACATGTCAATTGCTGTTTTGGAATGATAGTAATAATCATAACTTGCATTTGCATCTCATTACCAGGATTATCATCTTTGTTTTCCTAATTTAGTACTCACAGTGACCCATTAAGGTTTGACACTTAATTACCATTTTATTGGTGGGAAATCGGAGGGTTAGAGCTGTGAAGAGATTTGCCCAAGAGTATAGCATTAGGAAGGATCAGAACTGGAATGAGATTGTCCAGTTTGAGCTTCTTTATATTTGTTAATGTTTTTTTATTGAATCTGTGTCTTGTTTTGCACAGAAGTGTCCTGAGAGACATGAGAGTCCAACCAAGGTTTACCCTTAGTGAAATTATATTTGAGTAAATTCAAACCATGCTGAACTAACTTCCCCAAACTCCAAATTCACAGATGGTGGAGATCGGCATTCCAGGGAATAGGGAGTGGGAATTAAGTTTAGTTTGACAGGCTCTTGCAGTCAGATAGGACTTACAAATGGAGGTTTCAAAAGACAGGTAAAACATCTAGCGGCAGAGATGGAGAGAGGTGGGACAGGGTGAGGGAAGTGGACGAGAAGATCTCTTTGAAGAGTTTGGAGGGAGGCTACTGAATAGTTGGATGCTACTGGAGGAGATTGCACTGCTCAATCAACCCAGTAAGCATTCTTTGTTTCTCTGCTCTTGGGATTACTAGGGAACAGATGCTTAGAAAGTCACTTTCAGGCACTGCCTGTCATAACTTGCATGATAATTTCCACCTCCATATAGGTGCCACCAGAGGCTGGTGGTCTGTTACATTATGATTAGAAGTGGTACCCAGGGTGATGTAAAAGACAGTTGTCCCCAGTTTAATGTTGGCCCCTTTTTCATTCAAATGATTGCAGAGGAAATGGGATTATTCTGCTCTTGTGCCCTAAAGCAAACTTTGCAACTCCAGGACTGAGGTATTTGTAGTGTGACAACTACTGCAAGAGATACAGCCATTCCCCTCCCCAACACTGTCTCCAAGTTTGAACTTGTCTTTACCCGTAGTTTTCTCTGAAGGCTTGGGTATGTGTATGAATATGTATGTACATATGGGGGTTTGAGTGTGTGTATAAGTAAGTCTAACCTTTACTTTCTCTTCTTTTGAACATTCTTATTAATGATATTGCCAGAATAGATACTTATAGGATCTCCTCGTATTGAGAAAACAAGGAAAATGCTTCTCCTTCTACTATTATTATTATTGCTGTTATTGTTATTACTTTATTTTTATTTATTTATTTTCTTGGTACTTGGTTGAACCCAGAGGTATTCAACCTCTGAGCCACACCCTCAGCCCTTTTTATTTTGAACGAGTAGATCATCTAGCAGCAGAGATGGAGAGAGTTAGAACAAGATGAGGGAAGTGAATGAACAGATCTCTTTGAAGAGTTTGGAGGGAGGCTACTGAATACTTGGGTGCTACTGGAGGAGATTGCACTGCTCTATCAACCCAGTAAGCATTCTTTGTTTCTATGCTCTTGGGATTACGAGGGAACAGATGCTTAGAAAATAACTTTGAAACAGGGTCTTGCTAAGTTGCTGAAGTTCTCATTAAGTTACTGAGGCTGGCCTCAAACCTGTGATCCTTCTATCTTAGCCTCCCAAGTACTTGGGTTACAAGTGTGTGCCACCCTACCTGGCTTAGTAAAGGCCTTTTTAAACACCCCAAATGGCAGATCTTCACAATGATAGTGATTTTAATATAAAGGAGTTAGTGATAGGACCATCTATAATGCCCTATATATTCAAAATTAAAGGAAACTTCAACTTTACATATGCCAATTTTTCTCCTCTTTTAGCTGGAGTTAACTAAAACTCAAAAGGGAAAGTTTCTTGCCTAGGTCACAAAAACTCTATGACTGAATTTTTCTAATAGTTTATGTTTTCTTTCTTCCATTCAAGTACTATGTTCTATCTCTCCAAAGGGCTAGGTACCCAAACTTCCAATAGTACCTTATTACATGGGAATACTTATAACAATTTTTGGGCTAGTAACATTTATAGATTTTTTTGCTCTTTATACATAACATTAAAGATGGTAGCCAAAATAGACAAGATTTAGGTTAGGCATGAAACACCTGCTTAGCTAGATATTACATATTGATTTCAGTCTCCTGTGGTCTCAAGACCCCATAGATGTTTGGAGAAAATGATAACACTAGATGTGACTTTAGTCTTCTCTGCTTGGCATAATCATAGAACCTGCATCCAGTTCTCTTGGTCATACTCAGGACTTGCTGTGGTTGTGGGGACTCCATGTAAGTCCTCATCAGAAGATAACTGGGAACTTACTACCTCTACTCCATGAATCCTCACTGGACCATTTTATTTCTGCACTCATTGCCAATGTGATAATCTCAAAGCCAGAATATGGGCCTGCCATATGAGTTTCTCTAACCTAAGCACTCTTGCCTTTTTGGGTTCTTCCTCCATGGAAACATTATATGAAGTTACTGTTTTTATTGAAAATATTTTACAGTTGTTTCCTATAACAATAATGATATGAATACTATATACTAACACATTTTCTCTGACCTAAAACTATATTTTTATTTGTTTCTGATTTTAAGAAAAATTAAAATATTGTCCCCTAAAAGTATTGTGAGCCCTGAATTCTGTACCCTGTCAACACATGTTTCCTATCCATTTCTCTGTCTCCTCTCTCTCTCTCTCTCTTTCTCTCTCTCTTGTGATTGAACCTAGGGCATTTTGCCTCTGAGCTACACCCTACCCCTTTTTATTTTTATATTTTGAATCAGGGTCTCGCTAAGTTCTGAGGCTAGACTCAAATATGTGATACTCCTGTCTCAGCCTCCCAAGTACTGATATTACAGGTGTGCAACATTGTACCCAGTCTCATATCCATTTTTTTATGTTTCCCAAGATGGTATATAGAGAGGTCTTTTATTCTTTTTTATATTCCTTTATTTGCTGTCTAAATGCTTCCTAACTCAACCACTTTTGACATACTCCACTTTTCCATCCATAGTTTAAGCAATCATATTTTACGTAGAAGTCCATTGAACCAGAAATCTGGTGGAACAGTAGTGGTACCAGTGTCTAAACATAGAGCCAGTCCCAGAATTTCTCTTCACAGAGAATGTGGGTGCTACGTTGTTTTGTTTTTTGCTTCTCAGATTCTCAGAGTGAAATCTAAAGAGTTTGGTCTGGTTTCCACTGGTGGCCCTGTCACTTAACAAGTAAATGAATTCACCTCTTCTAGTATACCTCACTTTGATTATCTGAAACAGGATAATCATCCTAACTCTTAAATGATGTGTAATGGCCCACGTGGGGTTATCTACCAGTTCATAGTAGATGTCTGAGAAGAATCTAGGTCCATATTCTCTCTAGGGAAATCTAACCCCTTTTCATATTTTAAGATCTTG
>PVLC010000711.1:34015-183916 GCA_004027655.1 Graphiurus murinus
CATAGATACACATGCATCGTTCTGATAATTTGGTTTCCATTCTGTTGGGTATATACCCAGTAGTGGTATTGCTGGGTCATATGGTAGGTTCACTCCCAATCATCTGAGGATCCTCCATACTGTCTTCCACAGTGGTTGCACAAGTTTGCAATCCCACCAACAATGTACTAGGGTTCCCACTTCTCCACACCCTCGCCAGGAAAACATTATGTTAAGTGAGATTAGTCAGTCACAAAGAGTTAAGAAGCATATGTTCTCCCTAATATGTGGATGCTCGGGAGAAGACGGGGCACAGGAGGGTCTCCAGATGAAAAGGAGTGATCCTCGATAAGCAACGAAGTTGATTTAATTGTAGTGGACGCAAGGGGCAGAGGGACGCCCTAAAGCACATGATGTACTTACACAATCATATCAAGGTCACTCACTGAAGTGAACCTGAGGGGGAGGGAGGGGGAGGGGATTGGGGTGGGAATTGGGGAAGGAGTCAAATGAGAATTGTGTGCGAATATGTTGTTAACAACTCGTACTTAACAAAGATGTATGCTATATTGCACGAATTGCTACAATAAAAAATTAATAAAAAAAAAGATCTTGATTTGATATTGGAGACTCCTACTTTGGATTATAAGATAAAGACATATATACGTATACATATATGTATATACATATGTATACGTATATATGTATTTATCTTTCTCTCTCTCTCTCTCCATATATATACGTATATATGTATATACGTATGTATGTATATATATGGAGAGAGAGAGAGAGAGAGAGAGAGAGAGAGAGAGAGAGAGAGAGAGAGAGGAAGAGAATATGAATGAATATACGAGTATCAGGTAGATTTGGGATTCTCTGGGCTCTACCACTTATATCTTGTAACTTTGAGAAAGACATTTCCTCTCTATTAACCTAGATATGTGCATATACAAAATGAGGGCAATAAAAATGAGTTTAGCAGTGTTTAGGAGAGGCGCTAAGGATAAGTTAAAACAATTTGAAACCTGTTGCATATCTCCAACTGTGAGAATTATTCTCATTTTTCTCTGTCACCTGTCCCCAGTGTAGGATGCTTCCCTTCTTTTGGTATTTTCCATTAGCCATGCTGTGAATGGACAAGTATGCCATCCACTACTTTGGCTGTAGCCTGAAGCTGGGTTACTCCAGGGTCACCCAGCACGTTCTCCAGCTGCAGGCTAGCCTCTGTCTTCAATTTTCCAATTCCAGCTGCTCAGAGGTAGCCAGAGGGTGTTTGATTGCTGACAGAATCTGGCATCACAGCAGAATCCAATCAACTCTCTTTCAGCAGAAGAATCCCCCTTAGATTGTAATCAGGGTCCTTTCTGTCTCTCCCCATCCGACTTGGTTTGTTTCTCTGTCCTGGCAGCCTCTGCTCCCAATCTGTGCCCGGGAGCCGGGCAGGCTGCATCTGGTTGGTCACTAGTGATGTGCCCTGTCCTCTCTCTGGTTGTTTTTAGAAGTGGCTTTGTAGTATGAAACATACGACATTACTGAAAAAAAAAATAAGGTAAGAGAGCATGCTCTAAAAATATTTGATAAGTGAAAAGAACCGATGCTATCACACTCATCAGTATTATTTTTGCCTTCACTTTTGATGGCCTCTTCAGTCTAGAACTCTGAATACGAGACTAAATAATTTCTATCATAAAGGAGCAGAATAGTTCATTTATGCAAAAATTTCTGAACTTTTCATTTGTTTATTTCACTCAACAAATACTAAATTTGCTGACCACTCATTGTGTGTCAGGGACTTTCCTAGGCCTTGGAGATAACAAAAACTTGCAGGCATTTCACAAATAACTATTAAATACCCCCTGGACCCTGGTTGATAGAAAAATTATTTATTAAAAAAACATACTGGTACTTATGATTTGGCAGGAAGCAAGAATAAAACTGTATAGGGGGAAAATGAATAAGGAGCTTAAAGCCAAAAGGAGGAGATAAAAATAAGACAAATACTTTTGTAAATAATTATTTAGATATATTTTTAGCAAATGCCTGGAAGGGAAAAGCATCAAGTATTTTGAGAGTGCTTATATAAGCAGGGCATTTATTTTAGGCTGGAAATCCAAAGAGGACTTCCCAAAGAAGTGGGATTTGAGCTGAAGGAGATGAGTTTCAGCTCACTTGGGGACAGGGTGCAAATGGAGGCAGGGATGAGGGAAGAGCTGCAGCTGTGAGGAGTCCCCTGGGTGTGGGTTCTACAGGGAGGAGGCACATGTGGCTTCAGGGAGAGAATAAGAGAGACAGGAGTGAAGTGGCCTGAGAGATTGCTTGGGGACAGGTCACACAGATTCCAGCAGAAGGGAATAAGACCTACCCTGAAATAACCCAGAGATTCTTTGAATAGCCAGATCAGGAACAAAACAGTAAGAGCTATGATATATTTATTCAGTGCATGGGTACACAAAAGAAGAACAGTTAACTCAGACCTCACAGTTCAAGAAAATACTTAAAATGGGGGATTGGGGAGTCAGCCAGGCAGCTATAGTAGAACATGAGGAACATTCAGTTTGGAGGGACTCGGATATGCAAAGTGTCTGGGTTGAGAAACATCTTGGGGGCATTTAGGGAGCAGGCTGTAGCAGGATTGGGACATGGGGGAGATGAGACTGGGGGAGAGAGAGCAGGAGCCAGATGATGAGGGGCCTTCTCTGCCATGGGATGATGAGACTAATGGTGTTTTTTGTTTTTAAATAAGTTTTAATTTTAGAGTAGTTCTGGGTTCAGAGCAAGATGGACCAGAAAGTACATAGAGTTCCATATTACCTTTTGCTACACCTGAGTCTTCCCCACTGTAGCTTTCCTACATCTGGTGGAGAGTTTGTTATGATCACAGAGTGTACAATAATGCATCGTTTTCCGCCACAGTCCATGACTAGGGTACATGCTCGGTGTTATACATTCTTTGGGTTTTGACAAATGTGTAATGACATGTATCCTTCATTATTATTCATACAGAATAGTTTCACTGCCCCAAGAATTTTCTGTGCTCTGCCTATTCATCCCTCCTTGTCTGATAACCGCTGGCAACCATTGATCTTTTCACTGGCTCCATAGTTTTGCCTGTTCCAGAATGGCACATAGTTGGAATGGTAGAGCATGCAGCCTTTTCATATTGGCTTCTTTCACCCAGTAATATGCATTTGTGTCTCCAGTGAGTTTTTTTTTTTTTTTTTCTTTTCAGAAAGCAGATGACTTGGTTAGGTCTGTTTTTATCAAGGCTGGTCTGAGTGATGGGTGGACTGGAGGTCAAGGGGAACCAAAACCAAGGAGATAAGTTGTAGGCTGTGCTGACAGTGTTTGGAACATTGGGTCCACATTTTTTAATACGGAGTTTTAACTTGAAGGATTTTGATGTTTTTAGCAGTCAAGGTGTCGTCTTGGTGAAAGGTGTCTCATTCAGCATCTAAGCGTCAACTCTTCAACTTGACCTATACAATATGTGGCTATTATTAAAATTTTTTTAAAAATTCAGTTGCTTGGGCACATTTTAAGTGGTTAATAGGCATATATGCCTACTATATATGGTATTGGACAGGGTAGATATAGAATACATTCACTCTTGCACAAAGTTCTATTGGACAGAACCAAACTAAGCCTTTATTGGATTTCTTTATAATTTTCTAGGAAGATAATGGACTTTGGAGCTAGATATGGGTCTGAAATTGATGTCAAAACATTTACTAGTGATGTAATTTTTATAATGATAAAACATATATGACATAAAAATTGCCATTTTAATAATTTTAGTGTACAACCTAGTGACATTAGTTACATTCACAATGGTATACAATCATCACCAACATGTATTTTAAAAAATTTTTTATCACCCCAAATGAAAACTCAGCAAATTAACTTTAAGAAGTAACTCCCTATTCCACCCCCAAACCCTGATAACCTCTAGTCACCTTTCTATCTTTAAAAATTTGCCCATTCTAAATGATTCAAGTGGAATTATTCAATCTTCCCCTTTGTTTCTGTTTTTTTAACACTTAGCACAACGTTTACAAGGAATATCTCTATCAACTGAGGCATGCAATGAACTTTATTCCTTTTTATCGATGAATGATATTACATCACACGTTTACACTACTTTGTTTATTCATTCATGCGTTGATAGATGCTTGGATGGTTTTCACCTTTTGGCTTAGTGATGCCATTTAGAAAAAAAAATGCCTTTTTTCTCCTCTGAGCTTCATTTCAATAAAATGGGCATAGTAATCTTTAAGTCCTAGGATTATTTTAAGATCTAGAAGAAATACCCAAGATAAAACACTTGGGATAACATTTCCAATTTGTACAGCAATTTTGTCATATCTGTAGGGGACATATTCCAAGACTCTAGTGGAGGCCTGAAACAGTATATAGCACCAAACACTATATGATGTTTTCCCCTGTATAACCTCTTGCACTTTGGGGCCATTATTAACTAAAAGAAGAACACAAGCACTATGATGCCACAGCAATTGATCTGATAACTGAGATGGTTACTAAGTGACAGGTGGGTACTGTGTACAGCATAGATATGCTAAAAAGGATGATTCATATTCTGGATAGGATGAAGCAGGATGGTGCTAGATAGCATCGTACTACTCAGAATGGCATGCAATTCATCCATTGTTCATTTCTGGAAAATTATATAATATTTTCAGACCACAATTGAATTTAGGTAACTGGGACTGCAGAAAGTGAAACAGGAGTAGGGCTACTGTAGTTAACAATTGTCCTCCCCTTCTTTGTCCACCCCTATTTACTACCTGCTTGGTACCAAGGTTTCTGTGCATTACAAACTTCACAACTGTTTATCAGTTGTTCATGTTCCTTGGTTTCATGAGCTCAGCTCTGATTCTTGGACTATAAAATGTGAAGACAATAAATTATTCGACCTCTGTGTGTTTAATGTGTAGCAGGCTCCAGGTTGGTGGAAATTATACTTATCAAATGTCACAAGTCTTGGGATACAGAGGATAGCCCCTGTTCCTCATTAGGCTAATAACTCCTCTCAGGGGAAAAGTAGTGAAAAATCAGTACTTGACATTTAAAAGTAGTTAACATCATAAGGAGATTATAACTTGGCCTTAGATAGCTTTTCTTGGGCCAGATTAGAAATTCACATGAGAGTATTGATTTCTGAGGTCTAACCTGTGTTTCTTCCTGGTCTGGAGGCATAGACTCTGATTCCAATGTATTGTTCCTCTCCAATGCAGGTATACTGCAAATGCCAGTTTTCCTATCCCAAATGGACTTGGTATTAGAAAACCTGTACATCCAACTCAGCTAAAAAGATAATAAGCATTGTTCTCCTTAAGCTACTTTATCATGTATCCTAGAGGTTTAGGCAATGAGGACATTCAATTATCTCATGTGACAAAAAATTTGGAGGTAGGTGATTTTGTAGCTCAAGATGTCGGTGTGAGGAATTGGAGTCTCTCTGGCTGTCTTGGCCTTCTCTTTGAGTTTCCTAGCTGGCTACCACACTCCCAGCATTCATGAATTAACACAGCATCTGAAGCAAGAATGAGGGAGATCAGGTAGAAAACAAAGCTCTCCTGTGAGCTTTTGCCTATATCAGAACAAGTCTTTCCCAGAAGTGCCTCCAAAGATTTCATCTTAGGACCCATTAGCCCAGAGTGAATCACATGACCAACTTTGTGTGCAAAGGAGACTGGGAAAGTGAGCTTCTTCATCCTTTATAGAGAGATGATTGAAAGCTGTAAAAACTAGAAGGGAGGGACAGTTTATATGTCTGTATAATAGGGGAAGGTTTCATGGGAGTAGCGCAACAAGTATAAGATACTAAATAATGGTGTAAAATTTTGGCTCAAGTAAAAGCAGCCCAGACTGAGAATACAACTTATGAATAGGTGCAGGAAAAGGAATTTAGTCCTGCTTTATTTCATTTTTTGAAGGAAGTGGGAACAGGATACCTGTGGTAAAATGAAACAAGGCAGGTAATGAGATATAAAGGTAGCTTATAAAAGTAATGGTATATATAGTAGACCTTGAGTGCCAGGCATAGGGGTTTTGGCTTTTCTCTGAGCCACTGGGTAGATATTAAAGTTTGTGAGTGAGGATCCCCCAAATCATACTACATCTTTAGATCTAACAGTAGATTTGCCATCATAGATTTATTTTAACTTTTTGTTATTCCATTTCCCAGCCATAACCATTTGCCTATATATTTCTCCAAATATTCTTCGTTGTTTTGAATAGAACAAGTAGCAGTATGGAAGTTGGCTGTGCAAGGAGAACAAGAAGGCTTTGTGCTTTCAAGACAAATTGTATGAAGCTACTCCACTGTATTCTCCTACTTCCGCCCAACATGGAAGCCATGTCAATGTGGGCTCCACATAGGAAGGCTGAATTGTGGTGCAACTTGCTCTTTCTCCCACTTTGTTTCTTCACTCCTGGATAGGACTTGCTGCTTGTCTTTGCCAATTCATTGCACTTCTACACATTTTGTTTTTATTTGATAAATTTTCTCTACTCTGCACACTTGGCTGCCTTGCTCACGTTCTTAGCCTAGCCTGTACAATTCCCTATGCTGTCATCAGTTTCCCAACTGTACTGCTTTCTGCCCACCATGCTCTTCCACCTATCAAATACACAAAGTGCTATGAGCACATCCTCATGTCACTCTGAGGTTGTGATTCCCTCTACCACCATATCTTTTTTTGTTTTTCATTTCTCTCTCCTCCAAAGTGCCTTCCTGGGACAATTAATCTCTCAAAACACTTTTAAGGCTTTGTGTCTTTAAAAAAATTTACATAATTTTGGAATAGTTTTAGATTTTTAGAAAATTAACACAGATGATTCAGGATTATAGTTTGAATATGGTTTGGTTTGCTCCACCAAACTCATTCAGAAATTTCATCCTCAGAATCATATGTTAATAGTATTGAGAAGGTAGAAACCTAGAAACCTAATTTGACTATGGTGTGGAGAGGTTGCACCTTTAGAGAGTTACTACATCAGGTAAGTCATTAGGCTAGAGATTAACTTCTGTTGGCTTTATAAGGAGCGGAGAGGAGACGAGAGGAGAGGAGAGAGGGAGAAGAGAAGAGAAAAGTGAAGAGAAGAGAAAAGAAGAGAAGAGAGAGAGAAACAAAGAGAGACACAGAGAGAGGACACTAATCCATTCCCACCATGATGTAATTCAGCCACGAGAGACCCTCTCAAGAGGCTGCTTGGACTTCCAGCCTCCAAACCTATGAGCGAAACAACCCTCTTTTAGCTATAAAGTATTCTACCTCAGTGATTTTATTATAAGAATGGAAAGCTCGTGAATACAGAAGTTTTCCATATGCCCTTTACTCCGATTCCCCTAATGTTACCATGTTGCATGAGTCAAAACTAAGAAATCAGCATTTGTCGTGTTGCTGTTAACTAACCTATAGACTTTATTCACATTTCACTCATTTTTACTTGTCCTTTTTCTGTTCTAGAATCCAAAGCATGTTACTTTTAGTCTTCATTTCCCCTTGATTTTCTGTGATATGTGACATTTTCTCAGTTTTTCCTTTAAAAAAAAAATGAAATGGATGTGGTGGTGCATGCTTGTAATTCCAGTACTTGGGAGGCTGAGACAGGAGGATCACAGGTTCACGGCCAGTCCCAGCTACTTAGTGAGGCCTTTCACAACTTAGTATGACCCTGTTTCAAAATAAAGAATAAAAGCCAGGCGTGGTGGCGCACGCTTGTAATCCCAGCATTTGGGAGGCTGAGACCGGAGGATCCGGGTTCGCGGCCAGCCTCAGCTACCTAGTGAGGCGCTCTGCAACTTAGTGAGACTCGGTTTCAAAATAAAGAATAAAAAAATAGGGCTGGGGGTGTAGCTCGGAGGTAGAATGCCCCTGAGTTCAATCCCCAGTACCACAAAAAAAAAAAAAAAAAAAAAGAATAAAAATAGGGCTGAGGGTGTAGCTTGGAGGTAGAATGCTCCTGGTTTCAATCCTCAGTATCACACACACATGCGCGCGCGCCCACACACACACACAAGTATTAGCAGGTGTGAGGTGTGAGGTGTGAAAAGCAGAGGTCATGTATTACTATAGACTGTAAACTTGGGTGTGTCTGTTGTTTTCACATGATTACACTGAGATTATATGCTTTTTTGGGAGAAGCCCAGGGGAAATTCCCTTGTCAGCATGCCATATTAAGGAGAATATGGTATCTCCTGGCTTAACAATGCTGATGTTGACCTTGATCACTTGGTCGAGGTGGTGTCTGTTCAGTTTCTCCATGGAAAGGCTGTTATTTATTCCTTCATTTACTCTATTCATTAGAAGTGAGTCACTAAGTATAGTCGACACTGAAGTGGGGAGCAATTAAGCTCTACCTCCTGGAGGTATGCATTCTGGAATAACGAGCTCCTTTTAGAGCCCTACTGGCTCCTTGACAAGTAAGCCATTCCTGCATAGGTATGTCCATTTACTTGTCTCCCCACTATTAAGCAGTGGACTCCTAAAGGTGGGGGGGTCCATGTCTAATTTGTGCAGATCCAAGATGTTAGACTAGGGTAGATTCTCAGCAACAAGTTTGACCCAAACAGTTAACTTCTCCCACATAGGGAGGCAAGAAATGTGTATTCTCTGGTCCTCATTATTACTTTTATTACTTTTTTTTTTGCTTTTAATAAATAAACATGTGAGACTCAGTGACTTCTGAGTAACTCAGCTATGATCATGTCCTTTTACCCTAGTTTGACCTTAAAGACTTTCCATAGAGGGAATGGAGTGGGGAGTGCTGATTCTTTGCCAGCTTCCCAGCCTCCAGTCTGCTGCATGTGTACACAACTTTACCATTTGAATTTGAGGACAGAAGATAAAATACTTTTTGACCCAGGGGCCTGATGATCAATGGGCTTCCAGACATGCTTCATTGCCCCTGCCTAGCTCTCTGTATGACACCAGTTACCAATCAATAAATCCATAAAAAGACAACTCAATTGTCTTAACTTTCTTCCACCTTTTCCAGCGATTCTTCTTTTCCAAGTTAATGGGGCAAAAGGAGAAGAGGCATACGATTAGAATCTACATAGACTTTCTTTTTGGACAAAGACAAATGCTACTGTGTGCTGACAGGATCATAAAACATGAATTAGGAGATCAGCTGTTAATGAAATACTCCAACCTAATATTACAGCAGTGAAACCCTTGGCTTTACACAAAGTGTTTGGCACTTGTAAAATAAAAGTGAAGAAGTCTTTCTTTGCCTTTCTTTTTCCAAAGGTAAAGTAGAGCTGAAAGAGTCTAACCCAGGATTTCCTAAGCCCTGACTAGGGGAAAAGTGTGGATAAGTGTCTTTCCACACCCAAACAAACACATACACACACATGTTAGAGATGCATCGTGAAATCAGAATAATGAGAAAAGAGGCTCTGAGTTGCTTCAGAGTAAATAGACCTGTTCTTCTTTGCTTATCTCAACATTTCCTGAACGTATTTATGAGCATCCAATACACTACTTCTTTTTTTGTAGCACTGGGGATTGAATCCAGGGATGTTCTACCTCTGAGATACACCCTCAGCCTCCCCCACCCCTGTTGTTTTTAACAAGGTTTTGCTAGGTTGCGGAGGCTGGTCTTGAAATTGCAATTCTCCCGTGTTAGCCTCTCATGTCCTGGGATTACAAGTGAACTCCACCATGCCTAGCTAGAAAATACTACCTATTAATGTCTAGTGGATATAGGGTTCTACTGAGCACATTTTGAGAAACAAGCCTGTAGCTGATGCTGCTCAGCAGCCTTCTCATTACGTGATAGAGGTCAAGAGTGATTAAATGAAATAAGTATCTATAGAATATAAAGAAAAATGTGGAAAATCCCTAGTATTTTCTATTTTCAATTGTCTTGCATCTCAGAGTAGCAAATTTTATACTCAACTATCTGGAAAATTGCCTTGAATTCATGCTTCATTTTTCTTTTTTCTTTTGGAAAAAATGCTTAATCCTCCCACCTTAGGAGCAGGGTTGACTTGAACTCCCAGACCCAGGCTGAGCAGGCCTCCACAATTATATACCTACTTACTTATAAATAGATTATTATCCTCTCCGATTTTAAATTTTGTGCAGTGTTGGTTGAAAACATTAAAAATAATGAGAATGTAAGTTAAATGCAATCCTCTGATCTGGCAATAGACACTGATTAGAATTTTTCATTTCCTCTAGATTTTAACTAAGCAGCATGAAGAGGGCATTGGAATCTAAATTAATATGCCATTTTTGTCCTCAGAAAGCTGGACAGGTAACATGTAGGTCCCTAGGCCTCTGCTGCCCTTTAGTATACGTACCCTTGCTATATAGTCCTTGGAACCCTGCAAAACAAAAGGTATGAGGTCAGATGCCCCTCTCTTAACAGTTCCCTTTTAACAGTTCACATCTTCTCTGCCTCTGAGAGTCTGATTCTGTCTTTGTGTGGTTAAACCTACCATATTCTTGCTTTTAAATTTATTGCCTATTTCTGATCTCCAGAAAAATATACATTTGCTTTACATTTATATTTATATATAAAGCACAAAGAATTGGGTGCAGTTGGAAAAGATAATTGTACTAGATAAAGCAGAAGACCTTGCTAGCTAGCTGCATGATTCAGGGCAAATTCTTATCCATCTGAACCATGGTTTTGTAAGGTATAAAACAGGGCTAATGATAGGACCTACACACGAGGTCACTGTGAAAACACAGTGAAGAGCTGACTCTTGACTAATGGAGCAATCTCCCAGGTGGTGGTGTGAGCAAATGAGATACAGAACCAGGACGTGTTTCTATCACTGTGAACAGCCATTCCTGTGTGGGCAATCAGCACAATGTATTTATGAAGCAATCTCTGAAGTGTCTCCCTCAAAAAACCAACCTTGCCCCAAAGCCTGCAGGTTCATACAGAGAGTGCTTCCCAGCCATCAGCACTTAATGATCTTAGAGGAATGTCACATGCACCTTTTCTCCTTGACTTTATCTCCTTTACAGTTTCCAGTTTCTCCAAATCTCCTCCTTGAATACCCATGGGTACCAGATATAGCAGGTCATCCTATCTCAAGTAGCACACAGCACTAAAGCAGCAGGATACCCTTGAGGTGGCAGATAGAGTAGTAAGTGCTGACTAGTTTAATGATAATTAACTGCATGTGCCGTGTTGGTACATTGCCTTACATTTTCCCCAAAAGTCAATGCGAATGTGCGTATATCAAGCACAGGTTGTCAAGTATTATTTTCAGCTCTTTATGTGCATTCCCACTTAATTCATACAACAAAGATGGGTGTGGTGGTGCACTTTTAATCTCAGTACTTGGGAGGCTGAGACTGGAAGATCCGGGTTTGCAGCCAGCCTCAGCTACTCAGGCCCTCTGCAACTTAGTGACACCCTATTTCAAAATAAAAATAATAAAAAAGGACTTGAGTGTACCTCAAAAGTAGAATGCCCCTGGGTTCAATACATAGTACCACAAAAAAATGAAATGGTGCCTCCATTTCACAGACAATGAAGAAGCCCACAGAAATAAAGTAAACTGGTCAGGTTAGCAGTGGTAGGATTTGAGCCCAACTCTGCATGATTTTCATACCCATGCAACCTTGAGAGAATAGAGAAGGCCCAGGGCAGATTCATCCCCACCACTGGGAGACAAGGATATGAAAGAAGAAAAGTCCCGGGCATCTAAATCACCACGTCACAGGAGGGCAGAGTGATCTTCTCTCATATTTAATTGCTTATTTCTGCCTAGTGATGTATTAGGAAGCCTAAATTATGTCCTTTATTTGGTATCAGTTTTCATGTCTGCAAAATGAAAGGACCGAGCAATGCCTCCTGGACTAAGGTAATAGGATTGCAGAGAATAAGCACAGGTAAGCGTGGCAGGAGTTCAGGAGGACAGCTGGACAGACAAGTTCTGTCTAGTGGGTGGCCAAGTTCAGGGTTCTGTAGGATGCACAGATCTGAATCCTCCTTCAGAAAGATAGCCAATAAAAGTATACTGAGAAAAGGAAACATACATGCTGCATCAATCATATTCTGGTTATTTGTCTTCTGTGCCTTATCCTGATTTGAGATCTGCAAAGCCTTTGAAAAAGTAGCCAGAAGTCTTGAGGAATAGCATGGTGTCCTGGATAAAAAGTCAGACTAAATGCATTTGCCTGTAGTCCCCATGGGCCATGCAGCTTTGGGCACATTGGCTACATTCCTGAGCCTCCCTGGGCCATCAGGGAGGAAAACAACTGGAAAATGCTTGGGGTAGTATTCTTTTCCCTGCTTCCCCTCCTCTGTCTCTTACTTTGCTTAAGTGCAAAGTGAAGATTAAAATGTGAGCCAGAGTGGGAGTCATAGGAAAATCTGAATAATGGATGGAAGGCACAAACTAGAAAGAATAACCATGTATAGGAGGTGAAAAAGAAAATTATAGAACTGAGGATATTGGTGATGGAAGTGAGGGGCGAAAAGAAATGGATGAGGTAGAAGAGAGAAAGAAGGTAATGCCTAAAAGAAACCATACCAGGGCAGTAGATGTGTTGTCTCGAACCAGGGTTTTCTGTTGGCTTTTCACTTGCCCAGCACTGACCGTGTGTCACCTCCTCCAGTTTAAATGTCACTTTCTCTGAGAAGCCCTCCCTGACTGCCCAGGCCAGAGAAGCCCTCTGCCTCAGTTATTCCCTATCATTGCACCCTATCCATTTCATCTATGGCATTTAACACCAATTGTAAATGAGTGCTTGTTTTTTTTGTTTTGTTTTGTTTTGTTTTGTTTTCTCTTGGTGTTTGAGTAAGGGCCAGGCTGCCTAGGTTTCAAAACTGAGCTGTCACCTACCAGCTGTGTGACCTTGGGCAAGCTCATAGTCTCGTTGAGTCACAGTCCCCTGGTCTATCATCTCAAGATTATAGTAAGGATTTTTTAAGGATGAAATGAATAACTATATGTTAAGCACTTAGAATTGTGCAGGGTAGCCGGGCGTGGTGTCGCACGCTTGTAATCCCAGCATTCGGGAGGCTGAGACCGGAGGATCCTGGTTCGTGGCCAGCCTCAGCTACCTAGTGAGGCACTCCGCAATTTAGTGAGACTTGGTTTCAAAATAAAGAATAAAAAATAGGGCTGGGGGTATAGCTCGGAGGTAGAATGCCCCTGAGTTCAATCCCCAGTACCGCAAAAAAAAAAAGAATTGTGCAGGGTACATTGAGAGCTCTCAAAAAGCAGCTGTGTGCCAGGTGTGGTGGTGTACACCTGGAATCCTAGTACTTGGGAGGCTGAGACATGAGGATCACAGGTTCAAGGCCAGCCTTAGCAACTTAGTGAGGCCCTGTTTCAAAGTTAAGAAAAAAAAAAAAAGAACTAGGTATAGGTATGTAGCTCAGAGGTAAGATACCTCTGGGTTCAGTCCTTGGCACACACATATGCATGCATACACAACACACACACACACACACACACACACACAGAACAGCTGAGGTTATGATTCATACTTGCTGATGTTTGCTGTTCCTTTGTGTTGTAAATATATCAGGGCAGGGACTTTATATCTGTTTACTCTACTGATTACCTAGGCCCTAGTTTATATCTGACATATTTTAGGTACTCAGTTCAGGGTATATAGGTTGGATGGATAAAAGAATGAATGCAAAAAAACACAAAATGCAGAGTAGAAAGAACAAGCCTTGCAGACTGGAGGATTCATTGTACCCTGGACTTGGCTCCAGGCTGTCACCTCCTGGGTTTCTCCTTCAACAGAGCTCCAAGAGCAATGTTTCTGCCAGTGGACTCACCCACTTCCCACCCTGAATTTCTTAGGGTCCTGAATCTCTTCATTTAGCTACCACCTGCCTATGCGCTGAGAGGAAAACCACCCCTCCCCCACTCTTGTTTGGGCTGTGTGTGTCAGTGTTGATCTCCACATTCTGGAGGAAATAAATAAATAAAACTAATTTGTGTTTGGATGAAAAATACATCAGGGCCCTTAGGAGAAATGAGCAATGGTAGGCCAGCGTCTGCATTAGTATTGCACACGGTAGCTCCACCCGGCTGTTTCCTCCCCTGCATTCCTCTGGCCTCACCCTTTTCATTACTCTTAGGTCTACAGTTGAAAGCTGTGTTCATTCTTTCCTCTTCCCCTTAGCTTTAGGCTCAGGAATGAAGAAATGAAAACAAAATAAATCACGAGAAGCAGGAGGATGGATTGCATAGAGGAAATACAGGTTCGCATGCAAGGAGTGCTGTGGTTGGTGATTCTGTGACTCTCTGTGCATGGACTATATATGTACATACATGAGCATGGACACCCCTGGGCGCTCCTGCTTCCCAGAATCCAGCCAGATGCCTAAGCTGTCTGCCATCCTGGGAGTTAATGCAGCCCTTTTCCTTCTGGGTCTCCCGGAATCTTGGAATGAATGAAGCTGTGGCATGGCAGGCTCTCTGGGCTTCTGGATGCTTGCAGGCTTGGAACATCTCCGCACTGCCTGTGATCCCATCAGCCCCAGTGCATGGTGTCCTCTGGCTCCCAAACCTGCCTGCTGGATTCATTTCCATACACAGAAGGCTTTGAGGACCCATTAGCTGTGCCATAGCAGAGGGCTTAATTTTCTTCTGCTAATGTTGCCTTTAGGAGGAGTTTTTGCTCCACATTCATATTCATTCTCTCTCTCTCTCTCTCATTCATTCTCTCTCTCTCTAATATTCTCTGTAATACTTTCTCTTCCTCTCTTTTTGTCTAATATTCTCTGTAATATTTTCTCTCTCTCGTTCTCTCTCTCTCTCTCTCTCTCTCTCTCTCTCTCTCTCTCTCTCTCTCGTTCTCTCTCTCTGCTGGAACTGATGATGAAGCTGCCTTGGGAGATACTTGCCCTGCTTCAGGAATTTCTGAAGTGACGCATAACAGGAAAACATTCTAGGTAGTGCTTTGGGGGTAGTTTTAAGTTCCTTCTTCCTTTGTCTTTTTCACTCTTCTCTCTCTACTTTCTTCTTCCTCTGGTCTTCCTGCCTGCCCTACTTGATCCTGTCCTCCTTCATTTTATCTTTTTATTCACTTAATTATTCATTTATTCATGGGGCCAGAGATGACTTTGGGTGGAGGAAGGGTACCAAAAATGTAAAACAAACTCAACCTTTAAGAAATCTAAAGCTGGGCATGGTGGCACATGCCTGTAATCTCAGTACTTGGGAGGCTGAGACAGGAGGTTTGCATGCTTGAGGCCAGCCTCAACAACTTAGTGAAGGCTTCAGCAAATTAGTGATACCCTGTTTCAAAATAAAAAGTAAAATAGGGCTTGTGGTGTAGCTTAGAGATAGAATGCCTCTGAGTTTAATTACCAGTACTACACACATATATACATACACACATACACACACACACACACACACACACACACACACTCAGAGAAATCCATATTCTATTAGGTATATAGTTGGTATGAGTAGGAGAGCAGAGGTATGGATTGCATGGAAAGCTGAGATCCTGGAGCCATACATGTGGGTGGGGCCAGAATGCTTTTCTACTCCTTAGTTGCTGAGTTACCTTTGGCAAGTTATTCAGCTTCAAGTCTCAGTATTCTCATCTGCACATGGGGTTGAAAATGATAGTATCTATGGGATGAGGTGTTCGTTTTCTTTGTGTAGAGTATTAGCACAATTCCTGTGTCGCAGAGACTGTTGCCCAAACATTATCCATAGTTGCCATTTGCTAGTGATAGGCCAGTTCTGCTAACAGTATTTACAAGTCTATGCCAGGGGAGACCAAACAGTCCAGGCACTATGGTGATCTAGGAAAGCTGTCTGGGGGAGTTATTAAGCCCATTCTTCAGAGTAAGGAGACTATATACAAGTGGGTTTGGGATAGGGGCAGTATATAGTTCATACAGAAGAAATCGCTTGACAAAGGGGTTCTGGAGTTTTCTCTTTGTGCCTGCAGAGTGTGAGAACTTTGCATCTGTCAAATATTAAGCATACTTGTCTACATCTGAAGGTTTGCACTGTGCCACTGAACAGGGAGTAGCAGGCTGAATAGTAACCTCAACAGATAATCCCTGAAACCTGATGTGTGTGGGAGGGGGAGGGGTGTTAACTTATGCAGGGGAAAATGTCTTTGCAGATATGGTTAACATTACTGAGATGAACCTATTCCCCTCCCCAGCTTTGACAACTAGCCAGGGAGCTGTCCGACATACCAAGCTCCTGAAGTTCCTAGGCCCTTCTAGTCTGTGGTTTTGCAGAATATCATTTAATGGGATCTCAATATCGTTGAGGTATTATTTTTTCACTGTATTCTATAGTATCCTGGATATTGAGAGTAGACACTAGTGAAGGTGGTTAGGGGCACAAATATGTATGGGGCTCTGGTTTCCATGACCGTTTCATACCCACTCTCATTTGTTATGCAGGGTTTATTTCTATATAAAGATGTGCTTGAAGAAAAAAATCAGTTCTAAAAACACAGATTGCTAAATGTTAAATACTAGCTGGTCATGGTGGTTCATGCCTATAATCCCAATACTTGGGAGGCAGAGACAAGAGTATCACAGGTTCAAGAACAGCCTCAGCAACTTAGTAAGACTCTCAGCAACCTAGCAAGACACTGTTTCAAAAACACATAAAATAAAACAAAATAAAATAAATGAAAAGGGTTGAAGGTATATCTCAGAGGTACAATGTCCCTAGGCTCAACCCCCAGTACCACAAAATACATACATACATACATACATTCAATACATACATACATACATTCAATACATACATACATATTAAGTCCATTCTCCTTCACTTTGCAGGTAAGCAAACATGAACCCACCCAGAGGGGGAAAAAGTGACCAAATGTTCCTAGTAAATTAGAGCAGTATTAGAGCTGAACTTGAGGTCCCTGACCTCCTCGTCCAGGCCCTGAAAATGGTAATCTACGTTTATCACATCACACAGATAAAGGAAGTGTGGTCAGTAGTAGGACTCACAAACTCCAACTCAGTGCTGATTAGCATTTCCCCATCTATATATGATTTCTAACCAACTTTTCACCATCCTGGCAATATCAGTCAAATTATTCCGACAAATGAATATTATTTTTGTTCCATGTTTTGGCTGATAAAACTGAGTGAGTGAAAGTGAGGCTAAGTGACTTGGAACAGTGAATATTTAGAAGTGGGGGAGAGGAGAGTCCACCTCCTGACTATCAGGCACTTTGGTGAGCCTGTGTGTTCTTCAGTCTCTATAACTGACCGTCCTGTTCACAGAGGGAAATGGCTTTGTGGGAGGAGACAGCTCAGGGCCTGTATTAGGTTAACAGCCACTAATGAATAGCCATATGCTGCTTTGTGGTATGTGATGTAAACTGGAGATGCTAAATATTATTTCTTCAACCCTAGGGAGAGGTGATACTTGACCAAGTCTCCAGCTAGCCATCATGGCTATCGCTGCAAACTTGGGCCCACACTTCAACTTCAGTCAAATGGCTCATACATTCTTGTTTCCCTAAATGAAGAATGCACTCAAGCAATTGAAAACAACTTCTGGGACAATCTTATTCCATTACCTCTAATGGAATTGAGTGTATGGGGCACACAGTGTGTGCTGATATTTTGCAGAAATAAGGCGGGATTTTCCCATTACTCTGAAGATGGATGAGACATGAAATGAACTCCTCAGAGACCTCTCACTTTGTCACAATAGAGCTAGTGAGTCACATTAGAAGATTTGGGAAACAAAATGCATTTGTTTCTCTCCTGCTTTCTATCCTCCCCTGTGCCCAGCACCTTCTTTTTCATGCATTTCTGTCTCTGCTAATAAATTTGGTGGCAAGAGGCCCATATCAAAAGGTCCCTCTAAGAGGATTTGTCTTGCTGTTTAAAGAAACATCACTGCTGTTAAGAATACAAAGAACCTGCTCTCAACGTGGCATTGTCTTTTGCTTTATTATTTGCTTCTTTCCTTTTCTTCTTCTTTTTGTTTTCTTAACCTCCGTCTCTTGAAGAACTGCAGAGTTTCTGCTTCCAGCTTAGAGGTTGTGTCTGCCTCTGTCTCTCACCATCTGTCTGTGTATCTCTGTCTCTTGTGTGTAAAAATGTTTTGGCAGATCGTTCCTATCTCGGCGAATAAAGTACCCATGACAGAGTGAAATGCAGCGACCAGAAAAGAAACTGTTTGATTCATGAACATCAACTTTCTCTGGGGTCTATTTCTACCTGGGCTATTTCCTTCCTTTTTCCTATCCTCACTTTTATTATGTTGTTTTCTCCTCCGAGCATAACATGAAATTTCTTTGCTCAAGGACTTGAAGAGACACACAGTATAAGTAGTTCTGAGAGATCATCTGAACTTCTCTCTCTCTCCACTCTGACCTTCTTGTCAAGGATTCATCTTGGGTCCCTAGTGTTGGAGCTCTGTGACAGTTGCCCACCTTCTGGAGTCTGATCAGGGTTGTCACAGTCACATAAAGGCCTGGAATGGTTATGTAGTAGGAGACCAGCCAAGTCATGTTGCTGGCAGGCATGCTGAGGCCGAGCAGGATAGAGGGCCTTGTCCAAGGTCACACAGTGAGTAGGTGGTGGAGGTGGGTCTGGGCTCTTGGTCTCCCTGCTCTTATTGTGTACTTCATCACATAGACATGAAGGGATAAAGATGTCTTTCAAAAACAGCAACATCATGCCTTTTATGGCACTTGACAGTTTACATTACCAGTTTCCTTTCCCATGACATCATTTGAGCATGGTGGCAGTGATTCTGTGAGACAGGCTAAGGCTACCCTTCACATCTCCTTTTCACAGAGGCAAGAGAGGAAGAGGCAGAGCCAGACTCAACTGCTCTATTGACGTGTGTGTGTGTGTGTGTGTGTGTGTGTACTGGGGATTGAACCCAGAGGCATTCTACCTTCAAGCTACACACTGGTGTCCTTTTGTGTGTGTATGTGGGGGATGATATTATACAAGGAGTTGAACCCAAGGACATTTAACCTCTGAGCTACACCCTCAGCTCTTTAAAAAAAATAATTAATTAATTTTAAGCAGGGTCTTGTTAAGTTTCTGAGGCTGGCCTTGAACCTGTGATCCTCCTGTCTCAGCCTCCCAAGTACTGGGATTACAGGTATGCACTACCATGCCCAACTCTTGTCTTGGCTCTTGACTTACTCTCCCCATGGAGAGCTTAGCATGGTTGAGCATTGTGACCACTGGACCACCGGTTTCCTTAGCAGGGCAGGGGGAAATTTAGGAGAGCACACAGAACATTTTTCCCTTACAACCACGGTGCCCTCTAAGTTACATCTCCCCTCCTCGCCCCTCCATAACCCTTTCTTTTGGCTTGGAGGGGTCTGATGGAGGGGGGATGTGATGTCTCGCAGGGTAATCATTTGTCCTCCATATCCAGGACAAAAGGACTTGCCTTTTTCCCCTGTAGACCTCGGTTTGCACCTAAGTAAAATGCCACAGCATCAGGTGTGTCTCTTTAATTTTTTTTTTTTTTTTGTAAAATAATATTTCCTGACTTAACAGATTGGTGCATTAAAATCCATAAATATTTGATCAGCATGTGGTCCTCAGAGAGGCTCCTGTCAGAAAGGCTGAGTGGAATGTGGGCCTCTCTACCCCTTTCTCCTTCTCCCTTCACCTTCTTCCCCCTCCCCCCAAACATTTGGGTAATCTATTTACTAATGAACTCAATATTAATGTATCCATTTTTCTCAGTTAGTGTCAGGTTTCATTAGGAAGCATGGGAGGCCTGACATTAATCGCATGAAAAATGGGTCTCAAGGAAGCTGTTGGGTTCTCGTTTCTTAACAGGAAAGTTTCCGCAGGAAAAGGCCTGGGGTTTCTCCTCTGTGTTCTTCCCAAATGGAAGGTCGACCAAAGAGTTCTTTTTGCAGCATTCTTCAGGGCAGCCAGTCTGATGACTTTGGAGTTGTGGCAGCAGCAGATGGTGTGTGTGAGTGTGTGCACGTGTGTTCATGTGTGCCTTGTGATCTCAAGGTACCTTTTGCAGTGGAATAGGGCATCCTTCCTTCCTTTCTCCTGCCTCAACAATACTCAGGTTCCAGGCATTCTTCTGATGGTGTGGTATGGTAGAAAGAGCACTCCTTAGTCATGTGTGGTGGTGTAGTGCTGCATCCCTGTAATCCCTGTGATTGAGAGGCTGAGACAGGAGGATTACAGGTTCAGTACCAGCCTCAGCAACATAGTGAGACCTTTAGCAACCTAATAAGAACCTGTTTTAAAAAGCAAATAAACAAGCAAACAGAGATGGAGGTGTAGCTCCAAGGTAGAATGTCCCTAAGTTCAATCCTGAGTATCAAGAGAAAAAAAAAAATAGAAAAGAGGACTCTTGTGGAATTAGACTTTTTCAAGTGTCTACCATGGCTTTGCCACCAAAACCAGTGCCACCACCATGAACTTCGATTTCCTCATCTTCAAATGGGAATACTACTATCAATTCTTAAGAGAAGATGGGTGGCATGGGAGGGGTTGCTGGTGGTGTAGCCAGGAACCCAGCGATGCCGAGTCATGCCATGTTCATTACCATTTCTAATCCTGAGAGAAGGCTGGCACGTAGACTGCAGATCAAGCAGAGGTCCACATGGAGTGTACAACTCTCCTGTTATCACTTTCCTTCAGGCTCGATTGTGAGGACTAGCTGGGTAAGCTGAATGAACTCACGTGGTTGATGAAGAGAGCAATCAAAGCTGAGTGATTGAACGTGCCCACTCAGCTCAGGAGAGGTAGAAATGGGCAGGTGTGCTGTTCCATTTCTGTGATCCAGCCTGAAGGTGAAGATAATCCACTCTTAATCTCTAACCAAACCATGTAAGTGCAAAAGAAAGGTGGGAGGATTAATAGTAGTGATAGGGGTGGGCAGGAATGCCTTCCCTTATATTTAGCTCATATAGTTGATTTATGTCATTGCTAAACATAAGTAAAACCATAAAATTAAAAATGTCTAGTGTGATACCTGGCACGCATTGGATACTTAGTAAATGAGAACATTGCCCTCAGGTCTTTCCCTGATTCCCCTTCTTTTTCTGAACTTACACAGGGACAGGTCTTCATCTTTCTCATTGTAATGCACTGGCCACTTTTTTCTATGTCTCAGTCTATGTTTTATTTTTATTGTCTAGTTTTTCCAATTAGAGAGAAAGCTCCTTAAGGATAGGACCTATCTTACGTGTGCTTAGCACAAGATACAGTTTGAAATCTGAAAAAGTTTCTGGAAAGATTTGAAGACAGGAGGATGGATGCATGGATGGGTGAACTGATAATTGGATGAATTGTGGGGTGAAATTCTTTTAGACTGAAAGAGTTTTGAGATGTGGAAATAGCTGAAGGAATGGAGACTAAGTGGACATGTTTACTTAAAGGATTAAAAAATTGAGAAGACACATCCATTGAGGTTACCTTGAGCATGGGATTGCATTAGAACAGTAAGTCTTCTAAAGGGCACTTTGAGTAGAAAAATAATAGTATAGTCCAATATTGTATGGAGGTCTGGTAGCCTCACCTTCCCATTTGCAAAATGACAATCTTCCCAAATCCTCCTATTCTGTTGAGGTAGTTCATGAGGGTGTGAGGATGAAACATTGTGGAATTATAGATAGATCAATGATAAGTAAATAGGTTGATACTTATTCCCAATTTTATTTATTTTGTAAAATAAGAAAAATTAGATTCAAATAAATTCATGGGATATAGATTTTTGATAACATTTCTTACATGGCAAAGCATGAGAACATCTGTCACCTATTGAGCTGCATGAGGGAAGATGAGCCAATTTATTATGCCCATTAGGTTGACTTGCCAAGGTCATGAGCAACCACTCTGCCCATTGCTCCATCCCCAGGCCTTGGATATTAGGTTAGTAGTGTGTGCTCTTGTTTATCCCCTTGACTGTGAGCTCACTCATTGTATCCCAGAGGTATTTTAACTTTAAACGGTATCTCCTTGTATTTATTTGAAGAGAACTTCCCACTTTTTTCTTACATGATGCCTTTTTACCTGATATCTGCATCACTTAAAGGGAATATACATCTGGGTTTGGTGCTGCATGCCTGTAATACCAGTACTTTAGAGGCTGAGACAGGAGTATGACAGCCTCAGCAACTTAGTGAGACACTGTTTTTAAAAAAGAAACAAATAAAGGTACTACACATGTTGGAGTTATACGAATGCATCGAATATACTTAAGAGTTCTTTCACCTCTACACACTCACTTGTTTCTCTAACCTTCAATATATCTATCTAAGAAATGGGTTTGCTATTTTTACTTCATGAATTCATTACAAAAATTAAAAGAACTATACTTGCAAACCAGCCAGTGCAGTACCAGTCATGGTCTCTTGCAGCCTGTGGTAGGTAATAAAAAGATGAGCATGACCTCTCTTTTCCTAACTTTGCAGACATTTTTAGGATGAGGCTTCATATGCCAGAAGTTTGATTTTTGAGCCCACAAGCCACAGATCATTCCCCTGTGAACAATAAAATAATTTTAATTCCTTGGATAAGCCATCTAGCACATGGCCGACTTCTTCTCCATTAGCCTTTATGAACCCTTATGTAAACATGACCCCCCCATTTCATGGTAATTTTTTGCCTCAATGCAGAGGCGCCTTAGGGGTATGTGTGATTCTTTGGGTTTTTTTTCCCATTAAGTATGATTTGCATATGTATATTTTAAAAGCACATCTTCATTAATTCAATGTTAGATTATTTGTGCGTATTTATAAATGTATTTTTGTATTGCTTCTGTTTCCAAAAATAATGTTAGATAGCTTATTTATTCATACAGACTGTAACAGCAAACAGATACACAGGCTAAAGGGAAAAATGGAAGACTTATGGTTTTGGACATGTCTAAAATGGTGCTGTGCATTTAAAAAAAAATTCACTCTTTATGCCAGAACGATTCATGATGGCTAAAGCTTCTGATTCTGAAAGAGTGATATGACATGGTCCTTTTAAGGCACAGATTCACATAGACCTGAGTCTTCTGAGTATCCTGGAGTCATCTGAGAAGTGGGAGAACTGATGGGGAGGCCTTTTGTATACCACATAGGAAATCAAACACCTAGGTGAAGTCAGGAACACTGTAGAAAATTGAAGTTTGCCAGGACCTCTATGACAGTGAGTTGTTAGAAGTTGGTATCGTCCTGCATATCATTCAATACAGACCAGGCACAGAAAATATGGGATGCCATCATTGCTTACCAGAACCTGGAGACTGAACTTGGCATCTTCCTGCAGAGAGGTGAAGATAGAAACCAAGGAAAGCTTCCTCTTTGTCCCTGGGGCCAAGTATTACAATAGGTACTCATTCTGCAGGGCTCCAGGCCCCAGAAGCCCTGATTTCCCCTTTTCACCTCCAGAAGAACTTGCTTTAATTCTTCTGAGCTCTCTCCAGATGGATGTCAAGGAAACAAAGAGCAAATTAATCCCTGCACAGGGGGGTGGAGGTTAATTTGTATAAAGAATGAGTGACATCTTACGACGAATGGATTATCCTCCATACAGTCTCCTGGGAGCTGTGCCCCAGCATGCTCATGCACACACTAACACTCCGTGCAGGCACCTCCTTCAGACTCTCACCATACCCCAGCACCTCCTGTCTGGGCCCTTGTTTCATAGACAGAGTTAGAAAAGAGCAGAATGGGAAAAATTTACATGCCTGGTGGTCTTTCTTTCTTTCTTTTTTTTTTTTTCATCCCAGACCTCCTGCCTCCTTAAGCTGCCTACACTCACTGCCAATTTGTTCAATGAAGCTGTCGTGTGTTGTTAATATTGTCAGGATTTATGAGCATTGCTAAATGTGTGCCTGGAATAATTTCATTTCCTTTTCTGTTTTTCTCCAAAGAGCAGCATGAAAGGAGAGTGCTAAGATTTCACCCGTGGGTACAAATAGAATGGGTTCATGTCTTAACTCTGCAACTGAGGTGCACTGTGATCATGGGAAAATCCCCCTTTCCTTCTTGAAGGACCTGGAGGCTGAAATGGGCTTCTTTCTGCTCTTCATCTAAATTGCTAGATGGGGTGATGTTTAAGAGGCCTGATGGCCCTACGTTTTTATTTATTTATTTATTTTTTTTTTTTTTTTGCGGTACTGGGGATTGAACTCAGAGGCATTCTACCTCCGAGCTATACCCCCAGCCCTATTTTTTATTCTTTATTTTGAAACCAAGTCTCACTAAGTTGCGGAGTGCCTCACTAGGTAGCTGAGGCTGGCTGCGAACCCGGATCCTCCGGTCTCAGCCTCCCGAATGCTGGGATTACAAGCGTGCGCCACCACGCCCGGCTCCTACGTTTTTATGACCTAAACAATTCAATGAAGAACAAGACTGTTAGAGGTCTAGTTTCCTTTTTGGAGCCTCAGTTTCCCCATTAACAAAATATAAGAAATAATGGATGGAGTTAAAGGACCTTCACAGGTTTAATTGAATAGGTGTGATAATGAAATGTCCTTTCTACAATTCCGGTGCAATGCCAGCTCTTAGCAACCACTGTCATTAGAGGCCCAGATAATGTGAAACACAGGGTTTTTATGCTCTAGATAAGTCTCCACCTAATTGAGGTATACATCATTAGATTGATCTTCCTAAAGTGGGGGTGTTTGCATTGTGTTAAAGCCTAGTTCTTCCCTAATACAGGAGCTTAAGATAGAGAAGATAATTTATAAAATTATAGCAATTTGAAGACCATCATTCCTTCTTTTTCTTTTCCAAATATTTATTGAGTGCCTATTCAATTCCAGGAAGCATTCTAGATTCTGGGAAATGAGAAACATCCAGTATGATCTTCTTGCATTTTAGAAAGAAACAGACAATAGACATGTAAATACATGTGATGAAGTTGAAAATAGCAATAAGGGCTATGAAGAAAATTAAGCAGGGTCATGCAATACAGTGCTTGGGGGTGCAGTGTGGGAGCTGCTACGTTAGACAAAAGTCATCAGGAAAAGTGCCAGGAAGTAGAAGTTAAGACTTGGAAAAGGAGAAGAATGAACCTCAGGAAGGTCTGAAGAAAAGACCTCTATGGAGAAAGAATATGGCTATGAAGCCACCAAAGTAAGGACAAACTTGGTTTGCCAAAGAAATTTAGCAAGGAGACTAGAGGGCTGGGGCCAGGTGACTGAAGGTAAAATGATGGCTGTTTCAGTCAGCATTCTCACTACTCTAACCCAAAATATCTGACTACTGCCACTTAGAGGAAAGAAGGTTTATTTGCTCACACTTCTGGAGATTTCAGGGATTCTGTCAATCTTAGGCCATGTTACACTGGCAGAGCTTAGGACACAGTGGCAGGAGGCAGAGAGAGGGAGAGAGCAAGGGCTCTGTTCTCAAATCATGGAGGCTGGGAGCAGGAGAAAGCAAACAAGGGGATTCAAGGACACAAACACACTCTTCAAAACCATACCCATCAGGACCCATCTCCTCCAGACACACCCGACCTACCTAGGCTACCACCAAGTAAATCTACTACAATGTATTTATCCACTGATTGGATTACAGCCCTCCTAATTTCATGATATCAACTGTGAACATCAGTACATGAGCTCGTTCAGGGGACATTCTATATCTAAACCATAACAATGGAGGATGAAAATCTAGAGTGGGTCTAGCTTTTGCTTATTATCATTATTTTCCCCACAGGCAAAGGAAACCCTGCCATACCACTTCTTGTGTAATCCTGACAACCCTGGGGGTGAACATTGTTGCTCCCATGTTACACATAAAGAAAAGGCTCAAGGAGGTGGCTGGTGTATTCAGGTCTTAGAAGTGGATGGGTGGGAGCAAATATGGTAGACTTTCTATCGCTCCATACCACAAAAACACTGAGGAAGGACCACTTCCCTCATCATACCCCAGCCCTTTCATGCCTGCAGAGAGAAGGGACTGACATAAGGGATCTGCTTGGAGCAGGAATCCTCCAACTGTGCATATTCCAAATCTTGTCTCTATTCTTTTTACTAGGAGTTGTTTTAATGTATTGTTTCTGGCTGCTTTCCTGTTACAATGGTCAGGTTAATTGCTACAGAGCCCAGATGGCCTGCAAAGCCAAGAATATTTGCCATCTGGCTCTTCACAGAGCAAGTTGGTGACCTCTGGTGCGGAACATGAGCTGGAGAGCAGAACCAAGTTCTCCAACCCAGTCTTCTCACACCAAGCCCTTGTTGCAGAGGAAGAGGTGTGTGTGTCATACGGAAGGGGCAGAACACTGGCCCCCTGCCCAGCACTGATATTAACTCATATGTGACTCCAGGAAACCTTGTTCCTCTCCCGTCAGTTTCAGCTATCTTACATTTAAAATGGGCAAGTTCAACAAGATCAGTAGCTTCCAAACTATCTTAATAGAATTTCCCATTGAGGTGCCAGGTAGAGACCCAGTATCTAAAATAGAATCTAAAAACTGCTCTAATTGAACCTCTCCAATTCTCCCTGCAGTGACCTCAGCACACCTTTGTGGCATCATTAGATTCTAGCATTTGGGGGATTATTTGAAAATCATTAGATCGGGCATCATTAGATTCTAGCATTTTGGGAGTCCTTTGAAAATCATTAGATCATTTCAGGGTCCATTTTGGCTCTCACATTCTCTGTTAATAATGAACCTGGGTGGGTCCCTCATATATGGACATGTTGAGAAAAATCAGTTTTCTACTCTTTAATTAAAATTTCCATTGGCAAGAGAACACATTATCTTTCCTCTCTTTCATATGTAATTTCCTCATATATGAAATGAGAATGGTTGCCCACACCTCACAGAACCATCCTGAGAATTCTGTGAGGTAGCACTGGCCAAGGGCAGGGGAGGAGGTGGACTGAACGGGCATGGGGGAGGGGCCTTCTAGACATGAGTTCAAGCACCAGCTCTTTTAAAAATGAAAACACAGCTTTATTGAGATATAATTCACCTAGTATATAATTCACACATGTAGATTATACAATTCAGTGGGTTTTAGTACTTATGCAGAGATGTGTAACTGTCACCAATCAATTTAGAATGTTTCATCATGTCAAAAATAAACCCTGTACTATTTAGCTACCATCTTTCTATCCCTCACCCCACATCCAGCCTAAAGAACTGCTAATCTACTTTCTGGACATACCATGTAAATAGAATCATATAAGATGAGGTGTTTTGTGATTGGCTTCTTTCACTTGGCCTAATGTTCTCAAAAGTTCTTCAGTATTTCACTACTTTTAAGGCTAACTAATACCCCATTGTGTAGATATGTTGTGTGAAGTTGAATGCTCATTAGTATTTATTTATTTATTTATTTATTCATTCATTTTTGTGATAATGGAGATTGAGTCCAGGGACATTCTACCTCTGGGCTATCCCCACCACCCAGCCCTAATTTTTATTTTTATTTTTAAACAGGGTCCAACATGTTTATGAGAGTCTCACTACTTGCGGAGGCTGTCCTTGAACCTGTGATCCTATTGTTACAGCCTCCCAAGTACTAGAACTACAAGTGAGTGCCACCACACCTGGCTCTATTTTTTATTTTGAAATGGTCTAAGTCATGGAGGACCTTGCTAAGTTGATGAGGTTGACTGGGAACCCGTGGTCTTCATGTTTCAGCCTGATTGCTAATGTGGACCACAATACTTGGCTCTATTTTTTTTTTTAATTCTCTAAATTTTTATTTTTTGGTGATACTGGAGATTGAACTCAGAGGCATTCTACCTCCAAGCTCCCCCCCCCAGCCCTTTTAAATTTTTTTGGTGTTGTTTGGAAACAGAGTCTTGTTAGGTTGTTGTGTTGAGTCTCACTGTTACTGAGGCTGTCCTCAGACCTGTGATCTTTCTGTCTCAGCCTCCCAAGTACTGGGATTACAGACATGTGCTACCAAACCCGGGTTTTTATTTTGAAAAAGGGTCTCACTAAATTGTTAAAGGCCTTGATAAATTGCTGAGGCCGACCTTGAACCTGTGATCCTCCCAGGTACTGGGACTACAGGTATGGGCTATGGTACCAGGCTCCTCCTTTTGATTTTATTACAAAAGTAATGCAATGAAAAAATGTAGAGTACTGAAAAGTGAATGCTCATTAGTTGATGCACATTTGGGTAGTGTCCACCTTTCTACTATCGACTCTCCGGACATGGCTTTGCAGATATCTATGTGTGTGTTTGTGTATGAACTGGTATCAACTATTGCTTCAGGCAGTTGGCTTCAGCCCTCAAGCCTCCATTTTTCATTTGTTAAATAGCTAGTCCTGCATACTTTGCAGGCTTGTTTTGATAGTTATAAGATAAAGGATGGTAAGATATCCAGCATAGAGCCCGCCAGGGTAGATATCTGATAGTTTTTTACTGTTATTATGAGACAATGTAGGGTTTTTTTCAACATAACAAAACAGCAAGAGACATTCCCTCCCCCTTTTTTTCTAAGTCTACAGCTCTAAATAGTGAGAGGCAGACCCCCAGATGAGCTTTATGTGTTTCGGCTTTGAGGGTTCTTTCCCTTTCAAAGAGAAGGTGAGGAATCTGCCCAATGAAATCTGAAAGAAAATTATCATCTTAGAATAAGTGTGAAAATTAAATGGGGCATGAATAGAGGGTTATAGGGGAAAGGGACTTAGAAGGCTGTAGAAAGAAGAAGGAAATTATCACTCTGCTTTCCAAATTTAAAAGAAAGGAGACCTTTCCTTTACCATATTTTTGTAGCAGAAGCCAGAAATTAAACTCACCAACTTTTTTTTTTTTTCTTTACTCTTTGATAGTCATTTGGGTTAATCTTCAAAAGCTCCCATCAGGGCCAAGATTTCCAGGGGAGAAGGCACATCAGGGCTGTGTCAGTAATTAATAATATTCTGGGAGCACCCACAATAGGCCATGTGCATGGTGCACACTACCCACTTACTCATCAGTTCTTTAGCATCATCGATGTGCCAATTGCTTTTTACTAGCATGAGTGGAGCAAGCAGACACTGCTCTCTCTCCACAGGCCACAGCTTATCTCATTGAACCCTCAGATTTACATTTAGTGGGTGAGAACACTGAGGCTGAGTTTATTGGCTATCGAGTCAGCAGTAGAATCCTGCTGGAATTCCCATCTATCTTTTAAAGCCCTTCTTTCTAGTAAACCACATTTTTGAACTGGGCATGGTGGCATAAATCTGTAATTCTAAAACTTGATAGGCTGAGACAAGAGGATTGCAGTTTCCAGGACAGCCCAGGCAACGTAGTGAGACTTACCAAGCAACCTAGCAAGACTCTGTTTCAAAAATCAAAACAAAAATAAAAACAAAAACGAGTCTGAGGGTGTAACTAAGAGGTAGAATGCCCCTTGTTTCAATCTCTAGTACAATAACAAACAAAAACAAAAATACTCCATATGTGTTAGGAAGCAAATGCAGGAGAGAAAATGGGACTCCTACAAGCAAGACACTTGAGTCTCCACTACCTAATTCCCTCTCTCTGTGTTATTTTTTACTCATTGCTGAGTGACAGAAGGTCCAGCATTCCAGTGGAATAAACAGGAAAAGGCCTTTGCTTCCCTTTTAGTGTTCCATGCTGTAGGTGACTGTGTGGAGACCTGGGGGGGGGGTCCTTCTATTCAATTTGTCTGTCATGCATTGCCTGTACACCCAGTTCACTTCATAGGCCATCATGGTAGGCCCAGCTCTATCCATTGCATCAAATTCCAGCTGTGTAAAGGAGGAAAAAAAGTTCAGGGGAAGGAGACATCCCCTTCATTTGAGGAATTTTCTGTAAGTTGGACTAACTTCCATTTATATCCCTTCAGCCAGCTCTCCTTTTCTTAGTTGCAGCTAGCTCCAAGGGAAGGTGGAAATTGCCCAGTAAACATGGCAGATTCTATTATTGCTGAACAGAGAAGATTGTTTTCATTTGTGGAGGGAGGATGAGCTACCTCTGCTACATTCACTCTCCCTACATGGATTCCTGGAGGCTGGCACAGCAGAGGGGGTGGATGCTGAGGAGAAGAAGGAAGAAGCCGAGTTATTTGGGCTGGGAGCAGAGGTTCACACTGATGGTGAAGCTGTAGTGTTGATACCAGAGCGGGGAAGGTGAGAAGGTGAGTTCCTCATTCATCTCATGCCTGGAGCCCAAGGCCTCATGCCTTCTGCCCTTCCCCTCTGTTTTCTGCACCAAGTCACTAATGAATGTCCAGGGAATCCCTAAAGGGGCTTTGGAGAGAGGCTCAGAATGAAGAACCCGGTTTTCCCAACTATCCCCAACATTTTCTTTTTTGGTGCTAGGGATTGAACTCAGGGGCATTCTACTTTTGAGCGACATCCTCAGCCCTATTTTTTTTTAATTTCATTTTTTTAATTGGTGCATTGTAATCATACATCTTTGTTAGGTACAAGCTGATAAAGGCATACATGTGCACATTTCTCATTTAACCCTTCCCCAATTCCCACCCCAGTCCCTTGCCCTCCCTCTTTCTCAGTTCAGTTTAGTGATTGACATTGAAATGTTTGTGGAAGTACATCATGCTCATCCTTTTTTTTAAAAAAAAAGAGTCTCACTAAGTTTTGGAAGACCTAAGTTGCAGAGGGCCTCACTAAGTTGCTAAGGCTGGCCAGGAACCTGCGATCCTCCTGTCTCAGCCTCCCAAGTACTGGGATTCCAGGCATGCACACCATACCCAGCTAACCACAGCATTTGAATAAGATTTCTCTCTTTTTTTTTTTTTTTTTACCATGTCAGTTGAGTTTCTTGAAGCCTTAGACTAAATTGTGTAAAAGTGAGCAGCAGCTCCTTACTGCCTTCAGGGCTGAGAATCATTCCTTCTTTTGGAACTGCCTGGAGCCTCCACGAGGAAGGGTAGGATGGAAGAATCCAGAATACCCTGGGTGGTCTATCCTTCAGGATGCTGGCCACACCAGCCTATTACTTTGATAGTGAGAACGCTGTAGGTACAAAGAAGTTAGTCTTCAAATGGGTCCATAACCATTAAGAGCAAGGACTGAAGTTGCAAAGGCGTGGAATTCATTCCATGCCCCACCAGTTACAGGTGACCTTGGCTAAAGTACTTCACCTCTGGGAGTCCCAGTTTCTTCTGTTGGAAATAAAGTGGTAACAGTTCACACTCCATAGGTTAGGATGAGAATTAAAAGAGATGGTGCATGAGAAATGCTGAGAGCAAGCACCGAGGACAGTGTGTGCTTACAAATGGTAGGCATATCTTTTATTATTCCAATGTTGAACCCGATTCCCGATTCCCAGAACATAGTAAACAATAAGTAGCAACTATTATTGTTACAGTCCCCTGGCTTTTTCACACCCTGAATTTCTGACATCAGTAGCAACAGAGTGAGGCCACCTTATGTGGAGTCCTGAAGCTAGAACTCTTGCCAAGGGATCTTGGAGAAGGAAGTGTGGCCCCTCTTTTCATCCTCCTATATGTTCCCCCCTCCTGCATCATTTGATTGGTTAAAAACAAGCCGGGCTTGGTGGTGCACACTTGTAATCCCAGCATTTGGGAGGCTGAGACCGGAGGATCCGGGTTCGCGGCCAGCCTCAGCTACCTAGTGAGGCACTTTGCAACTTAGTGAGACCCTGTTTCAAAATAAAAAATAACAAATAGGGCTGGGGGTGTAGCTAGGAGGTAGAATGCCCCTGAGTTCAATCCCCAGTACCGCAAAAAAACAAAACAAAACAAAAAACAGAAGGGTTTCTTCTCCCCCTTTCCTGCTGGCTCTCTTCCTCTGTCTCTCTCTCCAGCACCCAATCCTATTTCATCCTCACCTATCAGCGACAGGTATCCTGAATATCTGTTTTGAAAATTAACTTGGTCCTGTCTTTCAGGGGAGGGGTCATACCTTTCACTCCACCTATTCTACTTCCTACTGTCTGCCACCTGAGTAACCTGGATATTCTAGTATTAGTGCCAGAAAGATGATGAGCACTCTATTCTGCTTGCATGTCACTGGCTGAGACCTGATCCCTACACAAGAAGTACAGCAGCCAGTGAGCAGTGTCTGCTACAGTCCTATACTTTTGTAAATCCAGTTTCAATTATGTGGAAAGTGAGCAAATGCATATGATACCAAAAAAAAAAAAAATTGCATTAGAAGCAATGAGTTGGACAAATTAGCCACATAGCCTGAAAAAGGTAGAGCAGCTGCCTCTTGCCCAGAGCTGGAACAGCAACTTAATCCACCTGCATTTTTTTGTCTTTTGGCCTGAAGGCCTGAATGTGGAAATAACTCTCACGTCTTTCCAGAAATCTTCTCTAGGGAGAAGGGTGGAAGGGAAGGTCATCCTTCCCTTCTCTCATCTCTGTAGAAGACTAGGTCTAGGGTGGCATCTATGCCTTCAATTCCCCTTCCTTTCCCTTTCAGTCTCCAGGGGGCATCTTCTTTTTTTTCTTTTGATGAGAATGGATTTTATCATTGTTTATTCCTCACAGTGGATGACCTTATGCTTTGCCCATTCATGCTGTGCCTCTGACTGGCCCACCCAAGGGGCAAGTGTTGAATGGTTGGAGAAAGGTCCCACATTTCAGCAGCATAAGCTTGGCAGAGTGACCCTGTCAACCCTCAGCCCCTTTCTGCACCCATTTCCTTGGGATGAAAAATGAGACCATTCAGCAGTCCTTACCAGACACAGGGTGGTGAGGGATTAATTAACAGTTACCAAGAAAGTGCTTTTCCACATTGTATAGACTATCCAGCAGACACCAATAACTCAGTAATTATAATAATGAAAGTAGTGGGAAAACAGTAGTGGCCATTCAGCCTGAGTTCTTTCAAGGGGCAGGTCATGGCAGAGAAGTGATTCTGGATATTGGCAGATATTCAGCTCAGCAGTTGAGCACTCCCATCGGTGCTCAAATCTGGCTTCCCTCGATCTCTTCTGGACACTCTCATTTCAACTTCAGCGATTCTGCACATTCTATACTATTTTTCTCCATTACAACCTATCTCATCTGATCATGTCTTCAATTTCATACTTGACCTTCAGGAACTAGCTCAAGTTCCTTGAGTTTGGAGATGCAGAAACTGACCTCTAAACTGGGGAAGGGGGTTGCTTAGGGATTATAGAACAATTACAATGATGTGGACCCAGAATCCTGGTCTAAGAATATGAGATGCACTCATCCTGTATACATCTTCTCTGAGCTATACTGGAACTTCCCAACCTCAGTCCTTCAACTTTGCATTTCGGCCTATTCATTTTTATGGAACAGTTAGTGAACACTCACTGTATGTCAGATTCTGGAGTTGGCTCTGAAATGAATGGGGCCAAAAGCCTGCCCACAAAGGATGCTTGGCACATGCTAGGTGTGCGGTAAATGTGTCGAATGCTTTCTTTATTCATCAGTGGATCACCGGCTTCTAGGATAATGCCTGGAACATGACACTCATTCGACAAATATTTTCTGAGTGAGGTCTTAGCAGCCTCCCAAGGGACTTCTGTGTCAGTGTTTTCATCTTCAACTGCACTGAATATGACGGCCAGGTGGAGCTTCCCCAGACACCATACTGATAGTGTCACTATCTCTGTGTCTTGCTCGCAAACTTCTAGCAGCTGTCTATTTCCTGCCTAATATACACACATTTCTTTGCTTGGCATGCTTGGCATTCTCAGATGTAGACTAAACTCCCCTCTCCAGCCCTGCCTCCCATGACTACCATATTGTTTTATTGTTGTTGTTGGTACTGAGTATTGAAACTAGGAGCATTCTTCCTGCAAGCTATACCCCCAGTGCTCCCCTGTTTTAAAAACAGTGTATTTCTAAGTTTCCAAGGGCCTTGCTAAAGTTGCTGAGGTTGGCCTCATACCTGTGACCAAGTTCTGAGATTACAGGTGTGCCCACTGTGCCTGGCTCTGTGGTTACTGTCTTGAATATAAACTTTATATAATATAGCGTTTGATTCTCAGCTATATTATATATTATATTATTCTGAGAAGTGAATGCTATATTATATAAAGTTTATATTCAAGACAGTAGCCACAGAGCATTTTCTTCTCAACAATCCTGAGACAGAATATAACATTTTCTTCGAAACAATCCTGAAACAGAATATAGCATTTTCTTCTCAATAATCCTGAGACAGAAATGCATTGGAATATTCCAATGCATATATATATTCCAATGCATATCTGTCTCAAGATTGTTACTTTTCATCCCACTGCTTAGAATCCATCTCCTATAGGTTCTTCAGCATGTCATCATGGTAATTGACAAGGAAGTAATTAAGATGGTCTCAAATATCCCAGTCCTCTATGACCTTGAAGGTTTAACTTATATCTATTGCTCCATCCACTAGGAAAATATTTGTTTCTCACTCCATCATAAGTGTCACCTTGTTTTTGATGACTTTCCTCTGCCTCCTCCTGCTCCAGTTTATTGGCTGTTTCAAGGGTTGTGACTGTGTCCATATCCCCTAGTACAAAAGTAGGTGCTCTAGGGTTTTTTCAGGGGGTACTTGACATTGAACCTAGAAGCATTCTATTTCTGATCTACACCCCCAGCCCTTTTATTTATTTTGAAACAGGGTCTCACTAAGTTGATGAGTGTGTCACTATGTTTTTGAGGCTGACCTCAAACCTGCAATCCTCCTGTCTCAGCCTCCTAAGTACTGGGATTACAGGCATGCACCACCATCACCACCGTGTCCAGTTCTAGGATTTTTATATGGAAGCAATGAATGGTTCAATACCTTTTTTGTTTTCTTTTGCAGTACTGGGAATTGAACTCAGCGGGCATTCTACCTCTGAGCTATACCCTCAGCTATACCTATTTTTTATTCTTTATTTTTGAAACAGGGTCTCACTAAGTTGCGGAGTGCCTCACTCGGTAGCTGAGGCTGGTCGAGAACCCGGATCCTCCAGTCTCAGCCTCCCAAATGCTGGGATTACAAGTGTGTGCCACCACGCCCAGCTGGTTCAATATCTTTTGTGTTAAGCTTTTTGTTTACTCCTCTCTCTTCCCCCACAGCCACCACTGGAAGTAATATCTTCATTTCTGCTGCAGAATTTTCTTTGGGCAATTTGATAGCTCTACTGGCACTCTTTGGGATGATGTGTATGCCTGTTTTTATCCCTATGATCTGTGATCATCTTCCAGTTTTTAGTATTGTGAAAGATGAGAGGCTGGAGAGTAAAAGCTTCTTTGAGCCTCTACTCCACCATTAACTTGCTCTGTGACCTTGGACAAGTCCCTCTTTACCGTGGCATCCTCAGTGAGTTTCCACATCTGCAAAAAAGGCATCAAACTAAAATTAGAGATATCCAACTGACTGCCCACAGGCCACATCTGGCAGGGGGATATCATTTGGTTTGGCTCATAAAATATTTTGTGTTTTTTTTTTTTTTTTGGAAATCAGATAGGCTTCCAAAATGAGGGGAGAAAAATGAGAAATTTCACACAACAGCTGGATCTCCAGCTTCTCCTGAAAAATCCAAAGAGCTGCCAAACCTGGGCTTCCTTCTTGCATGGCTATGTGCTGATCAGGTTCAGTGGCACTGCCTCTTCTGAAAGGCATATGGTGGTTATCCCACCTCTCCCTCAGGTAACTCCCCAAGACCAAGTGTCAGGGGTCCTTTGTCATCAGGCCAGTGCTGCTGTTTTCCCATCAATTCTGTTCCACTAATTTATACTATCCACCTGGAGATCTGCAAGACTTGAGTTTGTGTCTCCAGAATTGGATGATTATTAAGGGCGTATCTGAATTGTGTATCTCTATTCCTTTCTTCCACCTTCTTTCACTTCCCTCCTTTTTTAACCTTTCCATCTCTAAACCATCCCCAATCCTGCTCAGGTCATTTGTTGGGGAAGTGAGCGTAGGGAAAACAGCATTATCTTGAGAACAGAACACTCTCCCCTTCCTGTAATCCCTGCATGTCCATCCTAATTACTTCTTTATCAGTCTCCATGAGAACATACAGCAGGTAATTAGTGGGAGAATTGATGAGACACTCTTCATCCTTAAGCGTCTGGTGGGAAGGGAAAAGGGGAAGTAGAGACTGAATCTAGGAAGGAGGGGGAGGGGTCCAGGCCCACGTTCTCAGCTCCTTTGTCTCTTGAGTGTGCCTGGCATATATTCAGGACTAGCTGGATTTACTGACTGTGCTTGATGAACATCAGAGAGGGTTCCTGGAGAGGCATAGGAGACAGAGAGGGCAGCACTGTCTGCCTCTGTTTGTAGGGCCAGAGGGCAAGAGGTGAGCTCCTGCCCTCTGTTCTGAACATCCCTATGTGAATAATGTGGAATCATCTTGTGCTGTTTGGAAGGGAAGCCAGACTCAGTGCTGGCCTGATAGGAGTCAGGCCTGTCATCGGCCTCTCCCTCAGGGCTCACAGCCAAAAGTCTACACTTCAGATGGCGTCTCTTGTCTGCCTGTTTTATTAATAAGTATGTTACATGGGTAATTCCACAGTTTCCCTCCAACCAGCAATTCCAGGATCATCTAACTTCTTTCCTCTCAAGTTCAAAGTGCCTGAAACAGAATATACAGCACCTGAGGCCCATTCTTCTTCAGGGTCCCTAGACTATCCTTCCTCTTTAGAGGTCCTGTGTATGTCCTACTTTTAAATTTTCCTCCCAAGCTATAATCCCGGTACCTGGGAGGTTGAGACAGGAGGATCGGGGTTTGCAGCCACCCTCAGCTACTTAGTGAGGCCTTCTGCACGTTGTGACACCCTGTTTCAAAATAAAGAATAAAAAATAGGACTGAGGGTGTATCTCAGAGGTAGAATGACCGTGGGTTCCATTCCCAGTACCACAACACACACACAAAACAAAAACCCAACTTAAGTTTTCCTGCCTACCATTCTAACTGCCTTCAAACCCCATTTTCTCCTTTTGGAGGTAGACAGAAGTCTGGCCTTCATGTCTTGTCTCTTCATAAGTTGTTTAAATCTCCTTTTGGATCTCAGGAGAAATTCTAAGGTATGGAATGAGTTTGCCTCTGGCCAACTCTCCAGCTTCATTAGTCTTTGTATCCCATCCCTGCTTCTCCAAATCTGTGTACCAGTCACACTGAACTTTTTACTAGGTTTTTGGAGCATCCATATTTAGATCTATGGTTTCCTGTGTGTTCCCACCTGTTCCCTCTGGCTGGAACATTTCTTTCCTTCCTTTTCCCCTGAGAAACCCTTCTCATTCTATAACTCCCAAGACAGATGTCATGCTTCCCCGTCAGCTCCTGTGGCTGTAGGTGGCTTGGTCATCTTTCTTTGCTGCTGACATTTTTCACATGGCATGTTGCATTATCTGGGCTGATGGACACATCTGTATCCCCAGTTGGGAAGGTACATGACCATATCTGCCTTTTATCTCATCGTATTCCCAAAATCTAGCATGACTTTGTGTTGATACTTAGAAACTCAGTTTAATATTTGTGGATTGCTTAAATGAATTGGGTTAAATAATGTAGATGCAGCTCAGTTTTGCTCTGAGTATTTGTTTCCTTATCTCCAAAGTGAGGGTGTCTAGCTAACACACAGACTGAAAGCAAAAATGTATATACAAATGAAAAACTACATAGACTTATCTACAAATGCTTCCTTGAGGAAAATCATTAATATCAGGGAGGGAATCAACCCTGGACATATTTCACCCTGAAAGCATTGGTGACTTCTAATGCTAAAGACTTCTTTCTGGGTCAATACATCCTCTCCTACCCATCTCTCCCACTTCCTACCCATCCATTTTGGGTGAATTCAGTGTTAGTGGTTTGAAATGGGAACAGGAGGTGGGATGCTGTTCTGTAGGGTGGAGGCTGGAATGAGCCCCTCAGCAGAGATGTCGGGAGTTCCTTAGGTTGGCAGAGTCATGAGCTATTTTGGAAGCTAAGATCTGTGTTCCTAAAGAGGCTCCATCTGGGATGGGCTAGAGCCAAGAGGTCGATTCCAGACATTGAGTCAAAGCAGGTAGAATCGGGTGGTGGTGGTGGTGGTGGTGGTGATGGAGGAAGTTTGATGTATTACTTGGAAAGTCAGGTTGTATTTGAGAATGAGGCTTCAAGAGTTAGAGGTAGGGCACATAGACTGTGCAGTTCAGTTTAATGTGGCTGATTTTCTGTTTTTGTAAAAATAAATTGTTCTTTCCAAGGAGAGGGGTGTGTGTGTGTGTGTGTGTGTGTGTGTGTGTGTGTGTGTGTGTGTGTGTAATAAAGACCCACTCTATCTCTCCATCAGATCCGTGTGGGAATGGATACATTTCAGCCTCTAGGACTGTCAATCAAACATCAGTGTTAAAACTAAATTAAAAAAAAAATCTCTGCAGAGGAGGAATTGGAATTGGAATTTTTTTTTTACCTTTATTAAATTCTGGACTTGACTCTAGGAGAGTAGTAGGAAAAAAAATCATTGTTCTCATTCCAGCCCCCTAAGGTCCCCATTACTGGATAGGTTGAAGCAGTGTAATAATGCCACCAGAGACAGGAGAGAGTGTTGAAAGTGCCCACAGTCTTCTGCTTGGTCAATGCTGCTGTGAGGAGAAACTCCCATTGCTCTGTGTCTCTGGCTGCTGATGGGAGTACCAGTTGTGTCTTCTGAGTGCCTGGGCATGCACATCAACACTGCACATGCCTCTGCTGTGGGCTGCCTCCTTGCCCAGAGTCAACACAGGCCTGGAGCCTGGTGCAGCAGCAGAAGCAGCAGGTGTACCTCAGGGCCCAAGGGCTCAAGGCAGAGAGCTCTACAATCAGAAGCTGTAGGAAGCTAGAAAGGATGCAAGTATGTGAGTGGGAGGAGAGATGGTCAGACTGGCAGAGTGGGAGCTGTGCCGACTTAAGATCATATGCCGAATTGTGCCATTTGCTGCCTGTGCTACATTGAATGAGTTATCTCTGCCTGCTGGAAGCCAATTACTCTCAGGAAACATGAACTGATAATAGCCTATGAGGCCACACCGATGTGGGACCTGCTGAGATATGGAATACAGGTGGGACTGGCACATAGTAGGCATTCTATGCCTGCATGTATTGACTCCTTGCTAGGGCTTGGTGGTGAAATCTGGGATTTAAACATGAATGGGGAATGGATCCTGCCCCTGAAGGGTACAAGGTGTAGTTAGAGGATGCAGCGAGGTAGCTACAGTATGGTGGAGGGGAATGCATCTTGGTACCAAAGAGAAGACGAGTCTCTTTCTCATTCCATTTTAGGAGGTCCTGGAAGACTTTACAGAGGAAGTGACCCTGGAATTGAGAAGCAGTATAGACTTGGCAGCTGGTGAGATGGGAAGGGGCAGGAAGAGAGAAGCTTCCAGACAGAGGAAATTGGATATACAGACTGGAGTTCTCTAGGCTCAAAGTCCCAAAATTTACTCAGGAACCTGGAGATTAGTTCTATATCATAGACTTAATTTTTTAAAAATTATTTCTCCTTTAGAGCAATTATTCTCAGCAAGAGGAGATTTTGCCCTCATGGGACATTTGACTAAAGTTGGAGACATTTTTGGCTGATACAACTGATGGGAGTAAGGAAAGCTACTTGCATTTCCTGGGTAGAGGCCAGGAATGCTGCTCAATATTCTTATAATGCTTAGGACAGCTCCCACAACAAAGAATTATTCTGCTCAAAATGCTAATGGTCCCCGTGTTGAGAAGCCCTCTTCTAGAGCATCAGAATCCTGCCTGGAAGAGCAGCTGGTTACCTCTTTGATTTAGGATGAGTCACAGGCTCTCCCCTATTCCTGTCCCAAACATCCCCTAATCCTGCTGCAAAGCTGACCGCTCCTTTCTTGGAACTGGAGATTCATGACAGATGGTGTCTATGACTTGGTTCCATCCTTCTGAATTATTCACCAGCAGCCATTTATACCTTAGCCTGAATCCATTCATCAGACTATCCAGTCACTTAGCAAGAACTGCAGAAGTGGGGCACACAGCTTTGGATGGGCACCTCTAAAGTTCTAGAAACTGGAGAGTTTAGAGGGCTAGAAAGGCCACAGAAAGATTCTGTGATCCAGGGCTGATCCCTGTAGCCAGAGACAGTTATAATTTTCCCAGAGGTAAAAAAATATTTTGTTGAGTATCTACTCTTAACCTGGTACTGATCTAAGCATGCCATTACATAATTTTTTTGGCATAATTTTAATTATTCTTCTGTTCAGTCTGCAAATACTCACTGAGCACTCTATATATACAGATGCAATTCAAAGTGTTGGGCCACATGGTTTGGCTATTACCACTCCATTTTACAAAAAAGGAAACCGAGACCCAGAAGAGGTATCAAGAGTAGATACTCAACAAAATATTTTTTTTGCCACAGCACCTAGACTGACATCCAGGGACCTAATTCCTAGGCAATTCTCATGAATTGAGGCAGCAGTGACTCTGTCACCACCAGGTTAGCACATTGATTTGGGTCTATATTGGGCAAAATGAAGGGAAAGAAACTGGTAGAGCACAATGAGTGCCTTTGCTGGACAGAGCGATGAAGGCAATGCACATTTTGATGCATCAGTAATGAGCATCAGCAAGTAACAAGCAGGAGTGTCAGCCCACCCCTCAGCTCAGCCTCCCTCTTCAGGCTTCACACTTTAATTCCAACGCTTTCTTTGATCCCTGCCTGGGAAGGCAGGGATGCAGAGAGGAGATAGGATGCTACTATTTCTCTGTTTCATGCTGCATGATGGGGTGTGAGTGGCAGTTATTGGAGCTAGGGGAGGGGGGAGAAACTTTCTGAATTCTTGGTCAGACTGGAGCACAGGATATCAAAGAGCTGAGAGAGAGGCAACTAGAACATCTGAGGGACTGTCCAGCATCTAGGGATACTCCTTAGAGTGCCTTCAAAGGAGAGAGAAGGTAGTGGCTCTGGTCTCTCAGGAGGGGCAGAGTAATATTACCAAGTCAACATGGACTTCAAAGTTAGACCAAGCTGGGATAAAAGTACAGAGCTACCACTTCCTAGCTCTGTGAGCTTGGGCTAGTTGCTTAACCTCCCTAAGCCTAATTCCTCTTTGATTGAGAGAATATAGTATTCTTTACCCTTAGTTAAATTGCAAGAAACAAATAGGATCCTTTCTGGTAAAAGCGTAGCCTGTGGTAAGCTTCTTTCATCTCTCCTCTGAGAGTTATGCAAGACAGTCATGTGTGATGACTTTCTAACTTGATTGTTGCATAAAGTCACCCCAAGTAGAAGCTGACTCAAATGCAGATTCTTGGTTCCTGTCAGGTTCCAGTTTGTGTCCAGTCAATGTGGGCTCTGGAAATTTTGTGTTTCAGCAAACAACACAGTGATCCTCACCTCTGCTAAGCCTCAGTTTCCTTACCAGTAAAATAGGGAAATATCCCTTGACATTCTCTGAAGTCAATACCTTTCTTTAATGCTAACAAAGCAGGTTCATGGCTGTTTAATTTGGCTCTCCCAGCTACCTTGTGAAGTAGGTATTACCATTGCATCTATTATGTGGCTGAGGCAAGAGGATCGTAGAGTTTATTTAAGACAACTCCTACTTGAAATGACATCCAATAAGTGTATGTTAATGTTTCTGATTTGAATCTATGGTGAGATAGGAAAATTATGGTGTTGGGAGTTGGATAGCCTATGTCTTCCATTAAATGTCCTATGGGTCTTGGGCATGGCCACCTTCAAGTTCAAATCTCTTGGCCTTGGTTTCCTGATGTTTGATACAAGGGCCCACAGACAGAGTAAACTCACAAGTCTCATTTACTCTTGATAACGCCCTTGGAGTTAACCAGAATGAAATTGTTATTCCCATTTTATAAGAGAGTAAAGTAACTTGCTTGAGATCATACAGTTATAAAGTGCTGTAGAATCGTGGCTTCATCATTCTTTTTTTCCGCTGTGCTACATGCCTTATGGTGCTGCTGGGAGAAAGGATTGCACCAAAACATAAGTAAAAACCTATCAAGTGTTAGACTGAGATGCAGAAGGTGCAACTGTAAATTTGCATAAAAACATCTCATTATGGGGCCTTATTACATATTTAATAAAAAGCAGGTCCAGAGAGGAGCAGAGCCCTTAATGATTACTTCTGTCTTATTAGAATAAATGGTTCTTTCAGAGCAAATGGTTCACCCCTTGGAAGAGAAGGAATTTTTCCCAGGAGTCTTTGGAAGAAGCAATTTTCTAAATGGTGCCCCGTATAAAACAAATGTGCCTTAATTTTCTTCCCACAGTGACTACTCAAGTCCCCCTGCCCCCCTTCTTCTGTTCAGAGGGGCAGCCAAGCTAGTGCCAGGCTTGGTCCTTCTGGAGTACTTTATTTCACAAAGTGCTTTATAACAATAAGGCCTCAGAACCTCTGCAACACTGGGACCTTTTTAAGGCACCACCACGTGGGAGAAGTAGCAGTGAATGGCTCAGATGCAGGACCTAGGCCATCACCCAGCCTGCACACCTGCATGGGCCTTGATCCTCCATCACAGAATGAGGACATGGGATGTGTTCACCCACCAGCCCCTCCAGCATCATCTTTGGTAGCTCTTTAACTCATTTATACCTACAGTCTGACTGGGAGAGCTCTGTGCTCAACAAACAGAAAAGGGGTGGTGCATTCCTCAAAAGCATACAGATAAATGCTAGGCCCACCCTAACATTTACAGAAATAGAGTTTTTTTCTGAAAGGCAGAAGTTGTAAGTGCTTTGTATATAGCAAAATTCCTAATCCTTGCAAACCAGTGATATAGGCATTTTTAGTATCACCATTTTATAGGTGGGAAAACTGAGGCATAAAGAAGATGAGCTACTTCCCAAGGACACACCAATTGGTGGGTATCATGGGCAGTATTTCACCCTAGTCAGGCTGGCTGGCTCCAGAGAACACACCTTTATCTCTGTGCTACCCTGCCTTACTAATGGGCATGATGCAACTGTCAGTACTGTCGAATTGGGCTTGTATGCCACTGTGGTTCTAAGAGAAGTCCAAAAGCAAGAGGATGAGTCAGAGGAGGAAGAGCTGATGTTACTGCACTCCTTGGATTTGGTGTCCTTGCTGATCTCCCAGCACCTCTAACTAGGAATCTGACCACCTTACACATCCCAGTCCTGCCAGCTTTCTGCACTGGGTTACAGTCCTTCTCTAAAGCAGACATTGAAGAGCTGCTACTGAGTCTGCTTCACAAAGAGTGGACCTGCCAGTGCTTTGGCTGGGGAGGATTGCTACTTTTGCATGGAAAACTGGGCTCTGGGGAGCCTTCTCATCAGTTCTAGCAAGGCTAAGGGTCTGATAAGCCAGTCTTGGTTGTGGTGTCAATGACTGGCAATGGATAGAAGAAGTGTTGCTGCTCCCAGGATAATCTTCAGGCTCATGGGGACACTTACAGTGCCTTTAAAAAGGAGACAGGGCTTGATAATTCTGACAGCAAAGGGACTGAGCAATGAGCTGGGCATCAGGAGATGTGAGTTAAAATCTTGGTTCTGCTATTCACTTACTATGTGGTCCTGGGCAGGAGACTTAGCTGTCTTGGGTCCCCAGTTTTCCCTATAAAATTTTCCCTATAAAATGAGGTCAAGATACACTCATTAATTTTTTAGTCCACCAAATCCGTATTCAGGGCCTGCTTATTCCCAGGCATTGCTTGAGTGTCAGCTATGTTGTGAATAATGGCTGGATAGAGCCACTCCTTAGTTCTCTTTCACTTCTGGCATTCACGGGATCCATGGACAACCGTGGAGCCTTAGAGTAGGCAGGTAGGGAGTGTAGGTGGAGGAAGAGGTACAGTGAGGCTTCCCAGGGCTCTGAAATTCCCTGTATTGTACAAGGTGATTTCAATAATATAAGAAGCCCAAAGTCTCACATCAGTATCCTAGGAAGGATGATAATGATGATGATGATGATGATGGGTGTAAGAGAAAGAGAGAGAAATAAAAGAAAGAGAGATAACAGACACACACACACACACACACACACACACACAAAAAACCAAAAAGGGGAAGGAATACAGGAAGCAATGGGAAGAGGTGAAGAGATAAGAGAGGAATTAAACAAAGCCAGAGGGCTCTCCATTTATACACCTGGGGCCCAGGGTATAGCCAGAGTGCACCCCCCTGTTCTTCATTCAGCTCCTCTCTATCTTTCTTGGGACAATTTATGATCTCCCTTATCTCTCAGGGGCAATAAGATCCCCAGGCCCAAGTCTACATCCATGAGGTATCCACTATACTCCCTTCCTGCCTACCCTTCCTGGGTATCAGGAAGCCGTTCACCTTTCGCCAATCTGGGTTTATTCTTGTCTCCACAATGCCCACAGGAAAACCTGAGGGTGGGAGGCCCAGCAGTGTTCTGATTTTAGGGAGCCAGCAGGATGCTGCTATTCAGCAAAGGCAGAAACACAGTTCTGAGTGGTGATGTTCTGAGCCAGAGGGAATCCTAGGTAGAATATCATCCTATAGCCTTCTGGGCCAGGGCTCTGGGCTCCTTCATGGTCACTCATAGCACTCTGGTCCATGAACCACAAGACATGAGGAAGAGTAAAGAAATCACCATTAGGAGGGGCCCACTCTACTATCTTCTCTCCCCCTTCCTCCTCATTGCCTCCTCCTTCTCCTCCTGTCTTGCAAGTTAGATTTCATTACCTCAGTTTAGAAATGAGATATCCAAGCCAGGCATGGTGGTGCATGCTTGTACTTGGGAGGTTGAAACAGGAGGATTGTAGGTTCAGGGTCAGCCTCAGCTACTTGGTGAGGGCCTCCACAACTTAGTGAGACTCTGTTTCAAAATAAAGAATAAAAAATAGGTATAAGCCAGGTGTGGTGGCACATGCTTGTAATCCCAGCATTTGGGAGGCTGAGACTAAAGGATCTGGGTTTGCAGCCAGCCTTAGCTACCTAGGGAGGCACTCCACAACTTAGTGAGACCCTGTTTCAAAATAAAGAATAAAAAATAGGGGTGGGGATGTAGCTTGGAGGTAGAATGCCCCTGTATTCAATCCCCACTACTGAAAAAAAGTAGGTATAGCTGGGGGTATAGCTCAGAGGTTGAATGCTCCTGGGTTCAATCCCCAGTACTGCAAAAATAAATAAATAAATAAATAAATAAATAAATAAATAAATAAATAAATAAATAAGAAATGAGATATCCAGGCACTTCAGTTTTTTTGTTTGCATCTGAGAGATTGACTAATACACAAGTGTCTACTTTTTAGTTGTTGTGAAGGTTACATAAGAGAGTTCATTTAGAGCACTTGGAGGAGTGATCATTGCTTATTATGACTGCCATCTGTCCACAACTTTGTGTAGTCAGGGGAGCCCGTACCTGCATGCCTAGAGATGTGCTCTCTGAAATTCTTCTATGTTCAAATACTTAATAGGGGACTTTCTTTTCATTTCCTGGAGAGACATGCTTCCAATTTAAAGTAAGAAGACCTCCAGGCAAAGATGAATCCAAGCAGACAGAGTTGGGGAAAGCTGACCCACTTCACAATGGGCTGAATTTAAGGAAATGACACTTAACATAATTAAAAGTTCTGTTCATGCCCCCTCTCCCCAAAAAACCAAATGCACAGAGTTTTGAAGAAAGAAGAAACACGCATTTTCTGAAAACTCAGTGCCATATTGTGCACAGACCATAGCCGCCCAGGCTATGAATGTACAGGAATGTATCCCTGTTTTACAGATGGGGAAACCAAGCCTTCAGGACTTAGAACGATTTGTCTGTGTTCACAAGTCTGGGGAGGAGTCCAGCTGGGCTCCTAATGCAGGCTAGCTTCAGAGCCACGAGTTCTCGTTCTCATCAGCTGACCTGGGCTTGAAGTCGGTACAGCTGGCAGAGCACAGCATCCTCACTACTTTAACAGCTCAACGGAGTTCATAGACAGTGCCTCTGGGTTGTGATTCTTAAAGAAAACTGGGAAATATGCACCTCAGCTTCACTGCTGAGGATTATATAAGGGCTTCTTAAACACCGCTCTGTGTCCCTTGAAATAGAGAAAAGGGAAGAAAATGAACGTATATAATAATTATGTTCCTAAAACATCTTGAAGGACTTGAGGTCACTAAAGTAGTTATCATCCATGCTTCTTCTACTAAGACTGGAGGTTCCAAATCCAAGGGATTTTCGATGGAAAGCATCAAGGTATCCCGGAGAAAGTGGTATTGGTGCTGTGGGTGTGTTTTGAAGGAACACTTTATTAATAACCCTACTCTGATTAGATCTGAGTGGGAAGATACATTAAGAAAAGCTAGGCAGCAAAGCGGGCGTCCACAGGGCCACATGTCCTTGACTCAGATTTTGTATATTGGGAGACTATATTTAGACCTTGGCCAAAAAGATCTGAAATGGATTCTGGGAGATGAAAGTGCTGCTTCAGGTTTGGCTCCCGATACCCACACTCTGAATCCTGGATCTTCAATGCTAATATAGACTCTGGTCCCCCAGGGCTGTTGTTTGTTCAGAGTGAACTAGACTTTCCATCTGCATGTCATTTCCCATAAATGTTCAGGGCTGGGGGTAGGGGGGTAGGTTAACTCTGAGCATGTCTGTCTGTGAGTGAAACAGACACGTTGTTAGCAGTGTTTTATGAAAACAATCAAATCCAAAGCCCCAGTAACCACAGATGTCTGTCCTTTCCAGCGAGGTGTCCTTGGGGATCTGAGCCTTGAAGAGTTGTCTAGCAGTGCATTAGAAATCTGTTAAATGCTTCTCTGCTTGTTAGTTAGGAAAGCAATACACAATGCTTTTGTTTTGTGTATGAAAAGGAGGGGATGGAGTGTGTGTGTGGAGGCAGGTTCAGGAAGCTGGGACAGAAGTGTCAAAGCACAAAGGGAAAAAAATTTCAGAAAAAATATAGAAGCCTGAAGAAAGGTAGGGCTTGCTGGGTTTTGCTCTTGAAGCTGTCCAAAGGCTTTTCCAAGTTGCTTTCGGACAATGAAGTTTGGCTCCTCCTTGCACATTGCTGACTGTTCTGAGTCATCTGTTTGCAGGAGGACCCTGTGTCTCCCAGGTCTACCTGGAAAATGCCTGTTCATTCTCCCTGACTATATGCAGAGAACTATGGATGCCTCTTAAGGCAACAGCACTCACTCCCTTCTGTACACCTCCTATCTGTCCTGATCACACATCGGTGGCTGCACTTCTCATGCTGTGCTATAGTGCATTTGATGACCTGAATGCCCACCCTGCCACCTCAGGGCCTCATCTCCTCATCAGGGGAAAACCTTGTCTGAATCCTCCCTGTCTCTTGGGCTTTCCCAGATCACAGGCTGCCTTGGAGCTAAATATGAGAAAATCCAAACCAAAGAGCCAGGTCACAGCCAAAGCTCAGGTTTCCATGTCCCTGAAAACCTGCCCTAACCTAACCACACGTGTGTGCACTCCCAAGGCTGATTCCATCCAAACACTGCACAGGAGACTCAAGTGCAGACAGCAAGAGTGGAGAGAGGGAGCTTGCCGCCCAGCTTAGGTGTGAATACCCTGCATGCTATAAGGAGTGAAGCTTCTAAACATGGGTTCTTAAATGCCGGCTTTATTCCTTTTGTTAGGAGTTAGGGAGAGAGGAAGGGACGTAAGAAGCAAAACCGTGTTAATAAACAAGCCTCTGCAGTTTGCAAACTTCCCTCTGGGAGTGAGATATCCTGGAGACAGGCAGAGGCGGCCACTTGGCCTCCATGCATTTCCCAAGGGGTTTGTTCCAGTTTCTATTGGCATCTTGAAAGGATTTGACACATTTCAAAAAGGGAAAAGCTTTGGACTCATGATCCCTTCATTTGAGAGGTGGGAAGATTACAGTCTAGAGTGGGGGATGGGCTTGTTCAGAATCCTCAGGTTGATGAGGAACATTGGGCTAGAGTCCTTGCCCCAGGGCATTTCTGAATCAAGACTAGACCACACACCGGGAACCTCAGTCATTCCAAGCTCATCCTTATCAAGTTGGCCTTATTTTCACTCTTTTTTGAGGGAGGTGGGGTATTAGGGATTAAGCCCAGGGGCATTCCAGCTCCGAGCTAAAGCCTAAGTCCTTTTTAATTTTTTGTTCTGAAACAGGTCTTGCTAGGTTTCTGAGAGTCTCACTGCTAGTTGAGGCTGTCTTTGTGATCCTCCTGTCTCAGCCTCCCAAATACTGGGATTACAGGTATACGCCACGACTGCCCAGCTTATACTCTCTTTTTTGCTTCAAGTTTTTCTTTTTACTTTATGTACATTAAATGTATGTATGTATAGATGTATGTATGTGTGTATGTATGTATGTATGTATGTATGCATTTTCCTATTTATTTTATGTATTTTAAATGGAAACTTTAATATCATAATGATAAATGGGAAACCAGCATCACTTCCGAAAATTAGAGGGCTACTATAAAAATAAGTACAATGAAAGCAAAGCTATACCGTTACCTTCTAGCCAGAGATGCTAACAGCCCACCTGGGGTTTGAGCCTCAGGCCTGCTTTCTCTGGATTGGTAAAGAGCTTGTAGTACCTAACTGGCATTTCATCCTTGCTAACTGACGCTTCAGCCTTGCCGTTGTTAACAGAAGGGCTGCATCTGGCTTTCTTATTGGTGATCCCCTATTTCTTAATTTCATTAAAATGATCTATGTGTATGCCTGCTCTCTACCAGCTTCCCTGCACCTTCCCAAGCTTTGGAAACATTTTTCCTAATAGTAGCAAGTGAGAAGTCTTAGCTGGATATGGTGGTATATTTCTGTGATCCCAGTACTTGGGAGGCTGAGAAAGGAAGATGGCAGGTTTGAGGACAGCACATGCTAACATAATGAGACCTTGTTTCAAAAAAAAAGTAAAAACGGCTGTCACTGTGGCTCAGTGGTAGGTTCAACACCCAGTAACTAAAACACACACACACACACACACACACACACACACACACACACAACACTTAGGGGTCAAAAGGAGTTTTCTTTTCACCTTAACAATAGCTGGTATGTAGCAAGTGTTTATCCCTGGATTACTATGTTGTATATGGCATCTCCTTTTCCAGATGGTCAGCTGCCCTATTTAAAGATGGGGAGGCCGAGGTGATATTAACTGGTCCAAAGCTTTTTATGGACTAACTGGTAAAGCTGGGGTTCACTTTAGTAGTCATAATGGGGGGGGATAAACCCAGGGGCCCTTTGAATTGTTCTTCTGAGGCAGGTCAGGAAGAGCTTCAGTAGAAATCTGTGCATGCCATGAAAAGAGCATTTGTTCACATCCTAAATTCAGAGCACTTACGATTTGCCAGGCACTGTACTGGGCTCCAGGCACACAGGGCAATAAACAAAACAGGCAAAACCTCTTCATCTATGGGACTTATGATAGATCTCTGTGTGTTGGGGGTGGCGATTAAAAATAATAATGGCTAAATTAGCAAACAATGAATCTTACTAGAAGAACAGGGACAGGCTACCTGGTTTGTTTTGAGGACTTGCCCCTGAAGCTGGGGACTTTGGGCAAAGCTCTCTCCCTCCATTGCTGTTTCACAAAGGTATGCAGGAGATGCCTGGGGCCTAGGGGAGTGGAGGGCGGGTCTCTGAGCTTCCACTTTGGACCATGTCCCAGCAGCCAGTGTGACTGGCATCTGCCTCTGGTGGGAAACAGGGCCCTGAAAACCATTCTTGACTGGTCATGAGCAGGGTCTGCCGGAGATGATTTCATTAGGAGGATAAATTTAGAAATCAATTATAAACATTCTGTTGTCTTCCTCATGTCTTCTCGTAAAGCAGATTTTTTTTTTTTTCTTGGTAAGCCTACCACTTATTGAAGGCTTGCATCTAAGCTTGATGCTGTATTAAGCACTTTACATGCATTATCTCAATTAAGCCCTGTCTTCTATTGGGTTCTCCAGAAACTGACTCTGGACAAAGACATGAGTGTAAGTCATTTATATGAGAGGTGGTCCCAGGAAACTCCAGTAGGGAAAGAGAGGGAGGTAGGGAAGGGGGCTAGGGGAGGGTGTATAATTGAGTAGGAGGCAGCTCCTACTGGCAATCTCAAGATGGGCCATTTTTTATCCTCTGCCTCCCATTTGTCTTTGACTAAGGAGTCCTCCTGGCTAGAGAGGGTGAGCAGAGGACATTAAAGGTCCCCAGTATTTCTGGCTTGCACTATATGAGCGCTAGGGAAACCCTTGAGCAAAGACTGCAGATGCCTGCAGGAGAAGGCTGTACTGTCCTGGACAATCTCTCCTCGTATCCATGGCGCATTGGCTCCAAGAACCCCTTCTGATGCTAAATTCTACAGATGCTCAATTCTCTAATATAAAACAGCACAATGGCCCACTATTTGCATTTAGCCTGTATCCATTGTCCTGTATACTTTAAACCATCTTGAGAGTACTCAAAATACCTAAACAATGATAATGCTATATGGTTAGTCATTATACTGTTTTGCTTTGGGGAAATATCTGTGAATGTTGAGTAAAGTCACAATTTCTATTTCCCAAACTGTGATTGGTTGGATCTGCCAGTACAGGACTATGTATATGAAGGACTGTACTAGAAGGATGAGGGCTGAGAGCGATGTGGGGAAGGTTAAGATGGTATGGGCTACACACTCTGTCAAGTTGCACCATTATTAACTTCATTCCAAAGTTGAAGAAACAGAGGCTCAGAAAGGGACTTAAGTGTCAAAGACAACTCCAAGTGCGTAATTTGCAGGGCCCGATCCGAAATGAAAATGTGGGGTTTGCTTGTCAGCAATTTCAAGATGGTGATAGTAGAGTTCTGAACTAAGTGTGCAGACTTTCTGAACACTGGGCCCTGTGTTTCTCCTAAGTCATGTGCCCAAGAAGCCAGCCTTAATCCAAGACCCCAGAATATGAAGCACCACCCCTGGAAGGGCCCGTTGGCCCACCTCCCATGCCTGTTCCCTACACCTTTATTCTCAGTTCTTCCAGTGCTGTTCAGAGTCGATAACATGGGAGAGGATACCAGATTTCTTGTGAGAGAGCAGATCCTTCCCTGGGTCTACCTTGGTTCACCTATAAAACAGGGTTGCTAATCCTTTAGCCCCAGAGAGGGAAGGGTTGCTTTCTCTTTAGCACTTGGAGAAGAACTTGGAGGCATTTGCTTTCCTACTTTCTGGGTCAGCAGCTTCAGGGTGAGAATTTCTCATTCTTGAAAATGCACGATCTGAACTGGACATGGTGGTACCACTCCTGTAATTCCAGTACTTGGGAGGTACAGACAGGAAGATTGCAGGTTGGAGGGCACTGTAACTTAGCAAGACCTGGTTTCTAAATAATAAATAAATAAGGCTGATGGTGGAGTAGTTCAGAGATAGAATGCTACTGGGTTCAATCCCCAGTACCACACACACACACACACACACACACACACACACACACAAAGAAAAGAAGAGGAAATGTATGGTCTGCTTCAAAGCACATTTTGAAAAGTATGTTGTCACTAAACTGAACTTGAGAAGGAGACAGGGGCGAGGGAAATTGAGGAAGAGGTTAAATGAGAAATGCGTGCATATATGCCTTTATCAGCTTGTACCTAACAAAGATGTATGATTACCATTCACCATTATTATATAAAAATAATAAAAATATAAAAAACAACAACAACAAAAAAGAAGCTGGATCCTAGCCCTTGTGTAGTCATTGGGCAAGCCTCCTCACCTTCTCTGATCTGGGATTTGCTATCTCTAGATGATCTCTCAGGGTCCCTTCTCTGCTGTCTTATTGGGAAGTGCCCAGTCCTCTGGGAATAGCTGTTACAGGTAGAGGGTGTGGTGTCTGCTGATGGGACAGTAAGAGGAATGCCTTAGGCCAAAGAAACAGGAGTTAGGCTGAGGGATCTGAATGCTGTCTTCCTCATTGAAATCCTGTGTGATCTCCATTCAGTGTCTTTGACTTTCTAAGCCAAATATGTATGTTTATGTGTGTAAACATGCACATATACTCATCCACATACATATGTACATGTATATACATGCATCCATACATGAATATATAATGGGCACGATAATTCTCTCATACAGGAAGGTGTGAGGATTATTTGGGGAAAACATATGCAAAAGGCTTTATGAATAATTAAAGCTCATTGTCTAAAGCAGACTTGTGGCAGGGGACAGGGCATGGTGGAGGTCATTTTCTATTTCTCCTTCACTGATTGGTAAAACGTGTAAATACTTTAAAAATTGTCAGGCTTCAATACAATCTGTAAAACAGCAGCCCCAACAGTCTAGTAGTTCCATGGATGCAAATCCTGCCCTGCATCCTCAGCACTGCCCACATTAACTCCTTTGAGGTCCAGCAGAGAGAAAAAGCTCAGGGCATAGTATTGAGGCTGGAGTAGAAGGATGAATTACACTGTCTGTTCAAGCTGCTTTCTGACTTCTCTCTCCCCTTCTCCTTTCCTATTCCTTTCTTCCTTTTGGTCTCCAAACTGTCTCTTCCTCCTCCTCACCTTATCCAGTTCTTGGTTCCCTTATCAGGCTGGGGAAATGCCTCTTCTTCATTGTACTGGTTCTTGTCTAGGAACTGAAAATTCCAGAAATCGCATTTGAGACAAAGAAGATTTCAGAAGCCAGGCAGTAACATATAGATTCTGCCAAGTATTGAAAGCGTTTTGAGGCAAGCGGACCTGAGTTCAGATCCCACACCTGCTTCCTACTCAGTCAGTCAGTGCTTTAGACTAGTTCCCTCACCGCTGGGGATCTCAGTTTCTCTCTGTAAAATGGGCTTGGCTGTAGCTCACTTGGGAGTGTTCTGAGAATCAAAGGAATCGCGGTATGCTGAGGTGCAGAGCCCAATGCCTGGCCATCAAGGCTGTGAGGAGTATTAATGCATTGCTTCCACTTTGATTTTTCATGATCTGGCATCCGGGACACTGGCTGAGGCTTCCTGCACGGTATGTGGATCCAGTGCCCCATGGGAATGTGCCTGGGCTGCCTGGGGCTCAGCATCAGTGGGCCTCTTTCTGCTTCATGTCAGTCTGCTCTTTCAAGGACATCAGGCCGAAGGGATGAAATAGCAAATCAGTGGAATTTTTTTTCCCCATAACAAAATCAGAAAGGATTAAGTAGATGGACAGCTGGGGAACAGAGACTGTTGGGCTCTTCTCTGCTCCGCGATGGCCTGTCAGTCACACTAGAAAAGAAGAAATAAGCTTTCAGGAAACTGCAGGAGAGGATTTGCACTTTCTCCTTGAGTGCAAAACGAGGCCTCCAGGAGAAGAGATCCAGAGATATTCCAGGGTCTCAGAAGGACATTTCCTGATGCCTGTTTTGGGCCTGTGTTTGTAAAGACACCAGCATGTCCTTAGGTTAAATTTACCCAAATCAATGGGCACCTGTGTGCCTGAACACATACATGTATGTCTGTCCAGGAAGGTGGCTATATGTAGACATGTGTGAAAAAACAGTATACACGTATGTTAGTGTGAACTTTCATGATGGAGCACACATGATAGAGCATACAAGACAGGATAGGTATGAGGGTAGACTAGGTGAACATACTATGTGGGTGTGCATATGGGAGCTGTGTTGTCAAAGTGTTCACATGCATGCGTGCATATCTACCTGTAGATGCCTGTTCATGTGTGTCAGGTGATGTATGGATGTATACACTTGCACAAATACTTAGGATACCAGTGAAAGGCAGGGAGCAGTTTTGCAGAATGGATATATGAAAAACCCCAAATTCTATAGCATTGGCATTGTTTTCATACATGAACATAGCAATCTCTGTGTGTGTGCATATCCACATATTAGAAAACAGCCATGTGGGAACATACTGGCTTCAAAAAAAATATGAATGCTTTCCTGGCAGTGCACAGATGCACAGATTCATGAAGTACACAGATGTATAAACATGTGTACTCACCTGGCTGAGCATCTTTGCAGGTATGTTTAGGTCACATAGAAGTGACCTATGTTCTTCCTAGAGATGACATAGCAAACTCGGTCCACACTGCCATCGTCAGTCAACAGGCTGGTTCCCTCTGTGATTATCGCACCAACCCATCACCAGGGCATTTTCCCTGGCTTGTCAACATAGTTCTTTCTAAAATATTCACTGTGGAAAGGAATTGGAACAGTGGTTATGATGGTAGGATCGATACCACTGTGTAAGTGGTTATCAAAGAGAAGCTTTCAGAAGAGGTAATACCATCCACTCGCTCTATGCCAATAATAGAGTGGCACGGAGTGAGTAGTTGGATCACCAGGTGGGTGAGCTAGGTGAACATACTATAAGAATGTGCACAGTATGTTTATTTTGAAACAGGGTCTCAAAAACATGGTACAGTTCAGATGTGAGTATGAGATTCATCAGGTAAACCATGAAGTGGAAAACATACTTCTCTCTGTTATCTGATGTCATGATATAAACGCCGACAAGACAGAAAATTAGAGCAAAGCACCTTTCCCACTACATTTTCTAGTAAATGTTCTGAGCAGCCTCTGAAGGAACCATCACTGTTCACATTTTATGGTAGAGAAAAGAGAGGTTCAGTGGGGGGAAGCACTTTTCCCAGATGAGGCAGCAGGTCAGCAGCAGAGCAAAGAGGCTTCTCAGAATCTGCAAGAAGAAGGTAGAGAGTTTGTCCTTGAGGTTAAAATCCTCATGAGTCCTACTCTTGATTTACTTTGTTATCTGGGAAAAGCCCCCTTTCAACTCTCTGAATTCCAAATTTCTTGATTTTAAATGAGAAATTGATACTCAGGAAAATGATATCTGAAAGCTCCCAACCAAAGATGGAACAGTAAAGAGTCTCTAGAATCATCTGCTGAGTTGACATAGTCTGAGTTTATAGTTTCTGTGGCTCTGCAAGTGCCAGGAACCAGGTGGGCGGGGCTGGTGGAGATGCTACAGCTCAGACTCTTGATTTCTAATCTGGCACCCTGAGGATATTCCAGATTGTAGCCACAGTTCCCTAAAGAGGACATTCGACAGATGTGATTCTTATTCTCTAGGAATTTACAATCAAAGACAAGCCCCGGTGCTTTAGAGCAAGCGATCCCAAACATCTCTATTAGCTGGAGTAAAAGCAATTTATTTGTGTAGCACAGAAGTGGTGGTTTGTAGCGTTCAGTGCTGCAAACCTTTCTGGGTACAGACTGTTGTCTGCCTTGTGCTGACACCTCAGCACGATGTCCCTGTAAATTGATTATTATCCACAAATCATGGGAATGTTGGGGGGATGCAGTGAGGAAACGTGCACACAGCTGACAACCTCATAAGGACTAATCTAGTGTCAGTCAGACCATTATTTTTAGTCTAAGTGGCTACAATATACCAGACACTGTTCTAGGTGCTGGGGTGCAAAAATGGACAAGAACTCAAGTCCTGCCTTCTTGACTCTCACACTCCAGTGATTTTTTTGTTATTGTGGTTTTGGTATTGGGCTTGAACCCAGGGACATTCTATGTCTGATTTAAATACCCAGTCCTTTTTATTTATTTATTTTTATTTTGAAATAGAGTCTTGCTAGGTTGCAGAAGGCCTCCCTGAGTTGCTGAGGCTGGCCTTGAACCTGTCTCTGCCTCACAAGTACTGGGATTACATGTATGCACCACCATGCCTGACTCCAGTGATTACTATGATGTTATTCTCTCAAGTTTTCATGATATAAGTTAGGCTTTAAGATGTTAAGTGCTTTCTGCACAGTTACTCAACTAATAAAGTGGCAGAGCTGGTCACCCAGGTGACACAGAGCTCTGGCCCTGCACTGGTCTGGTGAGCTGGAGTATTCCAAAACTGGAGGGAATTTCAGCTTTTCCTGTTGAGCCATTTGGATTCTGTTTTCTAGATACACTTTTCATTAGATTGATTGACATTAATCATGACCCTGACTTTTGCACAGAGAATATTTTATTCAGAGTTCCTTCTCATGAATTTTTCCCTTTACTTCTTCCAGTGACCTCAGAAAGGAGTCAGGGCAGGGATCAGTCTCCCCATTTGACCAATGGGAAGCCTCAGGCCCAGAGATACAAATGCCTCACCTAGGGTCACAGAACTCACCTAGGGTCACAGCTGGTCATAGGACCCCTGGAGTCCGGAGCTGCTGGAGAAGGGTGGGATTTGCCACCCACAGGGCCCTCACTCTCCTGGTTGGGGGCCTGTTGAACCATCACAGCTGTTTTCTCATCCCCTTAGATGCAGCGAGACATTCGAGACATTCAGGAGGGTCCTTTCCTGTTCCCTCCACCCACCCCCAGCCTGGCATCCGCTAATCGTCCCTTTCCTGCCACAGGGCACCATCTGTGGCCAGCCTAAATTGGACTGAATGGTGTGGAATTGCAAGTCAAAAGGGTCCTATAATCATCACACCATTGCCAGGGGCTGTGTGCTCCAGCTCTGCTTTATAAATAAGGGTAATGGAGTGGCGGGTGCATTACAATCAGGGCTGCTATGAACACACTGAACAGGCATGGAGCTTATTTAAGGAATAGAGAGGCAGATTTTGCTCCTGAAGCAGTGTAGTTGGAGCCAATCAATACCCCACTCAGTCCCTCAAATCAAGGCCACAGAGACTGATTAGGAAGGGGCGGGGCTAGGGAGAGAGGGTGGGATACTGCACTTGGGAAATCTTCAATATCCACTTGTTCTGTGGTGTGCATGCTCACCGAGAACTAACTCTAAGCTGAGCTGGGGAAAGTAGCAGACAACAAGGGGGACGGCAGCTTTAGTTTGAAGAAGCTTAGAGACTTGGGGAGCAGAAGGTAGGTGAGGTGTGAAATAAGGAAAGTAATGATTACTGCTTAGCATGATAAGCACAGCAGTGGAAGGAAGCACAGATCAGGGACCAGCCTTGAGGAGAGCAAGCTCCACAAAGGAAAAGACATCTGAGTTGTTCTTCCAGTTAGCTACTGCTGTGTAACAAACATCCCAAAACTTAGTTGCTTCAGGCAATTTTTTTTTCATTTATATCTATATGAGCTGGGGATTTAGGATGATCTTGGTTGGGCAGTACTTCTAGTGGTCTTGGTTAATCTTTCTGGGCTCTCTCTCATGTTGGTGGTTAGCTGGCACATGCGCCAGCAGCTGGACAACTCCTAGCAGTGGCCTTTCTCACAGACCTGGTGGTCAGCAGCAGGCTTTGTCTGGGACAACATGGCAGATGGGCCATGTTTCTCTCGCCCTCCAGCAGGCTAGCTGGGAGTCCTTCACAGGGCAGTCACAGGTCTCCCAAGAACAGCAAGAAATGGCAACCCTAGCACACGAACATTTTTCAGAACTCTGCCTGTCACTTTAGCCATTGTCCCATTTGCCAAAGGAAGTCATGCAGCCAGCTCCGAATCAAGGGGAGGGGAAATAGACTCATCTCTGAAAGAAGAACCCGCAGTGCCACATTGCCCTGGTTTCAGTGTAAGGGGAGAAGAGCTGGCTACTGTTTATGTATCATCTACTTAGAGTTGAGTTTTGAAGATTAAGGGTTAGGGAAAAAGGGAAGAGAACAGCCTAGTTAGCATAGTATGAAGAACAAGACCTTGGAGCTATGAGCATAAAGGAAGGGTCAGGGAGGGGCTGGCAGAAGTGGAGAGACAGGCAGGGCTCAGGATGCCTGCTTGTCATGGCTGGCCACTTCAGCTGCCATTTGATCCATGCCAGTGCTGCTACAGTAGATGCTGGGGTGGGATAAGTTAGAGGGTTAGTGGAAGTGGAGTTCTGTGTCCTTAGACTGAGGAGCTCTTACTTGGTGCTTCCTACTTCTGAGTCTCTCTCTCTAATTACCTGTCTTGCCTTCTATCCCTCAGTATTCTAATCTGTGAACTTAGAATCAGCAGTCTCCCCATACTTTACCTTTTTACTTGGACTCCTGTTTTAATCTTGTATCAGCCCATATCCATCAAGGTACTGTGGTTGCCAAAAGTGCTGAGCTACTGAGGAGATGACAGAGGAGATAACAGTGATTCCTGGCCCAGAAGAATCTTATCATCTGGAAAAAGCAATGAAAATGAAGCATGAGCGAGGCCAGTGAACGAGGGAGGGGCCTAGAAACCCGCCAGGAAGGTTAGAGCTCAGAGGAGGGAGAGGGCCTCTTGGGCTGGGCTCTTGGAAGAGTCATGTCTGCTGAGTTTGAAGGGTGGGTAGCACCTGTAAAGGCAGAAGAAGACTTGAGGGCATGCCAGGTAGGTGGCACAGCAGGAACAAAGACCGGGCTGCAGGGATGCTGCTGGGGGCCAATGAATAGTGGGAGTGTCTTCTACAGGTAGCAGGCTTCAGGCCAGGGCCTGACACTTGGACAGATTTGTCATGAAAAGGTACTCCTCCAAGTCCGGCCTCTCCCTCCATTCTGCAAATAGCTGGTGGCGTGGGCATCTGTTGCTATCGCTCTCTTGTTCTCTGTTCCGTTGCTGGTTTCTACAGGTTTTGTTTTTTCTCCCTCACTTCCACACTGCATGGTCTATGCTCCCCTGGCTCATCACAGTTTATTACCTGTCAGGTCTGAATCCACGCATGTGGCACAAAATGCAGAGCCCCCTGGGTTGGGGATTGACAAGTCAGAGTGAGCAACAGAGACAAAAGGAGACTTCTAGGCAGCATCTTTGGGAGAAGCTGAGGGAGCCCTGGTATTATGAGGGAATTTTATCACTCTTCCACCTTCATGCTGCTAAATCACTTTGAGGAGCCAGGGAGGTTGGTTCTTCCTCTGCTGTCTGCTCTGGTCCCCTTGTGAATCTTTGTCTCTAAACACTGGTTTAAGAAAAACTCTGAATTATGAGGCTATGTGACTGAAGGCAAGCTGCTACCCCTCTCTGGTCCTCATTTTTCAGACAAATGAGTTAGATCATTGATCTCCATCCCTTTATACTTTTCCTGTTGTGATTTTCCTTGATTCCAGGTCATTGCTATACAGATGACTTAAAAAAGGTGGAGGGCACTGGGGACCAAGCGGAATGGACACAGAGACTGCAAGCAAAATAGCGAAGCTTTCTCTCCATGACCTCTGCCTGCTTTTTCTTTATATTGACTATTCTTTCTCTTCCCACCCCCCTCAAACACACACACACACACACACACACACACACACACACACACACACACACACACACCTCTCAAAACCACGTGATCCTTCTTGCATTGACAGTGGTGAGATGGAAGAGAGTGATGAGAAGACAGACAACTGACAGGGAGTATCCATATGCTAAGTGCTGTTCTAGGCACCTTCAAACACTTCTCCCTTAATTTTCACAACAGTCATAAGATTGCTTTTACGATTCCCCCTTTTTTCCATATGAGGCAAGTGAGGCTCAGAGAGGTGAACTTGACTTGTTTAAGATCAACCGAATAAAATACAGAAAGGAACACACTTACCTAAGCACTCACCCATCCTAGGATGGAATGCTATGCTGCCTGTACCTCTTTTTCAGAAGACATTTGCAGTTTAAAATGAGAAAGAGCAATGCATAGCCCTGGTGAGGGGCTTACAATGATGTGGTGTACACACAGAGCGCTGGAGTACCTCAGGAGCATGCCTGTCTTGATACTTATCATGCAATACCTGCAGCATGAGTGCAAACCCTCCATCTCTTAACTCTTGCCAAATTGCAAGCCCCTTTTCTCAGCCCAGGTAGGACAGAGCCCTGGATTTGGAATCAGGAAGCCAGGGCTTGAACTCGTGTTTGTCACTTACTAGATAGAAGATTGTGGGAAAGCCTAATTCCCTTTTGCAGACTCAGAACTCTAAGCTGAAAACTGAGTCTTCCACTTTTCGTATGTGGGTTTCTATGAGGACTACCTAAGATGATGAATAAAAGCACGTGGCCTGATATACTTTAGTAGGTGTCAGTAGATGTTCCTTCCTGACCCTATTCTTCAGACACCCTCTCTCTGCATCAGTTCACAGTGTTGTGGGATGGGGAAGAGGAGAAAACCTTATTTAATTAATTTATTTAGTACTAGGCATTGAACTCAGGGGCATTCTATCTCTATGCTACACCCTACCCCTAGCCGTATTTTCTTTTTTATTTTGGAAGTGGGTCTTACTAAGTTAATGAGGCTGGCCACAAACCTGCAATCCTCTTGTCAGTCTCTCAAGTACTGAGATTACAAGTGTGCACCACCACACCCAGCTTGGGGTGGATTTGAAAAGAAGAAAGAAAAAAGAAACAGCAAATACAGAGAAAACAAGAGAATATAGTGACATTAAATGACTAAGAGAAACCAAGTGAAAAATGAAAAAAAAAATGCAGCAAGGAGATGGTTTGGGAGAAGATAACTAGGAGTAATGAGAATCAATTCCATCAACCCTCCATCTATTTTCAAATCTAATCTGAAATGATATGCTTTTCTCCCTTGCCAATATCTCTTAATTCTTCTCTTCCCCTCCCTTACTTAACCGGTATAACTGTATTATTTATCTCCACTGAGTGGCTTAGGAAAACAGTTTTGTATAAAAGATGCTGTTCCCAAAGGAGGTGGAAATGGGCAGATTGGAGGTAAAGGCAGAGATGAGTGCTGACAGCCCGGGTGGGATGTGGGGTGTGAGGTCCCCCTGGGACACTCTTCCCCAACTACTGCTGCAGGGCTTTGGCTGTGTCCCAACCCCCGCCACCTCTTCACCTTCTATCCCCCCAGGCGACCTCCCAAACCCAGCACACCACTCACATCATCCTGCTGAAATTTAATCAGGATCTGCTAGAATTTTTGAAATAATCCATTTTGAAATATCCAGAATATAGACTCTGCCTGCCTGCCTTATCCAAACCCCTGATCTATGAGGAGCATTGGCTGACCACAGGGGTGTGCATGCACACACACGCATGCATGTGTACACGCGCACGCACACACATACACACACACACACACACACACACACACACACACACACACACCAAAGTGGTCTGTGCATCTCCTTTTACAGCCACTGCCACATGATTATCACCTCTGTTGATTTTCCTTTTTCTGCTCTCCTAGGTTGTGATTTTCTTGAGAACCAGAAATGTAGGGAAACATATATCAAGTGGTGTATTTATTCAACAGACATATATTGTGCACGTATTACATGCTAAAATCTGAGGGCGACAGCGACCAGGCAGGACATCGTCTTCTGCTGTGAATGAATGATTAGTGAATTAATGAACAAACTGGGATGAGGTGAAATGCTATTACAGCAGAGAGCAGAAAGTCTGTGAGGACAGAAGCAAATGTAACTCTTCCTCTGGTCCATCCTCAAGACCCAGTACTGTGCCTGGCACATTTTTGATAGTTCATCAATAATTTATGAGAGACGCATTGTTGGATGATGAGGATAATGATTGCCTTTGCTTTCGGGATGAACTGCAGCACCTTTGCAGATTCGCAAGCAAGTTACTGTGTGCGGCCTTATTTTTTCTCATTTCTGAATTAGATGTGATTTAAGTAGGACAGACAGTGACCCCCATTCCAGCAAACAAAGAAAATCGTAGAGTCTGTGTGATTTGTCCTCAAGGAATCTAGTCAGTTGATATAGAGGGAGCACTCACGTATGAGCTTCTGACTCAAGATTCAGTGTTCTCTTCACTAACCCAGGCTGTCTGATTAGGTCAGAACAACTGGGATACAGCCAGCATCCGTCTACCCATCAGTCCATCCACCCTGTCATTTTTATCTATGGCATGCAGAGAGCTTCATTAACCTCTGAACCAGGGCTTGGTGTGATGGCACGAGGGACCCCACAGTGGGACCTAGCACTTACTGTTCTGCTTGGAGAGAGTCCATGAACAAGAGGTGGTAGCCCCTTTCTTATTTTTCTCTCTAGATTTAATATACCTGTCTCTACTCTTCCTCTGTAATGGCAAGCCTGTAGCTTCTACTGCCTTCTTTTCACTGCTCCCCTTTGCACATGTGTACCCCTTTTGACTCTTTGTGCCACTTCTCCATCTAAGAGCCTTCTGTCTCCTGAGTATTTGGTAAAATCTTGCCCATCCTTTAACACTTCTCTAGGAAGACTTTCTAGAGCCAGTCACAAGTCCTCTCCTCCCTCTACTTTGATTTATTGCTATTTATAGCAAGCCTGTTCTCAGCTGCTTGGACTGAGCTCCTGAGGACAGAGTCCTTCAATGCCAGATCTCGGAGAAGATTGGTTGACTAACTGGATTTTTAGAGTATTTATTTGCATCAGAGGTCACCGATGTTCAACGTAGAAACTATACAGGAAAATGAACCAGCACATGATTAAAATCACCTCTGATCGCACCCTTTAAAAAGAGCACCATTCTTGATGTTCCAGTATATTTCTTTCCAGCTGTATATCCACATACTTGTATCCAAATGAAATCATAAGATTGCCTATTTTATATATGAACTTCCTCTCTCTCACTCCATGACAATGTCAGCTCTTTGAAAGTTAAAATTATCTTTCTCCTCATTTGCATTCTCCAAGGTGCCTAAACTTGAGACAGATGCTAGATAAATTTCTATAGAGTTGCTATATGGGAATCAAGCCATCACTGATGTCCCGAGTTGCCATCTCTTCTCCCTGTCCTCTGTGCATATTCATCTGAATTCAGATGTGGAGACAGCTTAGTTCAACTTGCAAAACATGTATGGAGCCCCTACTCTGTGTGCAGCCACTGTGTCAGGCATCAGGCTGCACAAATGACTCTGACATATTCCTATACTACAATTAAATGAGAGAGGTCAGCTGTGTAGATTGTGTGTGTGTGGGGGGGGGGTACTGGGGATTGAACCCAGGGGCATTCTACCTCAGAGCTACATCCCCAGCCCTATTATTTATTCTTCGTTTTGAAACAGGGTCTCACTAAGTTGCCCTCCACAACTTGGTTTCAAAAGTCGCTAAGGCTGGCGTCAAACTTGCAATCCTCCTGCCTCAGCCTCCCAAGTACTGGGATTACAAGCATGCACCTCCACTCCTAGTTAGAATATATATATATATATATATATATATATATATATATATATATATATATATATGCATATATATAAAACAGGATACTGGAACTGTGTATATGAAATATAACTGTATTGCTTACTAAGTGTCAAGAACATGTTAAGAACTCATTTTTTTGTTATTGTTTCTTTTTTTTCTCTTTGGTACTAAGATTGAATCCAGGGGTATTCTACCTTGAGGTGCAACTCCAGCCCCCACACCCTTTTTTAAAAATTTAGCAACAGAATCTCACTAAGTCATTGAAAGCCTCACTAAATTGCTGAGGCTGACCTTGAACATGCGATCCTTCTGCCTCAGCCTCCCAAAGACTGGGGTTATAGGCATGTGCCGCAATTCCCATCTCCAAGAGCTTATTTGAGTCTAAAAATAGCGCTAAAGGCACGTTCAATTGTTGTCCTCATTTGGCAGATAGGGGAACTGAGGCCTGAACATGTTAAGAGCATGTCTGTAGATACACAGATTGAACACAGGAAGCTGGGATCCAAATTCAAACAGTCTGCAAAGCCTGTGCTCTTACACAGAGGAGTGTTTAGCACATATGGGGGTCATGGAAGATATCCAGAGCAGGGCACAGGGTTGAGTAGGGGGAGCTTTTATAGACACAGAAAATGCACCTTCAAAGACACTGTAATAGGTAATAGCATAGCAGGGATGGTCCCTGATTTATGATGGCTTGACTTAGAATTTTTCAACTTTGTGATAGTGGGAAAGTGGTCTACATCCCATAGAAACCACAATTTGGGTGCTCATGCAACCATTCCATTTTTTCCCTTTTAATAAGTATTTCAACATATTATATGAGATATTCAGCTTTTTATTATAAAATAGGCTTTGGGTTAGATGATTTTGCCCAACTACGGGATGATGTATATGTTCTGAACATTGTTTAGGTAGGCTGCGGGGAGCTGTGATGCTTGGCAGGCTAGGTGTGCTAAGCACATTTTAAATTTACAATATTTTCAACCTATGATGTGTTTATGACTTATGATGGGTTTATAAGTCAAGGAACATCTGTATATGTATCAAAGTACAGAAATAGCTGATGAGAAATTAATGTGTGAAAAAGGGTAGGTAACAAGATAAGAGTGGAGAGAAACGCTTGTGCCCACTCATAGGAACCTGGTGCTCCAGGCTTAGGAAAATAGATTTTATCCCAAGAGATATTTGGAACCATGGAAGGAGTCTGAGCAAAGGGATGACATGGTCTAGTTCACCATTTCCACATTTCATCCTGGTGACTGGTTGGAAAAAAGGAAGTTTGGCCTTTGAGATTCAATGTATGCTGTATGCCCTGGATGGTTGACCTGTATGATTTGCTTCACTTAAGCACCCTTGGGTGTTCAGGTGAGGGCAATCCATGGGAGACACCTATAGGAACTTGGCAATGGGAAGACACAGGTTGGGTGTTTGAAACTTCGGCCCTAGGCCAGGCGTGGTCAGTTGCTGGCTGTTCCACTGATAGCTAAGCTGCCCCTGGTAGCTGCATGGTGGCCCTTTCCTACAGCCCTGCCAAGCTCAGAGTTTAATTACTACTCATCAGCCCCCACCAACATGTGACAATTCCTGGCTGCTGCCAAATGTGAGGGGCTTCACTGCCCATTATTGACTTGCTCCAACCCTGTCCAAGCCTTTGTGATGGTCCCTTCATTAAACACTTCTCAATGACCTTTGTCTTTCTTTCCTGATGAGCCCTTGCCTGCCATAGAACCTTTTGCAACATAACCCATAAGAGAGAGACAACAAAGGGGTGCATTTGTTAACCATCATAGAGATTGAAAAGAGGACATGTTTTTGAGATTATTTCCAGGATCACTCAGCAGGACCTGCTGCATGAGAATCACCCAAAGATGCTGGCACTCCAGGGACAAGGGTTGTTGACATCATCCTCACTATCGTTCCCAACTCTGCTTTGGCTGTGAGTTTTCGCACACAACCTCCTACAATGATGTCTCCTTCCCTCTCAGCGAGGCAAAGACCATTTATAAGCTTCTCAGAGGCTCTCTCTGGGTTGCTGCATGTAATCTGCTGGAGGGTCAGCTGATGCTGTGGACCCAGAAAGCTGGTTAGTTAGCCACTTGGGAGATGTTACCAAGATGGCTGGTGATCAGAAGAGCTGCTGATTTTCATAATGACCTTCAGGAATTAAATAAAAATACAATGAATGCCATAGATTAGGGAGAACAAGCCAATTAAAAGCACGACATGCCTTTGGGATTTTTTTTTTTATATCTTCTCCAGGAGGCTGAAAGGCATCTGAGGCCGCCGAGGCGGGATGGCAGTCTACCCAGAATTACTGATGAAGGCTGAGCCTCTCGCTTGGCTTCTGTGGGATGGTGGAGGGGTTTTGAGCCTGTTGAATATTTCACGAATTGCAGCCCAGGGGGGGAGGGAGAACAGAGAAAGGTGAAAAGCCAATCCCTGTATTTCTTTATGATTCTAATATAAAGCCAAGCCATGCAGGGTGGGAGGGAGGCAGGAGCTGGAGTCAGCCCACCGCCGGAAGGCATGGAGCACCAATTCTCCCACTTTAATATCTGCTGTTTCATTTTATATTCATCATGTCAGCATAATCTGCCTTTATGGGAATCGTCTTGGTTCCCGACCAAATGCGTTTAGTCCCCCTTTTGCTTTAAGTTTGATTGTAATATGACTTGAAGACTTCAATGAAATGTTTATATGGAAGGACTGGGGGAAGAGAAGAGGGAAAATGCAATTGGAAAATCAATCAGCAGGGAATTTCAAGAGCTGGCTGTGGTTATGCTCCTATTTCTTTGACCTGTTTTTAATGGACACAAGACTGGCTCTCTGATCAAGTGGACTCTGCTGGTTCCCTACTGCATGCTGAATAAAATATATAATCTAACACAAACATTCAAAGCCCTTACCTCTATGTCTAAACTCTGTTTCCAGCCTGACTTTCAGCAGCACTGCATGGTGCATGTGTGGCTTCTCATCTGAGAGACACCAGCCCATCTTTGCTTCCTCTCCCCTTAGGAACATGAATGTGTCCAGCCTCTTTTGGGTCTCATGCCATCCTGTTTTGAGACTAGTTCTTGACCTGCCAGCCAGGAGGGTCATTTTTCATCCTTGAATTCCCAGGAGACATTTACTTATTTTTTCCTCAATTCTCTGGTGAAACTTAACATTCTTTGAATTCTATTTATTACTACCTCCACCACTTTATTATGGATATGGATATATACATATATGTGTGTGTATACATATGTGTGTGTATATATATATCAATCTTGCAATTGTTTATTGAGCTCTTATTATGAGCCAAGCACTTTTCAAAGAGTGTGAGAAATGGCAGGAAAGAAGATATGCTTCTGGAGAGACAGAGACAGACAGTAAATACATGTTCAAGTAAATCATATAATAAATTTCTAATAGTGATAAGTACTGTAGAAAGTTTATATCAAGGGGCTATAAAAGAGATTTCATGTGCTTGGAGAGGGGTACTTTATTGATGTATTCATCTATATATTTTTGTAGTACTAGGGATTGAACCCAGGGGCATTCTGTCTCTAAGCTACAACCCAAGCCACTTTTTAATTTTTTGTTATATTTTGTTGTGAAGCAGGGTTTTCCTAGGTTGCTGAGAGAGTCACTGTTGTTGAGGCTGTCCTTGAAATTGCAATCCTCCTGTCTGAGCCTCCCAACAACTGGGAATATAAGCATGCACCACCATACCTGGTAGAAAGGGATACTTTCACCACAGTGGTCAGGACCAGCATCTTTGAGCAGGTATCTTTTGGACTAAGAGAAAAATGCTAAGAAGCAGCCTGCATGCTCAGGAGCAGAGTTCCAGGAAGACTGGACAGAAAGTTGTAGCACTGAGAAGAGATGCAGCTGGCCTGTTGGAGGAGCAGTTGGAAGGCCTGTGGAACTGGAGCACGTGATGAAGGGACTGTGTAGGAGACGGGCCAGACAATACACTGCTTCGAGGAGTGTGCATTTGCATAGGCAGTGACATGGGGCTGGGGACAGCAGGCCTGGTAGAATTTCTGCTGCTAAAGGACTGTGAGCCCCCCGCAGGCAAGAGTATGTTTCATTTAACTCCATCCTCTGAGCTGTTAAATGGCCTGGCATTGACTAGGTCTTGACAAAACATGTTGGATACACATATAAATGCAGGAACAAGTGAATGAAGAAGAGAATGAATGATCAACGCCTTTTGCATCTGCTAACACAGTTTTCTCATTGCGCTTCCATGCTCCCCCTCCCCCTGCCCCAACAACAGTTTCTTTTCTTTGTAATAGAGTAAGTCCAGAGCGATTCTCTGTGATTCAATATTTACTGTGTTTCACACACTGTTATTATCATTTAACGTTTACTGTCTGCTGACTGTGCACTCATCGCTATAGCAAACAAAGCGCTCAATCTCATTTTGGTTCGTGGGCTAATTTAGTCAAGGAAGAGGAGACATTGTAAGTGCAACTGGCACAGCAGAGATCGCATTGACTGGAAATCCACAGGGTCCAGCTGACTACAAATGCACCAATGACCTTAAGGAGTCTCTAGCCCTCCGTGTTCCTCTGTTTTCTAATTTGAACACGAGAATGGAAAGTTTTTGTGGTGGGATTTCATTTACAGACTGGAGAGAACCCCAGCAGGGAGCTCAGACTTTCACCAAAATCTCTGGCTTACTATGACTCTGTCTACACCAGGCTGTGTCAGCCAGATGTGGCCTGCCTTGGGGCTTTCTTTTGGTGTCATTCCAGGTATTCTCACACTCAGTATCTGCCCAGCCCGCAGCACAGGGAGTCTCCTTGAGCTACTGAATTAGATACTGCTATCTCTAGTGGCACCTGTCAGCCCTGGGTTCCCTGGCCTCTCATTCTGGGCTTGATGCACTAACAGAAAAAATGAGTGAGGTGCTGAGCAAGGCCGTTTACCATCGCATCTTCGCCTTGGTGTAGCCCAGCTGGCTAGCTGCCATAGGAGCTGCTGCCAATGCCTAAGGTGCTGAGACTGGCAGGTGAGTTGGTATGGGGAGGCAGGGAGAGAAAATCATCTTCCCAGCCCAGGAAGGAGAGAAGGAGCTGGGAAACAGACCCAGCCAGTGTTCTGCACCTGGGTACCACAGGGAGCTTGCAGGGTCCTTGGGTATCCATGGATATGAGAGCTGATGAGCTTTTATGGTGGTCTCCTGCCCTGTCCAGCCCTGCACACAGCAAGGGGAGCCCAAGCATGCATGCACTTGGAATAATAACTTACTCAGCTCTAGACACTTTCTTTTCTTTTTTTTAACATGGAATGAAATGGGAGGCCCAGGGAAGATACACAGTGGATAGGTTAGTGCTGTGAGATAACTTGTATGGTGGCAAGATTCCTCTGGCTTCTGACTGAGGAAGGGTGGATGGAAGAAGAGAGCGAAGTTACGAAGCCCTTGTAGGAAGTCAGAAAACACGATGGTGTCTTGCCCCTCGAGGCTGAAATAGAGACTCTGAGAAGGGTTGCATTTTGGACAGCCTTTGAAGGATTTCCGATGGACTGGGAGAAGAGTGAGAGAAAGAAAGCCAGTATTCAAGGATAACTCTAGTTTTTTGTTTTATTTTTAGAGCAGCTAAAGGATGAATTAGATCCTATCCCTTTTAATAATAATGATGATGATGATGATAAATCAATACCTAACTTAAAAATCCATAGCTAACTTTTTTCTTAGCATTTCTTAAGTGCCAGACATTCTTCCCTTAAGGGTCATTTATTGCAAACCTCAAGGAGTTAGTCTATTGGGAATGAACCATACGAGGGTAATCCAGTAGAATTTGATGAGTATGTATCTCCTCCTCCTCCCTTTAAGGTGATTCTTTTTCATTCAGTGTTACTATAAATGATAGAGTGAGGTGTGGGGAGAGCTGACTGGCTAGGCAGAAGTTCTGACGAGCCCCTCAGTATTCATAAAGTGATTAAGTGTGTGTGTGTGTGTGTGTGTGTGTGTGTGTGTGTGTGTGTGTATACGAGATCTTTGGAGACTATAGGAAATACTGTGTCAAGGTTGCCTCTGTGTCTCAGGAAGGGGGCCCAGAGTTCCAAGTCTCAAACACTACAGAGGCTACTTGTCTACTGATGGACACTATTAAGCCTGCTTGTCTCCTGGAGTAATTCTTACTTGAATGCAGACCTGATAATTCTCCAAGAGCCCCATTCCCTTTCCCTTTATTTATAAAAGTAAAGAGTGCAAAGATTGTATGATCCCAATGCAGTGACTCTTTTGATACTTATGCCATCCCCATTCTTACCTAATAAGAAACTATACTGGTATTACAGAAAACTATTCAATATAATTCAAGTAATACATTTTCAATAAAATTTACAAAGGGAGGAACAGCATACAGATATGAGTTAGGATCTTAAAGTCAGGAGTACCAATTGAAAGTTTTACTAGAAAGTTTTCTCCAGGCATGGTAGTACTTGGGAGGCTGAGACAGGAGGGTCGCTGTTTCAAGGCCAGTCTTAGCAACTTAGCAAGACCCTCAGCAACTTAGCCAGATCCTATTTCAAAATTTAAAAAATGACTCAGAGTATAGCTCAGAGGTAGAATGCCCCTGAGTTTAATCCCCAGTTACCTGCCATCCCAAAAGAAAGTTCTACCTTCCCTCCAGTGATATGATAACATTGGGGAACAACAATGACCAATGGAAACCTTTGTGCCAATACTCCCTTTCTCGGGAGCACAGCATGCACACTATGAAAAATGGAGCTGCTCCCATCAATGCAACAGAAATGGGCTCAGAAGAACTCACTTGTCAAGCTTCATCCCCATGCAGGATGACCTGAGAGACCTCAGCCGAACTAGATGTTCTCTCAGGACTTCCCAGCTCTGAGCTTTTGACATGAGGCCTTCCAGCTCAGCTTCTAAGGCATTCACACCTGAACTCCTATTCCTCTCATGGATTTTCTTCATATTCTTCTAATTGCACAGTCTCAGAGGAACAGAGTACTTCCTAAGCCTTTTTACTTAGTTCCATTCCATTGTTGAAGGAGAAAGAATTACTTTTTCAGCATGGTCTTGTAGAAGAAGAACAAAAACAAAAAGTTCACCAGACAGACAGGTGTACTTTTAGACAGAGTAGATTCAAATTCTGCCTCTTTTTTGTTACTGGACTGGATCTGGCTACAGTTCTCCCAGCTGTAAATGGAAGTGATGAGCCCTGGTTTGTAGGTTTGGTGGAAGGAAAGGCATCCCGGCATAAGGAAGTGCCCCTGAGCTCCTGACTGTGTGTGGCTCCTTTTCTCCCCATAGCACCGAGCTAGGCACATCACTCACCCAGCACCTTGGGTCTTGTCTTGCAGAGATGTCTGGCACCGCGGCGGACATCTCGCTGGTGCACTGGAGACAGCAGTGGCTGGAGAATGGCACCTTGTACTTCCACGTCTCCATGAGCAGCTCTGGGCAGCTGGCCCGGGCCACCGCCCCCACACTCCAGGAGCCCTCGGAGATTGTCGAGGAGCAGATGCATATCCTCCACATTTCTGTGATGGTGAGTGAGCAGGGGTGGGATGGGGCTGTGGCGGGGACAGCATGGCAGAGAGTTGGAGGGAGGTGAGGACTTGTCAGCAGATGGAGGGGAAGGGTTGGCCAAGTACAGGAGGTTAGAGTGATAAACGGAAGGTCAGATGGATTCTGTGGTGTCACCTGGATGATGCATCCCTATCCATCATCTGTCAGCTGTGACAAGCTAATTGTGCTTCAGAGGAGAAAATAAAGGGTCTCCAACTTCTTGGCCTTTTGGCTGACATCTCTGAGAATAACTGTTTAACATCTGTCACGTGCTTGGCCTGCCTTGCCGAGGGCTGAGGTTCAGTGCTCCAAAATGCAGTTGGCCTTTCCAAGAATGACTGAACAAACAAAATTGGAACAAAACTGGAATGGGCTGCCCTTTCCCAATTGCTCTGATGTGAGGTGCTTAAAACTTCCCAATGCTACAGTGGCTCCTGGAGATGGCCAGGATATAGCCAGTGCAGTCATATACAGAGGCCCCTGCATTAATTACCCTCTCGGGATAGCTACAAATGCAGTGGCAGAGGAGAGAGATACTTCCCCAAGGAGACATATCTGGTCAAAGATGGAGTTGGTCTTGAACATTCAACCCCACACATGTCTAGCTACAAAATCTGAATTATGTCCTGCACACCCCTTTTTTCTCTCAATTCAAGAATTTCTTGAATATCTACCATATGTCACTCACTGTGCTGGGCACTCTTACAGAAATTGTCTCATTACATTCTTGCCCAAAATGCATGAAGTCTGGCATGTTACCTCTGCAGTAGAGATGAGGTTATGGGTACAGAGAGATGAGGTGGGCTTACAGCTCTGTTGACACCATGACAGAAAGTTCTCTGAGTCTGCTTCCTCCTCCAAATGGCTTCTAGGGGTAAAATCACTTATCTCAAAGTCTAAAAGGTATATTGTTTCAGCTAGGCATGGTGGCATATGCCTGTAATCCCAGGACTAGAGTGGCTAAGACAGGAGGATCACAGGTTTAAGGCCAGCCCTAGAAACTTAGTGACGCCCTTTTTCAAAATAAAATGTAAATTAGGGCTTGGGGTGTAGCTCAGAGGTAGAATGCCCCTGAGTTTACTTCCTCGTACCACAAGAAAAAAAATGTAGTCTCATATTAAGGATTTTTTAAAGAGCTATAATCAATAGTTTTCTATGGTAAATAGAAAACAAACAAACATATTCAATTTTCAGAAAGTACAAGGTCTAGTGGGCTCAGGATGAGACGTAATGATAGCAACACCTGCTGTTCCCCTAACATTATACTCCCCAAAGCTATACTCCTCTCCCTTTGTTTTCTCTGCTTTTCCTTTAGCATGGCACTACCAGATGCCTATGGATAGAACACGGTACTCTCGAGCTGTGCATGAGGAAGTCACAATTCAGAGAGATGAAGTGATTGCCCTAAGTACCATCTCACACCCCTTCCTTTCTTCTTTGTGCTCCAGAGTCAGAATATTGGGATTGTACAATGGAGCTGACCTTTGGTTTTAGTCTTTTTTCTTTATTCCTCTTCAACCAACCCTGTGCATTAAGTATTCAGACTAGGGCTGAGTAAGATCTTGGAAATTTTCTCTTTTGGGAAAAACATACACATACCCCAGCCAGATAGCAACGTTAATTTTGGACCTAACGCATGCTCATCACGTGGAGGAACAAATCAAGGCCTTTGTGTTATTCGCGGAATGAGTGTGATAGACTTTTTCCATGTATATATTTAGCAAATGATACAGCCTCATGCCAAGACAAGTGGGTGCCTGTATGCTAACTTTGGGGTGCAAATTTGTAAGCATCATCACAGGGTACTTGCTGAGTTTCTTGGGAAGCATGGGGTGACCATCTGATGTTAAGAAGGATCGGGGATGATTGTTCTTCTTCCTTTCATGTTTAGGAGTGAAAATCAGTTTTGATTAATATTTATTAGGTATTTTCTGTCACAGCACAGCATTTACTTATATACAGTCTTCTTGTAACCCAGTAACCTACATTGTATTATCTCAATTATAAATGAATCTTGAATGTGCCTTTTCTGCCTCCAGGCCCAGTGCTAGAACCACTAAATCATACTGTCTCCCCAGGATAGCATCCCTCACCTTTATTCTTTTGTTTAGCAAATTCAACTTGGACCCAGATGTTGCTGAAACTTCCTGTAACTCAGGAATTGACTTGCAGATTAGGAGACAAGGAAATTGGCATGTACCACACCCTCCCTGGTCATGGGCTAACATCTTGTGGTTCAGTAGTCCTTTCTCCCCCTTTCAGGGCTCTGTACCCTGGAGCTTTACTGTCCCCATCCTACCTTTTGGGGACAATAATATCCTGGATGTGCTGAATCCAAAGGCCTAGGAATGAGGTCTGTTGATGAAGGCCAGCTCCTCAGAAGTGGGACCAGCCTCTGCAAATGCTACCCACCTCAGACACTGGAACCTGCTACAATCCGTGCTCTTTAGGCCTGTTGAGTGCTTACCTGAGCATCTCTGTTGTTTCACCAGGTTGCCTCATCTGACTATTAGTATCCCCAAGGGTGATGCATCGAAAGGGTGCTCGAACCTAGGCCAGGAGAAGGGGTGGCCTGTCATCTCCTCCACTACCCTGCCCCAGCTTGAGCTGCTAAGAGCAGTTTCATGTTCTCTGCCTTGCAGGCAGTAGGATGCAGAGAAGAAAGCAGAGATTTAGAATTCAGGTGAGCTGGCTATGAACTCAGATGCACCTACTTACTGCTTCCTGTTAGTTTTACCTTTGGCAAGTAGTGTCTTGATATCTGTGAGCTCCACTTTCTTTAGTTACGAAACAGAACTTTCTGGTTTGTTGATACCCCTGGAGCCAATCTTCTAGGTGTAGTTATACTAATTTAAGGTTCTTTCTTGGCCAGGCATGATGGTGCATCCCTGTAATCCCATTACTTGTGAGACTGAGACAAGAGGATCACAGGTTCAAGACCAGACTCAGTAAATTAGTGAGACTCTCAGCAACCTACTGAGACCCTGTTTAAAAAAAAATAAAATTAAAAAGGATTGAGGGTATAACTCAGAGGTAGAATGCCCCTGGGTTGAATTCCCTGGTTTGTGGGGCAAGTGGCCAGGTTTGGTTGGTATAGAATCCCTGGAGTCAGGACCTCTGTCCCAATACTCGAGTAACCTAGTGCACACACACTGCAATGGTGGCTATTAAGATCACCATGGCAACCATGTTTAAAGGACTTCAATCTAGGAGTAAGAAGACATTGGGTTTAGTGTTTTTTTTTTTCCTTGCTATATTGCTGTCTGATATAGAGAAACAGTCATACTACCTGACATGTATTTTGAGTATTTACTATAGATGCTAGGCAGCATTCCAAATTTTGTTTTACATGCATTATCACATTTAATCCTGACAGCACATCTTAAGGTGGATATCTTTCTTAGATGAGGAACCCGGGATGTTAATAAAATAGCTATCTGTGAGACCTTGATCACATGAAGGTTAAATGATAAAACCAGTGTTTCAGTCTATAAAGACTAATCTCTATCCCTAAGTGATGTAGTAGACAACCATTTCTCTTCTCTGTTCCTAAACTAACCTATAAGATTTCATGAGTGAAAAAGGGGAGTGACAAAGACTCCCCCTTATGTGGACTCTTTGGGTATATTAAGGGTGTTTATGGCTTAGAAGTCAACTCCAAGGTAGAACAATGTCTGTGTTGCCAAATCAGCTTCATCATTTACAAAACTGGAGTAATTAATAATATTCCCCATTTCTTAGTCTTTTCCTAACTATTGAGTGAGGTCACACGCATAAGTGCCCCATATAATGACTTGGTATAATGTGCCTTGTATAATGACTGCTGTCCCTGAGACCTTTCCATAGGCCACTCAAGTTAAGTGCAATGTGCATTATTCTGTTTGATTGTTCTGAAGCCTTTGTAAGATAGGTTAATGAGGGACTGTTATTGCCCCTCATTTAAAGATGAGGAAACTGGTAATTAGTGAGGTTTTGTAACCTGTTCATTGACGTCTCCAGTAAGTGCTAAAACTGGGGTTCTGTCTCTTGTATCCAAATTGAGCCTCTGTTCTTGAGCATGATTCTGTATGACTCCATGCCTGACTTTCAGCAAGTGTTCAGAAAGCATTACCTGTTATTAAAATGTTAGCTGTGGCAATGATCTGATATTTATGGAGTGTTCACTTATCCCAAGTGACCATCCGGTCAAAACCCTTGACAGAACTTGGAAACTTGTCAGGGAGGGAGAGAGTTTATAGATAGGAGAAAAGAAACCTAAAGGAAGACAAGTGAATTGCTGTAATGGTTTGGATTTAGAATATGCCCCTAGTCCTCATGGCAACAAGGTAACAATATTGGAAGCTGGGCTTGGTTGCTGAGGGTGTGGCCTTAGGAATATATAAGTTCTCTCCTATTCCTTCTCTCTCTCTCTCTCTCTCTCTCTCTCTCTCTCTCTCTCCTTTTCTCTGGCTTCTGGCCTCCATGATGTGAGAGCAGAGTCTTGCTCTCTCCCTTGTTTTACTTCCTGTCACCATACTGTAAGCTCTGCATACCTGACCTAACATGGTCTGAACCTTGAAATCCCCCAAACTTGTGAGCAAGTTAATCTACCTTCAACTAAATTGCATGGTCAGTCCTTTTGGATTATAGCACAGAGAACATTGATTCAGGTGCAGAGAATCAGAGGAGCCTCTTGGCTTAAATCCTGTATGCAACCTTTGCATTCTTCATCAGCACATACTATTAGGACTTCTTCACTCCTTCCAGGTAGGTTTGTGATCTACGTATGCAAAATTGAATAGTAGAGAAAGAGGTACTTTGAGTTTTAGTGTTCTTATTTAGAAAGTGGGAGGAGCTTACTTACTTCAAATAGACTAGAGGTTAAATGCAAAAAATCCTAGCAAATATGATCAGAACTTTCTGTTTCTTGTTTGCATTTAGGTGTTGTTTACATTTTTGCTTTTTGCTGTCATTGACATTATTACATTGGCATTCTGAAATATGTTATACTTTTGCATTGATCAAAGGCTCTTTCAACAAAAATAGTTATCATGTGTGGCTCAGAGGGTTAGTCATATAACTACATACCCCTTTCTCCCCCTTTAAACAATGGTATCATTTCATTTTGATATGGTATGTCTCGTCTTAAAGAAGTCCACAAAAGTTATTATAGAACTGCTGAAGATCAATATCTTTCATCATAGCTCTTTTTTTCTTAATCTTTGGTCTTTTTTGTGACAAAATGTTTTTAGAAGTGGGATGAAAGGAAATATTTGGTTTGATGTAGAAAAAAGTACTGTTGAGGGCACTTTTCTTTCAAAAGGAATATCCCACAGAAAATGCTGCAGATTTGTACCAATGGGCCCCAAAGAGGGGAGCCAAAATAAGGGTCCAAAATTCCACTCAGTTGTAGGACAGATCTTTCAATGTGTGAACTTCCCAGCAGTGAATTGGCTTGAGTCCAGGATTAGTGAGTTCCTGGTCCCTGGAGATATGTAAGCAAAGGCTGGTAACTGAATTCATTAGGATTTTGAGAGGAATAATAGTTAAACTAGATAGTTTTTGTAGTTCTCTCAAACTTAGATGATCTATGATTCTATGATATAATAATGTATACAAAATACTTTAAAGATTACAAAATGCCACATAAATCTAAGAAATTATTATTATTATTATTATCATTATTATTGTGTGTGTGTGTGTGTTTATTTTTTTTTTGTGGTACTAGGGATTGAACTCAGGGGCATTCTATCTCCAAGCTATACCCCAGCCCTATTTTTTACTTTATTTTGAAACTGGGTCTCACTAAGTTGCAGAGTGCCTCACTAGATAGCTGAGGCTGGCCGCGAACCTGGATCCTCTGGTCTCAGCCTCCAGAATGCTGGGATTACAAGCGTGCACCACCACACCCAGCTATTATTATTATTGTTGTTGTTGTTATTATTATTATTTGTGTGTGTGTGTGTGTGTGTGTGTGTGTGTGAGATACTGGAATTGAACCTCAGGAACATTTTACCACTGAAGTACAGCCCCCCAGCCTTTTTCCTTTTTTTTTTTTATTTTGAATCGGGCCTCACTAAATTACCTTGTGCTGGCCTCTAACCTGCAATTCTCCTGTCTCAGCCTACCAAGTACAGGGATTAGAGGTGTGTAACACTGTATCCAGCTAATAAATTATTACCAGTGTAGATCAGTATCTTTGTTTGAAGCATCTGTGTGATGTTGGGATAACATTTACTAAAGCTTTCTATGAAAGATGGATTTAGATCACTTTTCCCATCTAGTGATTTATTTTAATTCACAGCATATCATTTATTCCCTCATTCATTGATTCAGTTACTTGATACGATAGTCTATCTGCCTACTAAATCTAACAGTCAACATTCTCTCTGCAAAAAATTTAAAAAGCTCAGAGCTCAGGCCAAGTGAACTCTGAAACCTGACTGCTAAAAGTGCCCTATATTATAAGTTATAGTAATAAAATGCTGGTTTTCTGAATAGGTACTCCTGGAGGTTCTGAGTGAGACCAGAAATACTATGTTTACTTATAAGGGTAGCATGTTAAAAGAAATAATGTGTGGCTAGAAAAATGATGAGAAAAGCCTCAGGAAAGTAAAGAATCTTAAGATAATAATGCTAACCAGAACTGTTATGGTATTTGGTTAATGATGCATATTTAACTCATTCAATTCTTGCAGTAATACCGATTCAGTAGATATCATGATCACCCCTGTTCTACTGATGGGAAGGCATAGAGACAGAGAATGTCATTAACCTGGAAGAACTGTGCCCTCCATGGGCCCCAGGGTTCACATTCTGGCTGTATGACTGACTTACCAGTGGTAGGACTAGAGCATGTGTTTTCTCTTTTTTCATTTTCTCATCTGGAATGGGTGAAGGAAGCAATTACCTTCCTAAGCAAGTACTCCTAAGGGGGTATAATGAAAATTGCCTAAGATACATATATACACATACATACCTTATATCATTTATATATTACATATGTATATAATATCAGGCTATACAGCTATATATCACATATTCTAGATTTGCTAGTGCCTCACACATTGTCCTGATTTTGAACATGGTATGACTCTGTCCTCTGCCATTTGAAAGTGTATCAGCTTCCTAGGGCTCCTGTAACAAAGTGCCCTAAACAGAGTGGCTTTAACAACAGAAATGCATTGTCTCATAGTCCTGGAAGCCAGAAGTCTGAGACAGAGGTGTGAGCAGGACCAAGCTCCTGATGAAGGCAGAAGACAAGGGCCTGCCCCAGGTCTCTCTCCTGGCTTCAGGGAGTCCCTTGGTTTGTGGCAGTTTGACTTCCGTCTTTGCATGGCATTCTGCCTGTGTGGATTTCTGTCTCAGTGCCCAAATTCTCCCCCTTTTAGAAGGATATGAGTCATATTGGATAGGGACTTACCATAATGAACTCATTACAACTTTTATTACCTCCGTAAAAACCCTATCTCCAAATAAGACCACATTCAGAGGTCCTGGGAATTAGGAGTTCAACTTTTTTTTTTTTTTTTGAGGACACAATTCAACCCAAAACAATTAGTGCTATTTTTAAATGATGATGCCCAGAGAAACCATAGAAAGAAAAGCCAAGCTATTGTAAATTGTGAGTCCACAAAAACCTTTCAGAAAGAGGATGGAAACATCTGAACTAAGAGGAATTATTTAAAATAAAAAGGTGGCAGAAATCCTGGGGTGGAAAGATCATGTGCTGCATGGGAAGACTATGTCAAGCTTGAACACAAGCTTAGACTCTGCCACATGCCAGCTGTAGAGATGAGAGTTTCTTCTTTGGTCATTTGCAAAACAGAAGTAAAATTAAAATCATAAGTCAAACTAGATAATATACAAAAAAATGACTTAGACTCAGGAGCCCCACCCTGCCACCAATGTGCTCCATCACCATCGATAAGTCACATTCCCTTCTCAGCCCCACTGTCCCCATCTGTAGACTGAGGTCAACCTTCATCCTATTGCCAAGACATGATGAAGTCTGGTAGATTTATGTAAATACACCAAGTATTTTTCACACAAGTGAGCCCTACCTATACACTACCATTCACTTCTTTTCTCATGAAGAAGAATTTTTAAAAATCACAAATACACATTTTCTAATTAAATCGGGCCAGGCATGGTGGCTCATGTCTATAATGCCAGTACGTGGGAAGCTGAGACAAGAGATTGCAGTTTCAAGGCCAGCCTCAGCAGTCAAGCAAGATCCTCAGAAACTTGGTAAGACCCTGTTTCAAAATGAAAAATAAAAAGGCTGAGGATGTAGCTCAGAGGTAGAATGCTCCTGTGTTTAATCCCAAGTTACCAACCCTTCTCCCCCCAATATATAGACGAACCTTGTAGCTTGACCCTGTCTTGTTTCAACTATAAAGATTTAGTAAAAGTTTCTTGGGGTCTAACTCTGCTGGGAAAAGTAGGAGATAAGCCATGGCTTCTGTCTGTAGAAAATGTGACATTTCTTTGCCAATGATCATGAGCGTATCACAGGAAAGTGGAACAAATGTGGAATTTGGTGTCAACTGGCCTGGGTTCTAGTTTAGACTCTACTATATACCAGCTGTACACATAGGAGTGTCTTCTTTGGTCATGTCCAAAATGCAACTAAAATTAAAATCATAACATCAAATGAGATGATGGGCATAAAAAACATTTGGCATGATTTTCCCCAGAGCACAGAACTATAAAATATGGTTGAGATATTGGAGCTTAAAGCACATTAGACCTCACAGAAACCAATTCTTCTAGACTAGCCAGCATTTGCTAGTTTATTCTAGAGACAACCCATTCTGAATCTCAGTGGCTAGCTTAACAATGTTCTATTTCCCAGACACATTTATGTCAGCAGGCTGTAGTGGCTGTGTTTCACTCTGTTATTCTGAAGCTTTGGCCAAAGAGAAGCCCTATTTGGAGACATTTGGTTTTCATGGGTGAAAGAATAAGAAAGAGAGCAGGCAGATAGCTAGGAAAATATAGGAATGTAGCTGGGGCTCAAATATAGGTTCTTCATCTTCTATTGACTGAGACATAACATGTGGAATAAGTGGCCAAGCTAAGAGTCAATGCAGGGTATGCAACCCTTTACGAGAGGTTTGCACATAGAACAACTGCGAACAGCGGTGGGAATAAACTCCACCTTCATTTTACAGATGGGAAAAATAAGGTTAGAGAATGCAGGTTCTCCATTCCTGCCCCATCAAGTCCAGCTGGATAAGGTTGACAGATAGTAAGAAGCAGCTTGGGAACCAGGCCTGAATGCAGTTTCTCTGAACCTTCTGACCAAAGCAGAATGCAGGGTGAGGGTGTGTTTAGAAAAAAATATCTACATCATGTAGAAGGAGGAAGGCAGAGAGAACCACACACAGGGGAAAGAGACATCAGTCAGTATTTATTGTTAAACTAATCTATACTAGACAGATAGAAACTGCCAGAGGCAGAGAGGAGCAAAGGGAAATGGAGAGAAAGGGGTGCCTAGAACAGTGAGAGAAATGTAGAAAAATAAAGGGAAACGGCAGGAACAGACACAGGATTTAGCAGAGACAGAAGAAGAATAATCATATAAAACACACGGAGGATAAACCACACAGAGAGAAACAGGGAGCAGAGCAAGAGTGACAGAGGGTCAGGCCCAGGAGCCGGGGAAGGCGACCCAGCGAAGGACAGGTACCAAGGCAGAGGCTGAGGAGGCGGCCAGGGGTGATGGGGATGGAGAGGGCCTGAGGCTGGTCACCCGCTCCACGGATCTGAGAAGGGGAAGTGGAGGGAAGGTGAGAAGAAAAAGTGGAGGGAAGGTAGACTGGCTGCAGCACCTAGGCCTGCAGGAGGGGAGGGCAGAGGAGATCTATGCAGAGGGGCAATATGGGAAGGGGCCAGGTGGCCAGGACAGCCGGGAAGTGTCCCCTTGGTGGCCACTCCCAACCTCCTGGGCTCCAGCCTCTTCTTCCACATTGTATTTTCCTTTAAGAACCTGAGGCCTTCATATGAGGTTCTAAGAACAACATGGAAAGCATGGGGTGATGCATGGATAGATAGCCCAGGGTAAAAATGGGCGATGGGCTTAGTGTAGGATACCTTGGTGCTTCCACCTGCCCTTTGAATTAATTCCCTTTCTCCCTTCTCTCCTATTCTTCAAAGGCAGTTTGCTTTGCTAAAGACAAGATAGGCTTGGAGACAGACAGATCTGTGGGTTCCTTTTTTGTGTGCATGTGTGCTAGGGATTGAACCCAGAGTTTTTTTTAAATCTCTGAACTACATCCCCAGCCCTTTATTTATTTATTTATTTATTTATTTATTTATTTATTTATTTATTTATTTATTTTGAAATATAGTCTTTCTAGGTTGCTGAGAGTCTCACTACTTTGCTAAGGCTGGTCTTGAATCTGTGATCTTCCTTCTCAGCCTCCCAAGTACCGGAATTATAGGCATGTACTACCAGGCCTGGGTTAGATTCAAGTCTTGACTCTTCTCTTATTGCTGTTAGTCCTCAGATATAGTGCTCAATCCCTCTGTTTCTCACTTTCTCCTCAATTTTAAATGAGGTTATTGAGACCACATTCATGGGGCTGAGGGGAGACATTAATGATAAAAGGCTCATAAAATATCTTAGCACAGTGAAGGTCCTTTCCTTTTTTCTTTATTTTTTTTTTTCCTAATTTGCTGTTGTGCTTGTTCTTCATAAATGTCCTTTGAGCTAAGTTGACCAGGAGTTATTAAGAATATCGACTCTAAAATACTGTTAGGAACAATCAACTAATTAAATAAATGAGGTAGAAGAGATAGTTCTTCTTTACAGTAGAACTTCCAATTAATAAATGTAGAAGGGAAGAGGGAAACAGAAAATCACCATTAGGCGATCACCACTGTAATAATTACTACTGACAAGACCCACCGATGTGTACTCAAATTAATGGGAGAAACTTTGAGAAGAAACAGGGTGTTTTCAGAGTCTCAAAGTATCAATGTCCTGGGTAATTATGAAATACGAAAGGAAAATAGTGACTTCACTGTAGAAAAATCTGCCTAATATCATTTGAATTAGCTTCATAGGGCTGCCATAATAAATTGTCACAAACCAGGGGGTTAAAATAATAGAAATAACTGGGCACAGTGGCACCCATCTGTGATCCCAGTACTTGGGAGGCTAAAAAAGGATGATTGTAGGGCAGGTCTGAGGCCATCCACTGCTACATAACGAGACTCTGTTTCAGAATAAAAAATAAAATAAATAAAAAAGGCTGAGAGTGTATCTCAGATGTAGAATGCCCCCAGGTTCAATTCCCACTGCCTCCCCCCAGAAAAAAAGACATGTATTTGTTCACCATTTTGGAGGCCAGAAATGTGAAATTGAGGTGTTGGCATGAAAGCTCTTCCGCTAGGACCTCTAAGGGAGGATCCATCCTGCCTCTTCCAGCTTCTGCTTCTGGTGACTCCTAGTGTCCTTTGACTTGTGGCTGCTTAATTCCAACTTCTGCCTCTGAGTCCATACCACTTTCTCTTGTGTCTTCTCCTCCCTATGTCTCTTGTAGGTACCTATCACTGGGTGGAGAGCACACCGAGATAACTCAGCGCGGTCTCTTCCTCTCAAGGACCTTACTTTAATTACATCTACAAAGACCCTTTTTTCACAACAAGGCAACATCTACTATTTCTGGGGATTCAGATGTGGACATATCTTTCTGGCTCCACTATTTAACCTACCACACACCTTAACCATATGGCCAAGTACAAGGTCACCAGTTATAAGACATATCCCTATCACGAATGTCCTGATATGAGATGAGGCTACTTCTGTGCTATTCTGGCCAAAATATGTAACCATTTAATCATGAGAAAACATCAGACAGATCCTTGAGGGACATTCTACAAAATAATTGAGTTGGGCATGGTGGCACATAAATTTAGCAAGGTTCTCAGCAACTTAGCAAGACCCTGTTTCAAAACAAAAAATTAGAAATAGCTGGGGGTATAGCTCAGAGGTAGAATGACTCTGGGTTCAATCCCTAATACCACACACACAAATGATAATGAAAATGGTAATTATAACAACTGACCAACTCTCTTCAAAAGTGTCAAGGTTATAAAAGACAGGAGGACCGAGGAACTGTCACAGAGGAGGAGATGAGTGGACCATGAGTGGAAAATCTGATTAAATTCACTTGGTTCAGAGTAGTGTATCATTGCCAGTTTCCTAGTTTTGATTTTGTGAGCTGTTAACTCTGGGAGAAACCGTGCAGAAAATATAGAAACTCTTCACTAGCTTTAGGACTTCCCAAGTCTATAATTATTCCAAAATTAAAAGACTAGGAAAAAAAAAAAAAGCCAGTGAGTACTCGGGCAAGAACTGCCTGGGTGAGAATACTGGTTTTCCTGCTATCTTTGCAGTATGACCTCATTTGGGTTAAGAACTTCTTTGAGTCTTAGTTTCCTCCACCATAAAATGGTGATAGTAATAATTTCTAGTTAAAAAGATGTTTCATACATAAACTGAATGTGGATGAGCATGTGCTATTGCAATTGGTATTGTTGCTTTTTAATTAAATCTTGTTTTACAAATGAGAAAACCAAGGCTTGGAAGCCTGAGCTAACTCTTTTTTAAGATCACACAGCTAGCTGGGTGTGGTGGTGTACACCTGTAAGCTGACTACTTGTGAGGCTACTGAAACAAGAGGATCTCAGATTCAAGACCAGCCTCAGCAACTTAGTGAGACCCTGTTTCAAAATAAAAATATAAATAGGGCTTGGAGTGTACCTTGGAGGTAGAATGCTACGAGGTTCAATCTCCAGTACTGAAAAAAAAAAAAAAATCACACAGCTAGAGCCCAGATTTCACCTTACATTTCTGATTTTAAAATAATCCTCCTGCTCTATCATACATATTTCTTATGGGGATGAGGATGGATAGGGACATTTTAGGAGCCAATCTCCATAATTGCCAATTACCTGACTGTGTTTGAGGCAGACCTGGCCCTAGACTGGGGGAGAAGGTTGGTTCTTTCTGGCCATGAATATTTAGAAGAGATGAAAGCAGATGTTTCTGACTTTATTCTTTAAAAGAGGCTCTTTTTAAAAGTCATCTGGTCCAACCTTTTCATGTTAGAGTGAAAGCAAATACAAAAGTAAGCTTCTAGGTCTCCAGGAGTGGCTCACAGTGTTATGTGGCAGGTCATGAACAGCCAGCTTTCCCTTCTGATCCCATGGCAGTGTGTGTGTGTGTGTATGTGTGTGTGTGTGTGTGTGTGTGTGTGGGTTCCCCACCACACCACACTGTCCACTTTCCAGGGCTGCAAGTCACCCTGGGCAGAAGCCCTCTCACTCCATGCAGAGGGAGCCTGTGTACTGTGTTAAGTTCAACACTACTGTATCACACTTCATCCCGGTAATCGTAATCATCCTGTCTGCAAATCAACCAATACAGTCAAACAATTACCCAATTCAAACTTCTGCTGCTAATGTTCCCCAGCTCAAGGGCGTCTTTAATAGCAAAATAAGACTTGTTTTTTCTTCCTTCCCTCTCTGTTTTTTTCCTAATCTCTCCCCGATGAGACATAACATTAATTACAGCAGTTAACTGAAATCCTGTCTCTGTTACTGCCTGCCACCTTTTCTGTCTTGGCTTCCACATCCAAAATATTCTCTCCTGAAAGAAGGAGGGGGAAGGGGCTAGGCAGATGTATGCTTGTGTTTATTTACCTTTTCTCTGTCGACCTCCTTTGTGCTGAATTTTAAGTCAAGTAGAATTGGTGTTTGCATGAGGGGCGTGCTGGAGTGTGAATGTGTGTGTGTGTGTGTGTGTGTGTGTGTGTGTGTGTGTGTGCTGTTTGCATACGCCTGCTTCATAATCTAGCTGTCATTTTGAGCTAATTGTGTTGTTTCCTCTTGTGTGGAAGGAAATCTTATCTGTTTTGGATTAAAATTCAATGAAGGTCACAGCGGCTAGAAAACTTACCAGACTGCTGCAATTAATGTTCATTTGGCTTTGATAAATTGGAACGTTCCCCTCAATAGGACTGGAGTGGATTTCAGAGGCAATAATTCTTCCATTAACTCAATGATTCTGCCTGTGAGGGAGGACCTTGTCCTGCTTTTGTTTGTCATCTGTCACTTGGAGGAGCTGGGCATATGTCAGAGATGATTTATCATGATTGCGGTGCCTGCTTCTATCAGAAACATTTAAAACCCCTAATTATTTTTTGCCCCCTGTAAATTGCTTGATTGAACAAAATGTGAGGTTGGAATGGAGGAAGAAAAAATATTTGTACCGTTGGGTTTCCACAATTGTGGTATTATCGCACATTTCTTCCAAGGGCCAGGTGAAAATAAATCTAAAACAAGAAGAATACAGAGTGTTTACCATAGGCCAGGAACTATGCGCATTATATGTGTTATTTTAATTACTTCTCAAAACTATTCTTTAGGTGTGTTTTCCCACCTCACCTGGGAGGAGATAAGTCGATGGATGGCAAACATGTCATCCAACATCAGCAACACAGTGTGGGAGGCCAAGTGTCTTGACTCTGATGCCCTGGCCTGATCACTGTGTGTTTTTTTTTTTTTTTATTTCCCAATATTACTAAATGAGTTCTATCGTGTATTGTTGATGTTTCATTAGATGTGAGATAAAATATTCTTTCTCGATGAGAATCACCTAGCCTGGGTTTCCTGATTCACATTGTAGTTCCATTTTTAACTTCTTGAGTCATATCCCTATTCTATTCTATAATGGCCTAACCAGTTTACATTTCTACTAACAGTGACTGTACCAGGGTAACTCTTTCACCAAGTTGTATACATTAAACATGTATGACATTCATGTGTCAATCATATTTCGCTTAAGTCGTTTTCAAAATGAATAGATTAAATCTACTACCACCAACAAAAGGAAGTACCAAGTGTGTTCATTTGCCAGTTTTTTGGGCTATGGTCCAGGTATGTCTGATCCGAACAGCCACGTAGGCTATGCGGAATCTGCAAATGTGGACAATTGCTAACTCCATCTCATTGAGACAACTGTGGGAAAACCAGGATCTCTACTTGTTCATTTTTAAAATTTTTCTCTCTGGGTGTGGTGCTACATGCCTTGTAAGCCTAGTACTTGTGAGACTGAGTCAGGAGGATTTCAGTTTCCAGACCAGCCTCAGCAACTTAGCAAGACTATGTTTCAAAATAAAATAAGAGCTGGGCATGGTGGCACACACTTGTAATCTCAGTACTTGGGGAGGCTGAGACAGGAGGATCCGGGTTCCCGGCCAGCCTCGGCTACTTAGTGAGCCTTGGCTACTTAGTGAGGTCCTCTGCAACTTAGTGAGACTCTGTTTCAAAATAAAGAATAAAAAACAACTAGGACTGGAGGTGTAGCTCAGAGGTAGAATGCCTCTGGGTTCATCTCCAGTACCAACAACAAAAAAAAATAATAAAATAAACAAAATAATAAATAAAATAGGGCTGCAGGTATAGCTCAGAAGTAGAATGTCCCTGGGTTAAGTCTCCAAAACAAAATACTTTTCACTACCACAAAACTTTGCCAGGCAACCACTGGCCTCTTTATCTTACAGATTGGTATATTGAGTGACATCAAGTTAAGTGCCAAAAGCCCCTTCCCAGGACACACTGCTGGGAAGAGATGGAAATGGTACCAGACCTGATGTCCACCTCATTGGCAGCTGAGCTTTTATATAGAAGCCCTGCCACGTCTACCCTGTCATTGCCTCTCCAGTTCTCAGTCCTCTCTCTCTTCCAAAATTCTACATGGGAACAAGCAAGAATGGCTCTGGATTTTCCCCAGGGATACCTCTTCAGTCCCGATGATCCTCTAATTAAGTGTCCGGAGGCCTGCCCTGTCTTGGCTTTCCTTAATGGGCAGTGAAACAAGTTGGTGCTCCGCCAGAGGCTTTGTCTAGATGGCGCACAGAGCCACTGCAGGCTGTCTGGGGGGAGATTCAGGCTCCACCTACCCCCTCCTCACTGAGGATGATCTCAGGTGAAGAAGTCTCACTGGCTGGGCAAGGCAGGGCCATTGCCCTGATTCTAGCAGCCTGGTGAGTGGAGAGGAGAATCCGCTGGCCCTGTCACCCCTTTGCTAACTGTGTGATCTTGGGCTAGCTACCTGTCCTTTCTGAGTCATGGTCTCCTTTAATGTATAATAGAGCTAATGATAGCACCTTATCTGATTAAAAAAAATATTAGATTGCAAGTGTGCACAGGATCCAGGTTCATGGCCAGCCTGAGTTACTTAGTGAGGTCTTCTGCAACTTAGTGAGACCCTGTTTCAAAATAAAGAATCAAAAATAGGGCTGGGGATGTAGCTCAGAGGTAGAATGTCCCTGGGTTCAATCCCCAGTACCTAAGAAAAAAATTATGGGGTACCAAAATACCCATGTTAATTGCAAACTAGGTATCTGATACATAGAAATTTCCCAAGAAATTGTAGCTAAGTCCAAACAGTCTTGACCAACTGACATTAACTGAAATGTTCCTACTTGAAATCTCATTAAAATCTCCTGACAGTACAGGAAGTAAGCCCTCTTTACAATGTTATTTTATAGCAAAGGAGACAGAGCCTCAGAGAAGAGGCATGCCTAGGGCCACACAGTTGGTCAGTACCAGCACTAGAAGTCCCTAAGTCCCTGTGAAATGTGGGCAGGGGGAGCTGCTGAAGAACATCTATGGGAAGTCCTGCAGTTTAAGGTCTAGAGTGAAATACAGGCTACCCTTTTTGTTGAGGTCTGCAATAGCATGTGTTATGGACTGAACTGTGCTCCCTGCCTTCATACGTCAAAGCCCCTGTCCCAGTGTGACTGCCTTTGGAGACACAGACTTTAAGAGGGCCTTAGGGTTAAATGGAGCCCGGAGGGTGGAGCCTGCCAGTGTCTTGGTAGGAAGAGACACCACAGAAGCATGCCCACCAAAGAAAGGCCTGAAGACATGGCGAGATGTCTGTCTATAAGTCTCAGGGAGAGGCCGCCCAAAACCAACTCTGCTGGTGCCCTGATCTCAAACCAGCAGCCCCCAGAACTGAGGAAATTAATCCCTGACTGTGTTACTCTGTTTTGGCAACAAAGCAGATTAGTACAGCAGGGGACTATGGCCAGTCCTTCTTCATTTCCCAGGGGCTGAGGAGACCACAGGAGCTGGTATAAAACTTTTCCTCCTGTCCTGCTGTTTTTTCAGAGACAAAAAGGAAAATTGAAAAGAGGAGAGGTAATCAAAAAGTTAAAAGGGAACTTGGTGGAAAGGGAAGAAAGAAGAGAAGAGAAGAAAGTTTTAGAGGACAGGGGGAGTATTTGGCATGTACTCAACACTTAGATGAATGGATTGGGAGAGAGATGATTGATTAGTCCTGCCATATGTTACATTTGTGACCTTTTCATAGCATTGTAGCATGTACACAGACTCGGAGTTTGCAGGGTATAGACCCATGATCAATGACATCTTCAATGTAGTTCCTGTAACAATTTTTCTGAATGCTTATTATATGCCAGCATGATCTTTGCAACACATGACTTCATTGAATTTGACAAACTCTGTCTGGTAATGATTATTCACAGTTGAGGTGTGTAAGGATATGCCTATTTTCTGGATGAGGAGACTGAGGTAGCTCAAGGTGACATGCTCACCTGAGACCTGGATTCTAGGTCCTGAGCCCATGGTCTCGACTAGCATACTGCTTATGAACAGTAAGACTGGAAGAACACTAGCTCAGAGGAAGTGTCCTCACCTTTTTAAATCTGTTTCTCTATCTAACACTCATATGGCCTAGAAAGAGGTGTCAAACCTGTCAACTTTACTGTGACAGAGCAAAGCCCCAATGAAGTGACTTGAATGAAGTGCTCAGGACCGCACCTGTAGGAAGCACTACCGGTAGGAAGCTCTGAGGCTGTGAATCTTCTCTCAGTAGCTCCAATGTTTAGTTCCTTTGACTTTAAATTGGGGTAGTAACTCATAGTTTTAAAAGATTGCATTGAGCCAGGTGTGCTGGTGCATGCCTGGAAACATAATACTCGGGAGGCTGAAACAGGAGGATTGCAGGTTTATGGCCAGCCTCAGCAACTTAGCAAGACCCTCTGAAACTTAGTGTGACTTGTCTCAAAATAAAAAGATAAAATAGGCATATCCTTACACACCTCAACTGTGATAATCATTACCAGTAGCCTCCAAGCACCCTCCTGATCAGTGATTCTTCAACTAGGGAAGACTCTCAGATCATCCAAAGACCAAGCTGATGTTTTCCTGGCCTGCTCCACCCTGGGCTGCTGTCTGCAGGCTTCTGACTTCCAGAAGGTCTGCAGCCCTGGGAGGTGACAGTCTGAGTTTCAGAGTCATCCCGGGGACTACCTCCTGCTCCTGGAAAGGTGGAGATACGCCTGGCCTGACCAAGTGGTGCACAGTGAAAAATGAGCCTGTGAAGCAGCAGCAACATCTGTGTCATCATTTCTGCACCAGGAGGTCAACTGGCTTCATAAACTGTGCCGCTGCCAGAGCGGTCTTTGTTTAGGAATTAATTAGGAGCAGTGAAGAAGTGCTGCCCGTGCAGATTTTGGTCTCTGGAAGTTATAAAAAGCAGATGGATTTTAAGCAAATGCATTTTTCACCCTTTAACACTATGTGAAAAGGTATGTATTAGAGCAGGAGGCACGGGCATTGAAAAGGGACACCTGAGCCCTCTCCTGGTTCCACATTTGTTTGCTCATGTGCACGGTGCCATCCTTTCAGCTGCTGCCTTTTGTGCATCAGGAAAATTTCGCTATTAATAATAGCACAGTCCGTGGAGTCTTTTTATATGTCCTGAACATTGTAAAATGCTTTACTCCCCCTTGCTTTATCAAATCACTACAATAGCCAGGGAGGAGGTGACTGCCAACTACCACTTGCGTGTGCAAAAACTGAGGCTCTGAGGGAGCAACTCTTCTGCCAGAAGTGATGGAGCTCAAGTTTGAACCCAGGTGTAGGAGTTCCAGGTCTATGCCCTTAGCTGCTATGCTAATACAGCATTTCATCACCTTCTTGATAAAATTCTGTCCATATCCATTTGCAAGTATCAGTAAAAAGCTTAGTGAGGAAATTTGAAGAAAGAATTCTGTAAAATGTAGGGATTTTCATGTGTGGGCCAATGAGGGACATTTATGCTTTCAAAAGTCAACTCCTTGTTGACAGAACTTAAATCATTCTCAAAAAATTCACTTATTTTATTATGAGTAATAATAATAATGCTCACTAATGTTTGTTCAGTACTTTGTCAGTTTTCAGACAATATTTTCACATTTTCTATTGTATTTTACTTGCAAAACCATTCTTTGATATTCAGGCATTGGTATGGTATCTTTTATTATTACTGTTTGCCCTGTATTTTAGAAAAAAAGAGAAGAGTTGAGAAATAATCAACATGTCTAGGACCACATAGTCATTTAGTGGTTATTTGGGTATTTCAATTAGCATTCTCACTGCTATGACTCAAAGTACTTGATGACCAAAACAGAGAGGAAAGAAGATGTATTTGTTCACAGTTCTGGAGATTTCAGAGTTGTTTCTGCTTTGGGCCTCTATGATGTGAAGGCAGAGCCTTTGCTCTCTTCTCTTTCTATACCTTGTTTCATGAAATGAGCTCCCCAGACTTTACCTGGCCTAACATGGACTTAACCCTCTGAAAGGTGTTAGATTTCAGGATCCCATGCTAAGTGTTCTTACCACAATAGAATAAATATTTAGCCAGGCATGATGGCACACACCTGATATCCCAATAGTTCAGAGGCTGAGACAGGAGAATTGCAAATTTGAGGCCAGCCTTAGCAATTCAGTAAGACCCTGTTTCAAAATAAAAATAAAATAAAATAGGCTGGGGGTGTATCTCAGAGGTAGAACACTCTGGGTTCAATTTCCCAGTACCAAAAATAAAAAATAAATTAAAAATTTCAAAAACAATCACTACCCAGAGATGGAAGTTTATTTCTTCGAACACACACTGGAAAGAAAATAACTTTGAGGATAAAAAACATGGATAGATTTAGGCTTAAATCCCAACTTTCCTATTACCTGTATATCTGACTTTGGACAAGTGAATTAATTTTATTTTAGGCTTGGATTTCTTTTTGTAAAATAGAAAAAAAAAACACAACCAAATGTGCATGAAGATTCAGTGAGATGAGGTATACAAAATCAATGCAGAATCAATGGCACAATACATGTTGCTGCACATGTGACCAAAAAGCAAAGGCATTTAGAATGCAGAAAAAGGAAAAACACATGGCCCTGGGACCTTGGGTTCAACTCTAAGCTCTTCAGTCATTAGCTTTGTGACCTTGGGAAAGTTACTCAGCTCTTCCAATCCTCAGTTTCCTTCTGTGCAATTTAGATTGATGGTTACATTTATCCCATTTGGTTGCTGTTTGTTGTTACACAGAACAACAACAACAATGTGAGGCTTCCTCACATTAAAAATAACCTATGGCAATCATCAGCCCAGCACCTTGCCCACAGTGAACCTCACCTCTGGTGGGTCCCCATGTGTTCCACTCTTCCTATCCCATCCCCTTCTCTCTCAGCTAGATGTTCTTCAGACAGACAAAGCAAGCTCCTGGTTTCTTCCCTGAAGCACTGTTGGCATTTTTCATTTGGACCCTGGAGTTGAGAATCAGTTCCAGCCATTTCTATAAAAACCTTCCCAACATTATGGGGTTATGTGTCCCCTCCAAACAGAGCTAGAAGGTAAAAATGGCATTAAAGTGTAATTAAATATGCACTCCTCTGTTTGGGGAATGCATAGGGGGATTTGTCTTTAAAGTGTCATTCTTGTTGCAGAGACACCTGTTATGCTAATGGTGGTGCTTCATTCTCTCCACTGGGGGCCTGGATGTTTTCTTAGCAGAGCTACAGTGAATACATTACACCCCATGCCACACTTCTGGTCTAGCATCTTTTGCTTTTTCTCAAATGTAATCACCTTGGATTCTTAATTTGGTCTCCATAATGAAGCACATGGCTGGGAGAAGTGCTTAAGTTAGTATCCTCATCTGAGAGAATACCTGATGAGAAAGACTAGAAAAGAAATGTTTATTGAGCCATTTTCATGTGCCAGGCATCCTGCAGAATGCTTGTCTGAGATCTGCTATTTGATTCACCATATCAATGCAGGGTAGGTATTTGTATTATTTTCCAAATGATTAAACTGAAACTGAGAAAGATTACAATTTAGTTACTATGTGTGTGTATATATATATATCTGTATACAACTAAACTGTAATACACACAAATGTATAAGCATACACATATATGCACACACACACACACACACACACACACACACACACACACACACACCCCACACTGGAGCTTGAACTCAGGGACATTCTATCTCCAAGCTATGCCCTAAGTCCTTTTTATTTTTTATTCTGAAATAGGGTCTTGCTAAATTGCTGAAGGTCTTGTTACTTTGTTGAGGCTGTCCTGGAACCTATGATCCTCTTGTCTCAGCCTCCCAAGTTCTGGGATTACAGGCATGTGCCATCATACCTCGCTCAACTGATATTTCTCTAACAGTGCTGCTCCTCCCCCCCAACCCCCAGACACACACACACTGTGTCAAATACTATCTTAGACCTCTGGAATTTTCATCTGATCCATAGAGCTTATCAACAGCATTAACCAGAGTTGCAAACTCAAAACTGAGGTCCCAGAGACAGCAAGCATCTTATCTAAGCTCACACTGTAGGAACTGGCAGAGCAAGAATTCAATCACAGATCCCATGAGTCTTGTTTTGATCCCTTTGATACAAGTAGTCATGTAGCTTTTTCATTGACTTCTTCAACTTTCATGAACCATCTCATATGCACAAAGTACTATGTTAAACACTTCATTTTAATTCAAATGTAAAGGTTCCCTACTTTGGTTAGTGGTGCTGAGTCAAATATTCAGGAAATGCGGGATAGCACTGTTGGAGTACAGAACAAAGACAGTGGGTTCACAGAGAAGGAAGAAATCACTTCCAGCTGGAGAGATCAAGAAAAGCTTCCTGGAGGAAGGGAACATTGATTTAGACCTTTGATGTGACATAGGTTTGGACATCAGTCAGTAACTTCCAGTTTCTGTGTCTTTTTTCGAGATTTTTTCTAGTAAATGACATTGGTAAGAACATTGGTCCCATCCCTACACCCTTTCCAAGAACTTATTAGACTGCTAGCATCCTGTACAACACAATTCTTCTGATATTGACCACTCTGTCCCACAACAAGGGCTGAGGATTGATCAGTGCAGGTAAATGGACTTGATTCCCTCTTAGGGGAAGTGTTAGGAAAAGGAGGATGAAGGACATGGCTCAACAGCATAAAGAGAAAGCTTTAATGTAAACCTGGAAGGGACCCTCTCTTGGGAGAACAGAAAGCCACTTGTACAGTCTAGGGTGGGCATTTCTATGGGGTGAGGGCACGAGAGGGAGTCAGTCTACAGAGGACCTAATTGAGAACTAGTATGTATAGATGTTGATTGGGTCAAACTGGTGCAACTTTTCAATCCTTCATTAGCATATCGGTTCATCAGGTGCCAGTTTGCGGTTGGAACAGTGCAAAGAACAAGTGCCAGGCAATTTCCTGGTAGGCATCTGGTGGAAAGCACTGTTATTGGTACAGAGTGGTTTGTTTTTTGTGGTTTTCCTATTGTATTAGTTCAGAGAAAGAAAATTTTAGCAGGTTGATGCAGGCTGCCTCTTACAGGAAGCTCAGGGACTAGAGAGGGGAGGGAGAAAACAGTTGCTTAAGTTATTTTTAGTTAAGTCAGAGAAGTCTGGGAAGGGGGTAAGTTTAGAAAGGATGCCTATAAATGTTCAATTCTAGTACTTTGCAATATTTTACAGCAGAAATTTTCATCATATGAAACACTGTGGACATCAAGTATATAACAAATCAAAGTGGGTCTGACTTGGCTGGAAGTTAGAAAGAGTTTGGCTAACAGAATTCTTCCCTCCTTCCATCTCTCTTTCCCTCCCTCCCTTCCTTCCTTCAGCCATTCTAAGAGATGAACCCAGAGGCATTCTACCTCCAAGCTACACCCCCAGCCCTATTTTATTTTTATTTTGAAATAGGGTCTCATTGACTTGCTGAGGCAGTACTCAAACCTGTGAACATCCCTCTCAGCCTCCCAAGTACTGGGATTATAGGTGTGTGCCACCACACCTGGCTGAATCTCTTTCTTTTAATTCACCTTGCACAATATCAAAGTTTTGCCCTAGGGAACATAGCTCAAAGATACTAAACCACTCTTCATCTCTCCCTGCATCACACAACCAACGACTGGAGGAACTGTGCACCCAGAGACAAAGGCATCACAAAAACAGTGAGCTGAAGTCAAGACCCAGCTTTCTGGCATCTTATCTCAAGGATCATTATGACACTATTGAGAAAAGAAATTAGTTTTATTTATTTATATATTTATTATTTTCTTTTAAGTGATTTTACATTTATAGAAGATTTTCAGAGAGTATGGAGAATCCTCATGTATCATTTACCCATATCTCTAACAGTTACATCTTTCATAACCATGGGATACTTGTTAAAAGAAAGATATTTAAACTTATGCAACACTACTAACTAAATATTTTATTCCTGTTTCCCCAGTTTTTGCATTGATATCCTTTTGCTGACCCAAGATCCAATCCAGGATACCATATTACATTTAGTTCTCATGATCAGTTAGTCTTCTCCTTCTGATACTTTTCTTGTTTATCACCTTGAAACCTTCTAAGAGGTGTTGGCCAGAAATTTTGAGTTTGTCTGATATTTTCTTGTAATTGAACTTAGGCACTTGATCTGGAAGGAGAGTACCACAAAGGTGAAGTGTTCATCTCATACCATCTTGCCAGGAGGTACACGGTATTGGCACGACTTATTACTGATGATGTCAAACTGCATCAGCTTTGTTTCAGGTGGTGCCTACCAGTTTTCTCTATTCTACCATTACTCTCTGTCTCTTTCCATACCCTCTTTATAGAACTGAGGTACTAAATGCAGCATATATGCAAAGAAGGAGGGATTAATATACACAGAGGGAGAAATGTCAAAGAATTTGTGGACCTTTGTTAAAACCAACACAGTCATAAATAAATATTTGGGGGATATATGTTGAGACTCTGCAAATACCCTGCTTCTCCATAGAGTTGTTCCCACTAATTTTAGCATTCATTAGTTGATTTTGCTTGCAGCAATTTAATACCCTAATAGACAAAAGGGATTTTTTAAAGAGCAAAACAAAAACAAAAATGGAAAGAAAAAAGAAGATAGGAAAAGAAGAAAAAGCATACTTTTTAAAGTCCAGCTGTATTCTAGGTGCATCTAGCTGGGTTAGGGTAGGTGTCTAAGAAAAGAAGTCTGCACTATGTTTGCCAGGTTTTCTGGTCTTGTCCCAACATAGGAATGTTCTAATTGACATCTCCATGACACTTTCAGTAGCTATCATACCCTAATTCCAAAGATGGTTCTTTTAGCACTTAAGAAAAAGTCATCATGGAGCAAAACAATAATACTTGCCTTGTCTATTTTTCCCAATTTCATCTTAAAGTACACATAGTAGTGGAAGCTGGGAAAGACATGTCCCTGAATCTGATGGTTTATATGTGTGAATGCATGCATGTGTGCAGTGTGTGTGTGTGTGTGTGTGTGTGTGTGTGTGTGTGTGTGTGTGGTAAAATTGCCTCATAGGCCTATTTATTACTGAGTTCCGTGGCATTTAGGGAGAAAAAGAGTTACAGGCTTGCCCTTACCTTTGAATAGTCATTTAAAGGAGCACACATACTTAGTGAAGTTCCATTAGATCTTGATGGTATAACATAGCTGACTTGAAGCTTAAGGACTAGGAACTCCAAGCGTGTGTATAAACTACTCAAGCCTGCCATTATTTGGGGGAACCAGGAATGAGTCACTGGCAGTTAAAGACATCAAGTTAGCTCATTTCATCATTGGAGCAAATCTCATGGAAAAGGTGACCTTAGAGATGGTCCTTGAAAGGTTGAGGTTGACAGAAAGTATTGTGGACAGGATTAAGCATCAAAGAGTTATCATGATGAAGGGAACAGTTCCAATAGTGCTATGTCTATTTATGAAGGTGAGCACTACCAAGCTCACTAGTAGGTACAGGGAGAGGAAGGTAGCAGGATAGGGTCTGAAAGTAAATATACCAAGACTTGTGTACATGTATGTTTGTATCATTTTGAACCTTACTTGCCATGTATGATAACAGTGCACTGATAAAAGTTATTTTAGCGTGTGAGAACCTAAGGATAAAAGAAATCCATTAACCCTTAAAATATCAGGGAATTTATACTCATAATGCCTAGAATTGTCTCTTATTTTGAGGAACCCTCCTAATAAAGCATGCTAATGTTCTCTCTGTATCTTTAACCTCGTAGAATACCAACACAGTTTCAGTAATTGTTTCTTCATTGGTTTGTCGTTTGGCTGATCACTGGTTGGTAGATCTAGGCCCATTCAGAGACTGTCTCATTACCATTTGGACTACGTAGCAAACACTGTTAGTGTCAAGCCCAGATCCCTTTCCAGGAGCACTGACCTGGCTTCAGATGCCAGTGAATTCATTCTTTGGCTAGCTGCTCTTTCTGGCAGCTTAGTACCCCTCTGCTCATGCTTGGGGCAGCCAGGGTGCAAGGAATCACTAGACCTTCGAGGACAACTGTTAACTGCTGACTGCTGGCAGTTAGTACGTACAGACCCCACCTCCCTTGCCATTCCAGCAGAGTAACTCTGGGGCATGTCTATAGTTTCTCGGAGCACCCAAGTTGGATATATCTTCTGTTGCCCACAGTGGAATCTAGCTTAACAAACCATGTTTTATCACCTTCCTTCCTTTCTCTGCCTCATTTATCCATCCTCACAAGTGACGACTAGAATCACTTCCCAAACAAATGGGTGATAATCCCTGATTTATGGTATTTCTGCATAGGAATTTTCTATTTTTTGATAGTACAAAAGGTAGACTCATTCAGTAGAAGCCATACTTTGAGTTTTGATTTTTTCCCATGCTAGTGATATGTGGCACTCTCTTGGGATACTGGGCAGTTGCAGTGAGCTGCAGCCCCCTGTGGCCATAGAGTTATCAGAGTAAACAGCCCATACTACAGTATACTGTGTTGTTAAACTAGGATGTTTGGTAGGCTAGTTACATTAACTACAGTTTAAATTTATGATTTCTTCTTCTTCTTCTTCTTCTTCTTCTTCTTCTTCTTCTTCTTCTTCTCCTCCTCCTCCTCCTCCTCCTCCTCCTCCTCCTCCTCCTCCTCCTCCTCCTTCTCCTCTTCCTCCTTTTCTCTTACCTCTTCCTTCTTTCTTCTTTTTTTCTTCACTGGAGATTGAACCCAGGGGACATTATACTTCTGAGCTGCACCATCAGTCATTTTTTATGTTTTTATTTTGAAACAGAGTCTCACTACTACTAAGTCTGGCCTGGAACCTGCAATCCTCCTGTCTCCCAAGTACTGGGATTGCTTGTGTGTGCCACCATGCCCAGCTTAAATGCATGATGTTTTCAATGTATGAGGATATTATTGGAATATAACCTCATCATATGTTGAAGGACATCAAAATATGACACCAATTATTTCATTCAATACAAAAAATAGGTCAGAATTTTCAATCTCAGGACAGTCCTTTTCCACATTTACAAGAGGAAAAATCAGTGCAGAGAGAGGGATTTATGCTCAAATCTCTGTGTTTTCAACTGCTTCTAGAAAAAAAACAAACTTGAATGTGCTTCTTCATGGTCTCTTTGACTAGGGAGTCTATGCTCAGAGAAGGAATAGATAACCTTAACTTCCAATTGTGGCTCTAAAACACATTTGCTGGTCAAATCAAGAAAAAAAGACTGTCAGTCTTTGAGCCTACATTTCTTACTTGAAAGGGGTAGAGACTGGCCTTGATGTTGCTAAATCTCTTCCTGAAGTTGTAGTTCTGAGATACCAGCTGGTAAATGCCTTCTTTTCTCCTTTATGTCAATGATTATCAGGGTTTATTTAACTTTATTTGAAAGAAGTTTTTATGCTTCCTACCTAGCTGGTCCCATTTTCCTAAGCTTCAAACTTCCAATATGAAGTGTTCATCTGTGACTTTGGATATAAATCTAGAATATGGGGAAGGCTAGTCATATTTTCATCTTCCTTCTCCTCCTCTGTCTTTATCCCTCTCCCTGCACTGATTTTTCCTGTTGTAAATGTGGAAAAGGATTGTGCTGAGATTGAAAATTCTGACCTATATTTTGTATTGAATGTAATACTTGGTGTCATATTTTGAGAGCTTAGTACATGATAGGCTCTATGCCAAGAACTTTCCATAAATCATATTATTTATGTCTACAACAGTGGCATCAGGGAAGTACCATTATCATATTATTTATGTCTACAACAGTGGTATCAGGGAAGTATCATTATTATTTTATCATAAGGATGCTCAGATTTAGAGAATTATGCAGTTGCCCAAAGTCATGTGATGGAGAAGCTAGGAACCCAGGCTTTCCCAAATTGAAATCCTGTATTTTACTATCTGTCTAGTTTTCTGAACAATAAAATGTCATGTGTATAACTCTAAAACCCTGGATATACTTAAAAATATAATTAATAAGAACTGTATTAAAGTAAAGATAGAGGAAGAGAAATGACTCAGCAGCACCAAGAAAAGCAGAGGGAAGGCAGAGGTTGGAAAATGAGCTCAGTGAGGGAACAGTGTTATCTGGATACCCAACAACGTTCCTTTTTCAATTTAGATTCCATCAATACATCCCCATTAAGAACAAGGAGGTTCTAATCTAGTTGGTCATTTCTTGGAACATTGTATTCATATGTGGTGTTATCTTCAAGAAAAACAAGATCAGAATCAAGTGTGTCCAGGGGAGATTAACCACAGGCTAGCAAAAGGGTTCTAAACCATATTACTGCAAGCCAGAAAATAACTAGGAGGATTTAGCCTGAAGAAGAGAAGACTCGTGGATCTTGGAGGGGATTAACTTTTTAACACCTGAATCTCTCTGAAGGGGAAGTGGGAGTTAAATTTGTCTGATGTGGCCTTGGGAAATGGGAGTCAATGGGTAGGAGCCACATGGTAGTTGATTCCAGCTCTACATAAGAGAGAACAATAACAAAAGTATACAAAATTGGAATAGGATATTTTGAGAAGTGGTATTTACTCCTCTAAGCCCGTGTTTGTCAGGATTTTTTTTTTAAAGTTTGTGTGATATAAATCCAGCTCAAACTAGCTAAAGGACAAATAAAGTATCTAATTCCTCAAAGAAGTAAAGTAAGTAAGGCTACTTTTAGTTTCAGAAATTTTTATTTTTTTCATTGGTTTATTCTGCATAGATTTTCTTCTCCCAAAAACTCTTTCCTGGTCATAACATTACTTTATACATTAGCATCACAAGGAAAATAAAAAAATGTGCTTCTAATTTTTAACTAAAGTGCCTGGGCAAACTGTCATGTGTGTGATATTTATTGACTTTTTTTATTGCCACTTCAAGGAACCACCACAAATTTAGTGGCTGAAAACACACACATGTATTATCTTATAGTTCTGCGGTTCAGAAATTCAAGATGATTCTTAGTGGGCTAAAGTCAAAGTGTTGGCAGGACTATGTTTCCTCTGAGATTCTAAGGGAGAATAGTTTCCTTTTCTTTTCTAGCTTATAGAGGCCACCCACACTCCTTGGCTTGTGGCTTTCAGCCTCCATCTCAAAGCCAACAAGAGTGGGTTGAGTTCTTCTAGTCTTGCATCACTCTGGCTTCTTCTTCTTCCTCTCTCTTCCATTTATAAGAACCCTTGTGTTTATATTGGGCCCCTCTAGATAATCCAGTGCAATTCCTCCTGCCAATGTTAAATGATTAACATTCTTAATTTTATTCATATTCTTAATTATCCCTTGCCATGTAACCTAGCATAGTCACAGCTTCTGGGGATAAAGACATGGACATCTTTGGAAGCCCTTAATCTGCCTGGCACACACCCCAAACAAGTCACTTCTGTGCTCCAGTTGGTTCACCCTGGATCAGGTGCCATCCCTCAATCTGGACTTAGGCCAGCACATGGACTGAGAGTATTGAAGAAAGTATCACTGGGTTTCTCAAAGTAAAACTAGGTCTTACAAAAGAAGAGACAAAGATGTTAATGAAGCAGAATAAATAAACAAAAGACATCAACCACAGTGTGAGGTAGGGATATTCAGTATTAGGTATGGGATAAATTTACAGGCTGCAGATTTTTTTCATATTCTGATATTTGAATATTATATCCCATGGCTCTGCCTAACCACAGGGAAAGATAATTGCTGATACCTTTTAATGATATAAATTCTACCCTCGTGAGTGAGGTTCTGAGGAATCCTGTGCTCAAATTTACTATCTTGTTTATGTGGCTCCATGATTTCTAGGTGTCAGAGGCCACAAGAATAATGATGTTCAAAAAAAATAGAGGTTATATATTTTTCTAAATATTATATATATAATATTACACACACAAATGCATACACACACACACTTCACTGTATATTGAACCCAGAGGCAATCTACCTCCACGATACACTCCTAGATCTATTTTACTTTTATTTATTTTAAAACAGGGTCTCACTAAATTGCTGAGGGTCTTTTTGGTTGCTGAGGCTGGCCTCAAACTTGTGAGCCTCCTGTCTTAGCCTCCAAAGTATTGGGATTACAAATGTGCACCACACCTGGCCCAAAATATTTTTTGAATGATTAAAGAGTACTGTGTTCCTTATCTGAGAAAAATAATTTTAAGGAACTCCCCCTAAAAGCTGCAATGACAATATTTGGCAAAATAATTCAAGGGGCAAAGGTCCCTAGAGGGATAAAAATAACAATGACAATAAAAGCCCTACTTCCTAATCTTTGCTTGAGCAAAGCAAAAAAAAAAAAAAATGGGGCTTTTCATAACTGAACATTTCCCCTCCCTGCCTGCTGCTAGCTGAAATTGGATGGGACCATGAAATCCTAACCAATTTCACTCCACCACAGGTGCCCTGAGGGATACATTTCCAGTCAAATACACAGTTTAGGGCTACAGATGGTGGAAGAGATAGAAAGCAGAGAGGTAAGAATGAGAGGAGAGTCATGGGAGGTGTTTTAGAAAAAGTGATGTGGCATTAATTTTCTTTCAGACTTTACAGTCCAAAGCGTTCAAGCAGGGAAAAACTTTATTGATAATGGTTAACTCCTGAACAATGCAGGTACAGCAGCCATGAACGTGGAAGCAGGGCCTGTGCACACACCTCCAGTTCTCTGAGTATTGTCTTTATTTTTTTTTTTAATTTTTATTTTAGAGAATGAACTTTATTTATGTTTTGTAGGTAGACTAACAACAGGCCATGTAGAAACACAATTTATATGATGACTTTTATTACTCAAATAGATTGAATGCTCCTTAAAGGAAAGGGTAACCTCTGACATTAGTTCATAAACCCACATCAGATGGAACACATCAGTTGCCCCAGCAATGCCTAAAGCATTAAGTGGGTATGGAGCTGTCCTTGGTGCTGAAGCAGCACTTGGCCAGCTCCTTGTTGCTTGGCCTGATTGCTGCTCAAGAACACATTTGCAACTTGCCTTGGTCTCTACTTGTGACCAAAGACCCACCTCTAATTATATCTACAAAACTGGATGAGAAATACCAGAGTTCCTTTTCTGTCTCCAATGTAACCTTTGTGAGAGCAGGGAACTGGTTCTGTTCATTCTTCTATCCACAGTGCCTGGAATAACATCTCATTCACACTGGGCTCAAATCATTTGAGTCAGAGGCATTTACTCATCATGTTTTCCTCACTTTCCCACAACCCACTGGAATGATACATATGTGCATACATACAGCATAGATATGTAAACATATATACTCATACATACACACACAAATAATTAAAAGAGCTACAGAACAAATGAATGGATTACAAAATTATGGGATATACAAACAATGGAATTCTACTCAACAATTAAGAAGAACAAAATTATGTTATTTGCAGGGAAATGGATGGATCTGGAGAGCAGTATGTAAGTGAGATTAGCCAGTCACGGAAGTGAAGGGCATATATGTTCACTCATATGTAGAAGTTAGGGGGTAATCTGGATAAAAGAGAGACTTTAGATAATGGAGAAGAAATCCCAGTGGAGCCAAGGAGGTGATCTAGGGGAGGTTGGTGGGGGGGAGGTGAGAGAGAATTAATGAAGAAAATACTTTCATAGGCATTATGCATGTATGTGAGAATACCAATGCCAATCTCAAAGTCATATATAGGGAAGGAGGGGAATGGAAATGGAGCAGGGACAATCCCACCAAGTGCTGTGTGCATGTGTGTCAATATCATTGTGAACTACATTATGATGTAAGATTACAATGAACCAATAGATGTATTAAAATGAATGAATAAAATTTTTAAAAATCTACAGAGTATTTCTGTAACCCATTCTTTAGTGTATGAAGTGCTTTCTTTTAAAACCAATCTTCCCCATCAGTTTAAGCTATATGTTATTTGTCTCTGTATCTACACCTGGCTCCATGCCTGGAGGACATTAGGTGCTTAGTTTTTTGTTGTTTTGATTTGCTTTGTTTTTGTTGTTGTTGTTGTTGTTATTGTTTAACTGAGCAGGGTAATTTCACAGAAGATAATAGTAAAGGTCAGAGAGCAATGAATGGCTAAAGTCATGTATTTGGTAAATGGTGAAGAACTGTGACATTTCACCTACCTACCTTCACCTGTAGGTACACATTGTTACTACCTGGACCTTTCAACTTCTCAACCTGGATAACTTGATTCAAAGATCAACAGAAAAAATCATAACTCCTGATATTTTGACTCTTCTTAATGACCTTCCTTTTTTCTGATTGCTGAGGATCCTTAGTATCCTTTTTTTTTTCTTTTTTTGTGGTATTGAGGATTGAACCCAGGAACATTCTACCTCTACCTCCAAACTACACCCCCAGTCTTATTTTTATTCTTTATTTTGAAACAGGGTCTCACTAAGTTGCAAAGGGCCTCACTAAGTAGCTGAGGCTAGCTGTGAACCTGAAAGCCTCCTGTCTCAGCCTACAAAGTACTGGGATTACAAGCATGTGCCACCACACCCAGCTTGTGGATCCTTGTTATATCTTGTTTCTAAAAAAATTGTGTGTTGGGGTATGTATGTGATAAATGATATGACATATGTTACCAAGAGGTGACTTTTGGAATGGAAACCATATTACTTTAGACCTTCTCTCTATTTTGGCACTTGTTTACTTAGAGGTAGAGTATAATAGTTTTCATGATATATTTTCAGAAGAATAGCAAGCATTCCCAATTCCCTTAATGCATAGTAATCCTCACCTCTCTTCACATGGTAGATTGCTCAAAGGAGCTCACATACCAGCACATATGACAATTAGCAAGGGTATATTCACTGCAGAATTATTTCACTGCTCTGCCTTCATGTCCTTTTTGAAGGGGTAGATGGCAGCAAAGTTGAGTCAGGGTCTTCACAGGTAAAGGTTAGACTGTGCCTGATTCCCTTCTCAAAATCCCATGAAAATTCCAAAATCATACATTAGAAAGGGATAGAGGTGAGAAAGACGAGAAAGAGAAGAAAGGAAGGAAGGCAGGAAAGGGAAGGACAGAATGTAGAAAGGAATAGAAGATAAAGAAAGGTAGGGTATGCACCAGATACTGTGTGTATATATGTTACTCCCAACATGGTTTACATTATGATGTAAGACTATAATGCATATAATAAAAAAGAAAGATTTTAGTGAGCAGCTACTCTGTACCTCATTCTATAAAAGTCACTTTCACATCCTTCATTTCAATAACTTGCATCTGATATACACACTAAAATCAGAGAAGAATGAATTCATGCTTTTACTCTTTCCAATCATGTATGATTCAGTCTGCACCTTTTGTATATGAGAAAACCAAGCTACAGGATAGCTGAAAGGCAGGATTAGAAGGACAAGAGCTCATGTGGATAATTTCACTTAAAAAAAAGGCTCTGATAGGCACTGGGAAGGTAGAGGAGCTGGAAGAGGAAGCATGCTGTGTGAGTAGCCAGAATATCAGTGAAGGAGCTCTTTTCATTACTTTATACTCAATAAAACATAGGATCAGAAACTTGAAATATCTTGTCCAAAGTTACTCATTCATTCATTCATTCACTCACTCATTCATTTGTTCATCCTAACTTTATTGAGTACCTGCATTAGACAAAAAGAGAAATAGACAATCTCAACCCCTCAAGGGTCTACCAGGTCTGTGTGCGCCTTTTCCTGGGGTGACACTTACTCTAGATAAAATGATAGTCAGTGCAGGTGAGGCGGGGAACAGAGGGGAGCAAATGGATATTCCAGGCAGAGGGAACAACACATCCAAGCACATGGAGTGGTCAAGATGTGCAGAGTTCAAGTAGTCTGTGGAGGATGAGACAGAGGGTGCTGGGGAAGCACGGTGGATGGTAAGGTGAAGGAAGTTTTATAATAAGGACTTGGATTTTGTCCTGAAGATGAAGGAGAAACAACAGGCCATCATGAGCAAGCATAGCATGGCCTTTAGCCACATGAAAGTAGTGGAGCAAGCCAGGCATGATGACACATGCCTATAATGCCAGTACATGGGAGGTTGAGACAAGAGGATTTCAAGTTTGAGGTCAGCCTCCAGAACTTATCAAGGCCCTCAGCAACTTAGTGAGACCCTATTTCAAAATAAAAAATAAAAAGAGCCATGGGTGTAGCTCGGAGGTAGAATGCCCTTGAGTTCAATCCCTATTACCAAACAAACAAAGAAAACAAAAAAAAAAAAGAAAGAAAAAGAAAAAAAGAGGTGCAGCAGAAATCCCTCTTTCTTCTTCTTTTTTTTTTCAGTACTGAGGATTGAACTCAGGGGCATTCTACCTCTGAGCTATACCCCTAGCCCTATTTTTTATTCTTTATTTTTTTGAAACAGGGTCTCACTAAGTTTCGGATGCCTCACTAGGTAGCTGAGGCTGCCTACGAACCCAGATCCTCCAGTCTGTGCCTCCCAAATGCTGGGATTACAAGCGTGCGCCACCTTGCCCGACTTAGAAATCCCCCTTTCTTTACAAGATGCTGTGTGAATCCTTGCCACCACTCTCTTTCCCCTTCCTTGCTGCAGATCATCACACTGGCAATGACCAGGCAGGTGCTTCCAAATGAGAAGGAAAGGGGAACAGATGAGTAACCCAGTTTGCTTCTGCATTGTGCCTTGAGAGGCTGAGCTGCATGGTAACAATTTGCAACATTAAATTGAAATAAGGTCTGATTGGCTGGAAAGCACTTGGCCTACATTAATGCCCACAGAGACTCTCTAGGTCTGATTAAGCTGCAGATTTTGCTGGGCCCTCTCCTAGTGATCCATCATTATTCATGTCAGCACCAGGCCTGACAGCCTCCCTCCTCCACCAAAATTAATGAATTGAACTCCATGACCCATGCATCAGATGGGCTAAGACTCTCTAAGTCAGCATATGACTACAGGGTGGGCCATCATTGTCCCTTCTTTCTTCCCTGTGAAAGAAAGGCTAAGCCACTCCCCAGTCTCCCTTTTCCTCAGCTGCTCAGCTGGCACCCTGAGTAAGGACAAGGGGACCCAGGAATAAAGTGGCAATGTATACCTAGAATCAGGGAACTGTAATAGCCCTTCCAATTTGGTCCAGCTGTACCCCACTGTACCACCAGGGAAAATGAGGCAGGCCTTGCATTCCACAATGAAACAGAGCAGAGAAGGGAGTAAAATCAATCTTGCCTTTTTTGTTCTGATATCTTGTACTTTTTTATACCTTGATGTCTCTGCTATTTTTCCCCATTTCTCCTATTTTCTGAAAAGGGAGAGAAGTGTATATCATTTCCCCAGTTTATGGTGGAACCCAAATTCAGCATCTCTGTTTTTTTTTCTTCTGTGTGTCCTCTGAACTCTGACATCAAAGCCAACATTTCGTGTGGCAACTGCTGTCATGGAGAGAAAAACCATGAAATTGTGTGTCTGGACCAGAAAAAAAAAAAATCTTAGAAGTCACCTTCAGTTTCATCTGCAGCTTCTCTGCCAAGAGGTCTTCACGCTTAGGCTTGTATGTCTTTAGTGCCAGAGAGCTCACTACTTCTCAAGGTAGTCTATCTATTTTTAGGCAGTTTTGTCTATTGAGAAAGACCTTTTCACACTGACACAAAATTTGTGTTCATACAGTTTCCACCCTTTGGTCATAGTTCTGACATCTTCAGCAGTGCAGCATGAATCTATCTTTCCTTTCCACATTGAGGTCTTTTGGATCTTTTAAACTAGCTTTCATTCTGTCCTAATAACATTGTCTACCCTTCCTCCCTAAAATACAATCCAGTATTTGACCCAGTAATAAGACATTACATTCATTTAATGAATCCGGACAAAGATTTTATGCAATAAAATGGAATGGAATAAAACAGAGAATATCAGAGTAGACTTTTAAAAAGTCGGGACAAGCTTTGTTTCTGATACTTTTGGTGTGTGTGTGTGTGTGTGTGTGTGTGTGTGTGTGTGTGTGTGTGTGTACTGGATCCTGCTGAAATATATTTTCTTACTATGAATGGTATTATAGAAAGCATTTCAATGAACACTGTGGAAAGTCTTCTCTTTGTTTAAACTTAACATGTTTTGGATTAGATTCTACTTCAGGTTTGTAACTGGCTATCCATGCTTTCATCAGTTACTCAATTTCCTAGAACATCAATCTTCCTGTCTCTTTAAAACAAAAAGTTGAGTGTCCTATGTTCTTCACAGCATTCTTTCCAGGGACAGTTGTGGTGTTGAATGTGAAACTCAGAAAATGAGAGACTCTGAGTTACAATAGTGGTGGAATAGTAATAGTCATGGGAGAAAAGATAGTGATTATTCACTTCATCCTTCTTTATTTCTTCTTTGCCTTCTCTTCCTTTACTACTTCTCTTGTTCATGCTAATATTTTGCACTCTATATTTTATATTATTAGTTATTAAATCAAGAAACCCATGATATGGTGGGAAGGCCATGGGCTGTTTGAACAAACATACCAAAGTTCAATTCTCAACTCATTTATTCATAGATCTGATAGTGTTTTAAGCTAAGCCTCAGCCTCTTTATCTTTAAAATAGGCTTCTTAGCGCCTAACCACGACAAGGTTTCATGATTATATGAGTTATCCAACATGCATGGCACATGTAGAATTCAACAAATACCAGGTCCTTGTAGCCTCTCCCCACCTCTAGCCACAGATACTTTAGACTTCTAGGAAGCAGTATATGTGCTGCCTTATTTTCCCCACAGCCTTTTCACCAGGGAAGGGGAACAGGGTCCCTGCATGGAGTAGGAAGAGGGAGCACAGGGCTTCAGTGTGATTCCTGGCTGAGGTTACAACATATCCTGAGCCCTGGTGCTCCCTGGCCCCCTCACTCTCCTCTCTCTTGCCACATCATAAACAGAGAAGAAGGACGAAAATGCCTTGCCTCTCTCCTAGGCCTGGTTTGAAAATCAGCTAAAATTAAGAACAAGGCTATATTTTCTTAGAGATCCAATTGGAATGGTTTCATTTCCTTGAACATCCTTTTAATTCCAGCCAAATATGTATTTCTTTGGCTAGAAGGGTATATGCAGACATGTTTTTCTGAAGAAGTCATTTTTTCCTGCCATGAATTGTAGCCATTCCACATCGTAGTTGGAGCTGCTTCCCTGCCTGAGACCTATCCTTGAAGGTGAGGTGTGCACCAATCAGAGGGAGTGAGATCTCTTCTTCCTGTCCTCCCCGTGGTCTGCGTTGCCTCCAAGGATCTTTGCAGTTCTTACTCTCTCATGTGCCCCGCCAAATAGAGCTCCTCCAGGTTCTCCCATCATGCATTGCAGTTCCAGCCTGTAGTTTGTTCCACTGTAGTTTGTTCACACCATGGTGTTATGTGAGGAAGGGGAAAGACTTTTCTTTGCCTCTCCAGCTAGATTCATCTCAAGAACCACATCTCCTATGAGCCTTTCTTAGATTGTTCCACCTAGAAATAAGGAATCTGGATTTTAAGCATCCTGGATGTTCTAACATTTATTGATGTATGACCTTAGACAACTTCTGAGCCTATTTATTTTAATCAGGAAAACCGGTATAACAGTCTTTCCAGCAGTCAGGGTGTTAAATGTGGTGTTGTGTGTACATGGTAGACACTCAACCTAACTTTAGTGGGGGTCAGAATATTCTTGTTTCTTGCTGTATCCTAGCCTTAGTCCTGGACCTGACATAAACATACCCACATAAACATTATGAATTAGAAATCTCAGTAATCCCTCATCCAGTCTCTGAAGCACTCTCTCTCTCTCTCTAGAAGCCTAACTCTTTTTAATTAATATCAGCCCTAAAGAGTCCTCACTAATTTTTAGGTGTCTGGAATGGAGAACGTCAACAAATTGTTCTGGTCCCCCACCCTTCTTCAGACAGAATAACTTCTATTATTTGTGTTTAAGATACTAGTATTAGGTAGGATTTAATTTTAAGCTATAACTAATAAATATAGCTTCTTCATATCAGTAGTCTTTGGAAGATGGGTCAAAACCATTTAATCAGTCATGAATTATTTAGTGTTTCACAGCTAGCATTTTAAAGAGAAATAGAAAAGGACTTGAAAGAATAGAGTGGAATTGAATAAGAACAGAATGTAAGTAATAACAGAATTAAGTAATTAAGTAATAAGTACGAACAGAATGGGTTAGAATAAGATGAAATACAATAGAAATGAATAGAAAATGATATGGAATGAATGAGAATGGAATAGAATATACCAGAAGAGAACAGAATAAACCAGAACATTTAAGTATACATCAATGGTAGTAATCACATTTTTTCTGTGTGTGTATGAATACTTTAGATCAATTATGTACATATACACACATTTATGTACACATTTATGTGTCCACCATTGGGTACTCCAGTGGCACATGAATTAAATATGTTGGCTGTTGTCATGGTAGTCAACACTGCCCTTACTTTATTTCTTAAATTGACTGTAATTGATCCCCATCTTGGTCCTCTGGTCTTGCGCTGGTTGCACCATTCGTAGATGCTCAGGATCTACAAGCCAAGTTGGGTAACATTTATAACTTATAGCCTTTATTGTATTGCATCTTGTAATTTATTGCTCAGACTATCCTTCTGAGATGACTATTTTTTTGGAGGGAAAGGTACTGGGGATTGACCCTGGAGCATTCTACCTCTAGCCTTTTTTATGTTTTACTTTTAAAGAGGGTCTTGCTAGATTGATGAGAGTCTTGCTAAGTGGCCAAAGCTGATCTTGAACCTATGATCCTCCTATCTCAGCCTTTCAAGAACTGGGATTATAGGCATGTACTATGATGCCCAGCTCTGAGGTCACTATTAAGGCAACCATTTGAAAAACTGGGAAAGACCATGATTTAAAGAGGTGGAGTCATTTGCCAAGGAAGTAAATCTCAGTAGAAGCAGAGTTGGCACTGGAGTCCAGGCCCCCATCCCCATGTTAGATTCAGCTGTTCCAAGCACTTCAAGCAAGTCAGGAGGCTGCTGGGGCAGGCGAGGCAGGTAGTCATGAGTGTAGACTCTGAAAGGCTTCAGAAGCTGGCCATTACACAGATACAACTCTGAGTGTGTGGAGGTGGGGGTGGGTGGCAGAAAATGCAGAAACTATTCAGGCGCTTGCATTTCTAATGCCAGTCATCCTGAAGCTGACCTCGGCTTCATCCTAGGGCAGGAGGTCATCACAGGCCCAATATCTCCCCCATTACTGTGCCTTGGCTCCCCCTTTATGGCTCCTGTGACACAGGCATCAGAAATTGGTTGGACACAGTGAGGGAGGGAGGGAGGGAGGGAGGGAGGGAGGGAGAGAGAGAGAGAGAGAGAGAGAGAGAGAGAGAGAGAGAGAGAAAGAGGCAGGCTATGGTTGGAATTCTTTAGCTTCCATTTTCTTGTTCTTAAATGGTGCAGGTAATCACTGCTTTTTTAAGACATAATGAGAATAAGAATAGAGAAGACAGGCAAAAAGAAAAGCAGGGGCCTAGCATAGTAGGCCCTCTAATTGGAAATACCCTTGTCTCTATGGTGACGATGCCCAACTGTACTGGAGCTGCTGGTTTCCTGCCACACCAGCTCCTTTAGGCCCAGGAGATTTTCGGCAGGATGGAGACAGCCTTGAAAGGGTTCATGGAAGAGTTTCTGGGAAGAGTCCTTAGCCTGGAGCTCTGGTTGCCACAGGGCATGGCTATTCCTGGCCTCATGACCCAGCACTTCTTTTCCTCCTTCCTGCTCCTCCCCGTGCTGGAAAGAAACTAGCAATTCCTCTCCAGAAGAGATCTGGGAAATTGGCATGTTCCACTGAACCAGCGGGCCCAGGTATGGAGAGGAGGAAAACCTCAAGGGGCTTCTCTTGGGACCAGGATCAGCTTTACCCTCTATGCTGCAGGGATAGCCAGGGGCTCTGACCCTGTTATTTGTGAGCCGTGAATATGCCAGGCAGCAAGCTGGACACAATCTTAGTATTTCTCATTAAAATGCCATGATGCATTTGTGTTTCCATTTCACAGAGGAGAACGCTGTGGCTCAAGGGCAAAGACTCATGCTCTATGACAAATAATAATAGCAGCAACAACAGGTCACCTCGTATTGTACTTGCTGAGGGCCAGTCACTATTCAATGTGCTTCACAGTACAGTGTTCAGACCAGGATTCCTTCCAGGGCTCTCTGATTTCAGACCCAAATTTCTAAAAAGACCAGAACCTTCAGAGAACCAGGGAAGGGCTTTGGCAAAACCCTCATCCGTGTTTAAGCCATGCTTCCCACATCCCAAACTGCATCAGCTCTGCAAATTCCTAAACCTTGCTGAGACTCAGCTTCCTTATGTTACAAATGAGGGTGATGATAAGAGCCTCGCGGAGTTGCTGATTAAATGCTACAAGACATGTCTAGTCCCTGGCAAATATAAAAGACTCTAACAATGTAACTATGATTTCATTTTTTCTTAAATGACCTGTGCACAAAACATAGACAAGAAACCCTAGGCCATTCACACCATGTGCACAGAGCTGGATTTGTCCTTCTCCTTGTTCTGTCCTTAGTGGTACTGCTGTGTCTGGCACTTTGAGAATATCTGAAAGTTGAATTACTTTCAGGTAGGTTGATTGATTGAATGCATGAGCAAGTGAATTAAAGCACTCAAATTAGGTATTTGGGGCATCTTCTTAATTTCTGTTCAGGCGTTACCGAGATGAAAGCCATCACTATTTAGTTCTGCCTCCGCAGTTGAGACCATAGATAGGAAGGTATGTGTATGCAAAGAGTTAGGAAGCTGAAATCGCTGTCCAGGTAGCAGCCTGCTCTCCCTTAGCTATCTAGCTCAAACCTCTCAAGGAAATTTGCCTCTCTGCAATCAAGTGAGCCTGGCTTTGACTTCCATGTGATTTAGACATTCATCCCCATCATCGTTAGACAATGCAAAAATCTTTTTTCCTTTTCCAAAGACACCTCTCCTCCATTCCCTAGCGAATATAATTTTATCAAAGGCAGTACTGAAGGAATTTAATTTGAGAGGCTATTCAAGCCATTTTCTTGTATATTATTCAGAAATGAGAGCAGTTCTGCCTTCTTGGAGCTGACCTCTTCTCTTAATGGGCACCCAGCTCTCAGGCTGATGGTCTGCCTGGGGCTTTCAGGTCCTTTGGGGGCCTTTTCTCCCCACCCCTTCTACTAGGACTACCTCATCTACACCATCATCTTTCTTGGCAAAAATTAGCGCAGCTGCCTCTGCACTCTTTTCCTGGCCTCCAGATTTGCCTCTCTCCGATTCATTCTCCACACTGCAACCAGCAGGGATTTTCTAAAGCTAAGATCTATCATGTTTTTCTCCTCCTAATAGCAACTAAGAGGCCTGAGGCTCCCCATCACTCACAAGAACTTAGTATAGCGTTATCATAGTAAGGACTATAAATAGATTGAATTCATTCATTCATTCAATGTTCATTCATTCAATGTAATTTCAACATTTATTGAGTTCAATCTCTGTGCCAGGTGCTGTAATAATTATCAGGTATACAGAATGAATGGAATCAAATCCTTATCCTAATAGAGCTGATGTTTTTTTATCAGCAAGAAAGACGATGCACAAATACATAAATTTATATAACATTTTATATTATCGGACTTATAATAAGTATCATGGGGAAAATGAAGTAGGGTAATAGAGAATTACAAGTGATTGTGGCTTTTGGTTTGTTTGTTTTTGGTTTGCTTTTTGCTTTTTTATTGTTGTCCTGGTGATGAACTCAAGGGCATTCTACCTCTAAACTAAACCCCCACCCCTATTTTATTTTTTACTTGGAAACAGAATCTCACTAAATTGCCAAGAGTCCCACTAAATTGCTAAATCTGGCTTTAAATCTACAATCTGCTTGTTTTGGCCTTCCAAGTACTGGGATTATAGGCATGCACCACCACGCCTGGCTAGTGATTGTGTTTTTAAAAGATGACCAGGGAGCACTTCTTGAGAAAGTAGCATTTGCTTAGAAAAATGAGTGAGGTGGGGGAGTCAAGCAGTGCAGGTATCTAGAGAGGTAGAGTTCCCAGCAGAGAGGCAGAGTTCTAGGTTGACTTTCTCCCTCCATTGCTTTCAGTGTATGAGCTTGGAGAAGTCACTTCATCACTATTGCCCTCAAGTTCTGCTTTCTAAAATGAGGGCGGTATGAGAATTCCAAGTTCTTATTCTCATTCCCAGAACCACTGGTGCTCTGATCCATACTTATTACTGACTCAAACTTATCTCTGACCATCTCTGCTAGCTCTAGTTACACTAAACTACTTACAGCCTCTTCTGTCCTTCCCTCCATCTGGGGACTTATTTTTCTCTGTCTCATTCTCACCAGCTCACTTCTCCTGATCACTCCACCTCAACCTTCAGATATTAAAGAAGATGTCACTTTCCCCTGGAAACCTTAGGTGACTCCCACCCTGAGGCTGAGGTTGTGCCCCACATGCATCAGTAGTCTCTCTGTGCTTCTTCCTTTTGTTGCACTGTCCACAGGGTTAAGAGTGTCTCTACTGCTTTTGAGACTTTGAGCTTAGTGGGGCCACTTGAGCCAGAGTCTGACACATAGCTGGTGTTTCATGACTGTTGGTTGAATGAATGCATGAATGAATGAATGGTATTGGAAGAAGACAGGATCAAATAATGATTAAAAACAGCTTTTTCAAAATCAATCAATCAATTAAGAGACCAATGGAAATACTCATTAAGTATTAACTGATGAAGATGTCCTGCCCGAGGGGAAATAAAAGATTTACCAAATAAAATCATTCCTTGCATGCATGAAATATTTTACAAGTTACCAATCCTTCTGTCCTCATTATTTCATTTGCTTTCCACAGCAAACTTGAAGGACTTCAAAGAGCAATGAGACTGTGTCAAACAAGATCAGCAGAGTTGCAAAAAATGGGATTAGCATTCACACCTAGTCTCACTCGTAGCCCATAGCTGGCTCTGCCAATCTCCAAGTCTGTATCACTGAAGGCTGGGGAAGAGAGAGAAAGAGAGAGAGAGAGAGAGAGAGAGAGAGAGAGAGAGAGAGAGAGAGAGGATATGAATATGAGAATGAATGAATATGAATGAGAATTAATATGTGTGTAGGGAAGAGAGAGTTCACAGAGGCTTTCTGGTCCCACCTGGACTCAGTTGTCCCTGCAGGAGCAGCTGGCAATACAACTGATACATCCACTTCCTAGAGCAGGGTTGGCACCAAGGTTCCTAAAGCAAGGTTAGTGCGTTGATTTCTAGAGGAAAGGAAAAAGCAGAAGCAGCGAGGAAGGAGGAAGCAGTGATGATCTCTGGGGAGGATATCATCTTGGGGGCCCTTCAGCCTGAGGTCTCAACAGGCAGAGACAAAGAAGTGGAAAGTACAGGAATGCACATGTTGACCTGAAGTCCAGGGACCTGGACTCTGGTTTCAACTCTTGCTTCCCAGTAGTGCAGCTTGAGTACACCCATCTTTCCATCTGGGCTTCAATTTCTCTATCTTTAAAATAAAGTGAGTGAGAGAGAAGGTCTGTGGCTTTTAAGTCATGCTCCTCAGGACCCTAGGGATTCGTGGCTGTACTTCAGGGTCAAAAAGAATGGTGGTGGAGGATTAAAAAGAGGCAGAGTACACTGGCTGTTATGCCCTCACTCTTAGAGAGACTATCCCTTCGCATGTTTTGTGTTTTGGCCTTTGAGTGTAAAATTTCATTTGAACAAAGGGTTCTGCTACAAAATAAAGTTAGAACACCTCTGGGCAAAATGATCTTAATGGCTTTCAAGTTTAGACTATCTGTGAAAAAAGAATCCAAGTGAAAATAAAGCCTTCAATTTCAAGCACACAATCCAGGAAAGAAAGAGGACAGGTTGCAGGGAGGCAGAGGTGAGATTAAATGGGAAGGACAAAAAGAAGCTGCCAGTGTTCTCTGTGATTTTAGGATTTAAGCCTGGGAGAACAGAAATCTCATGAATGCTTTATTTCTCTCTTTTCCTTCTGTGTTTTATTGCCTTTCTCCTCCTCCTCCTTCTCCTTTTTCTTGTTCTTCTTCCATCTCTTGGGGAACTTGATAGGATGTCAGCAGTTGAAGTTTTTAAGCCACAGCTATATATTTTTTCTTTTTTTATATAAATGTGACTACCAAAAGTTGGTAATGAAAACAGTTGTTTTTAATAGTCATTGAAAGTTCATTAGAAAGGAAGACTTATCATCACATACCAGAGGTAGATGTGACCAAAGAGAGCCTTTGGCTCATTTGACCCATTGTACAGGTGGGGAGACTTAAGTCCTGGAGAGCAAAGACTCCCAAATCTCTCCATCAGCAGCAGTAACTCAAATAGTTCATCTAGCCCAAGTGAAGTCTAAGGTATACATTGAGTAATTCAAAGAAGATGTAGACATTACTGACCTTGATTTCAAATGCAGATTGTTGGCACTGTACAAGTTTTTTCTTGGTAATACTGGGGATTGAACCTAGGGCATTTTGCCACTGAGATATATCTACATCCTTTTTCAGTTTTTTGTTTGTTTGTTTGTTTGTTTGTTTTATTTGAAACAGAGTCTTACTAAGATCTCATTGCAACTGGCCTGTTGTCTCAGCCTCCCAAGTACTAGGATTACAGGCGTGTACCACTGCACTTAGCTGGCATTATCTCTTACAGGTCTTTTACCGTCTCCATATTGGATTATCTAAGGTTTACACTTCAACCATCTTTCTGCTTTTAGATCACATACCTGATTGCATACACTATGCAGAACTGACACCGACTGCTCCTGCCTTTAGAAAGGTGCCATCACTGTAAACCTGTTCTTGTTAATGTTCGACAGCACTGGACACAGGCTGTGATGGATTTCCCCACTGACCACATACTTGTTCTTACCATCCCACTGCTTGAAATGTTCCTATGGCTCCCATTCCTGAAGGTTAACCTAGCATCATGGCCTCATTCTAAAGCTCTCTATGAAGTAGACAGCCCCTTAGTCTCTGCCACTCCCAGGCTCACATGTTATGTCTATATATGCCTTTACTAGACATTCTGAACTTCTTTGTGTCTGTGTGTGTGGGTGGGTGGGGGGTTACTGAAGACTAGACCCTGGGGCATTCTACCTCTGATCTATACCCCTAGCCCCTTTTAAAATTTTAAAACAGGGTCTTGCTAAGTTAACAGATGCTACTCTCAAACCTGTGATCCTCTTGTCTCTGCTTCCCAAGTACTGGGATTACAAGCATGTGCCACTGCACCCGGCTGTGAATTTCTTATAGTATATATGATGCTCCATGACTCTTTAGCAGAAGATCTTTACTCATGCTATTCTCTCCACCTGGAGCATCCACACCTCTTTATTTGACTCTAGTTAAGACAGAGTAGCTGCTGTTCATTGTTGAAGACTCAAGTCAAGGTTGATCTTCCCCACAAATCTCTTGTACCCTTGTTCCTCAGTGTCTGCATCACCTGACCATCCTAAGTGTGTATGCACCAGCCCAAGCTTACTTCCATCATGACACTATCTTCCTGCGGTCAGGGCGGCCTCCTCCTGTCTGTTGAGCTGCAGGACAGAAAGTGTTTTGGGTCAGAGACATATCTTACTCTTCTGTCAAGAGCCTGGCCCATGACTGACACGTAACAGTGATAATAGACCCTCACAGAGCAGTGCTGGTGGATGTACCTGAACCCCTTTGGGCCTCGTTTTCCTTGACTTTTGGATGCTGAGATGAATAAGGCCACAGGGTAGAGACTCTGAGAGGTGCAAATGAAACACTCTGTGTCAAAGGGCCTCAGGAGCCACATTTCCCATGAGCAATGGGGTTGTCTCTATTAACAGTCACGTGGAGGTCATGTTCCACAAGTGTCTACTGCACCCCACATCCATATGCCAGGCAGCAGAGACTTCTAGAGAAGAAATGGCACAACCTTCCACCTTTAGAATTAAGGCTTCTTGTTAGTTTTCAGGAGCATTTCAGTTAGCACTCAGAACCCCCTACCCCGAGAGGTGTGAGCTGCTGCCTTGTAACTGAATTGCTGCTTCAACTTTGAGGAAGAGGCTGCTGGCCTGGTGGGGGCACTTGCTTTCTCATTCTGAATATATTAGAAGCCCAGATTCACTCCTGAGCTGTATCAGTGCTATAGCCATCCTTGAGACCCTCACACCTGTGAGGCAGGTGTTGCTGCCCTCTTATTTCTAAGGAAGGAACTGCAGATCAGAAAGGCTGCTTCTTCCATGTGGATCCATCAGAGCCAGGACCAGGGACCAGAATCCCTGACCCAGGGAGGAAGAAATAGAGGAAGGTTGATCAAGGGATACTACCTTACAGTTAGAAAAGTCCTAGTGTTCTATTGCACAGGAGGGTGACTGCAGATGATGTAATAGATTGCATATTTCCAAAAAAAAAAAAAAAAGGTGAGAAGAAAGGATTGTGAATATTTTTACCACAAGATAAATGTTTTAGGGGATAGGAATGTTTACCCTGACTGGAACATTACCCTGATTTCCATTACATATGTGTATGGAAACATCACATGGTATACCATGAAGATGTATAATTTTTATATCAATTTTAAAATAACTAAATTCAAAGAGAGTCTATGCTTGTTCTTTCTCTCTGCTCCTTGGTCTTCATTGGTGCCAAGCAGTCACCTTGGGCAGGATTCTGTCCTACAGACAGGAAGACAGCCTATGTGATGAATGGTACAGGTAGCAGCTGGCCTCCGGAGGCCTCAAGAGAAGGAGGCAGGCCATTCTTCCCTGTTTTCTCTGTCTTTATCTTTACAAGCGTCTTATTAGACAGTCTCCCCTCACATTTTCAATTAACAGCTCTGCATGATTCCCTCCTATTTTTCTCTCCCAGTTTGTTACAATTTTTCTTTATCCATTCTTCTCTTCAAAATGCTAGATAGATTCCACCAGCCTCCCATTAGAATCTCCCCAAATACCTTTGCCTCTTTGCATCTCTCCAAAATGTTCTTTTGGCTGGTAAATCAGGCCTGGTTATTTTCCTGTTCACCATTTCTCACAAGCTAGAATCCATGCATTTTCACCTATCCTAGATTTTTTTCACTCTACGGTCAGTGTCCAGCACCCCTCTCTCTCAGCAGCTCACAGCTCTGCAAACACACCCTGTCATGTGCAAATTGTTTGCTCACCTGTCTGGAAGGATTGCAAGGACATTGAAGGAAGAAGGCATATTTTATTCATCTCTTCTTTTCTAGTTTCTATCACAGATAAGACATTTAGTGGATATTTAGTAAAGTAGGTGAAGTCATGCACCAGACACCCCACACTCTCCTTTACCTCTGTCCTCTTCCCCAGATTTTAAGAACTGGAAACGTGAGTTCCAATATCCACTGTCTATTTAGGAAAGGTGCTAGCAGGAAGCTGTTGAATGGACACTACTGTAGCATTTTACAGATTACTAGCCATTTTACAAACATTAGTCCTGTCTGATCCTAACAACAACCTGTGAGCTCAGCGAGTGGAGATTTTCATACCACAGTAGGAATAGGGTAGTGAGACTCAATGGGAGTGTATCCTTGTCTGTGTACCATGGTGCCAGGATTTGCCCCAGGTCTTGGTTTCTTCTGTAATGAAAACACTATGTCTTAATTACAACAAATGGGGAAAGGAAAAGCCAGAGTAATTATTGGTGACACATTGAACAAGTGTGAATCTCTTGGAAGGATTGAAACACTTTCTTTCTGTACCTTCAAGGACTTTTTCATTACTCCTAATTCCTCACATTTGTGTATCAATTTAGGGGTTTGCAAAGTGGCTTTTTTTTTTTTTTCAGTCTCAGACTACATTTGCTCTTCCTCAGTTCAGAGGAATGGGCAGCATAAGGCTGTAGCAGACATATTTTTATTTTGTCTTCTCTATGCCATGCATTATGCGAGGCATCCTGGATATAATTGTGAGGAATTAGATGTGACCTTTGTCCTCATGGAGCTTAGAACCGAATGGAGAGAAATGGGGCAGTAAATATTTGTGCAATGTTTACTAAAATACAGGAAGCAAAGATTTTGTGTTACATGAATTTTAGGCAAGGGGTGGTTGAAGATTTTTTAGAAGGTGGAAGAGACCGAAAGAATAAGAATAAAGAAGTTAACTGGGCATAAGGTGGTAGGAAAGAATGCATGAGGCAGGGAGAGTGTGTGTAAATACCCCAAGGCAAAAGTCAGACTGGTTCAAGATCACTGTGAGTTCTGCAAATGAGTACATTGATCGCCATATCGGGGAAAGGACTTGGTGGCATCGACCAGCACATTCCCTGTGAACCTGAAGCTATCACTGAGACCTCCCACTGCCCAGTCCTGCATCCATTCCCTGTGGCTGCACTATGGGGCTCCATCTTTCTGAAAACAGAAGGGCATGCTGGAGGAAGAGCTTCAGCCTCCTGAGTCCCAACACAGAAGCTGAGGACTAGAAGGAGCAGGCTCCATCTGCCAAAACCTCGGAGGCCCTGAGCCCTGTCCCTCTGCCACGCCGCAGACTGGGCCTCCCGCCACTTGAAGATTAGTCACAGATGCTGCAAAAGCATCCACAATATTGTGTCAAAAAAGACGTGCGGCGGCATTCTGATAGCGGACTTATTAGGCGGTTATTATCCATTCACCCAAATATTCCGACTAATCAGCCTTCAGATGGGCAGGATTAATTGGTTACAATCCTAGCACTGGGCACATCTAATTGAAATGGATGTATTCGCCTTTCATAATGGACAGCTTATCCATTGCCATTACACAGAGAGCGCGCCCCCGCCCGTGGATTTTGCTCTCAGGGCCATTACCCGGGGAGGCCATGGCAGGATGAATGAAGCTCTGTTCTCACTTTTGTTCAGGGCCACAGCCACCTTCTACTTGCCTCACAATTATCTGTTGGCTGCATATCCATCCATCCTAAAGGACTACGAGCTACTTGAGGGCAGATCTATATTCATTTAGCATCTAGGTATGGCCGCGTATCACTATAAAATCCAAAGTAATAATGCCTTTAAAAAGTGGCCATTTCTTTTTGTCTCCTAGAAAACAAGTCTGATGATTAGAGAGTCAGGTCTGATATAGCGGCTTCTGGGTATGAGTGCAGGAAAATCAGTAACTGTGTTCAAGCCACAAACAATAGGGAGGGAGAGAAAGGGAAAAGGAAAGCAAGGCACATTTTCCAGAGGAGGCAGCTCCCTTTAAGGAACTTTCTGGAAAGCCCCTCCCAGTGCTTGTACATGTGCTCTCATTGGCCAGAATGCAGTCATGTGAGATGCAGTTGTCAGCTGTAGTGCACTAGTGCAAATAAATCAGGGTCTGTTACTAAAGGAGAAAGGGAGACTGCACACTGGGAATCACCTTGATATCTTTGACCATTGGTCTAGGTCTGAATTGGACCATTATCCTTCACAGGGTCTTCCTTGCACATCAGAGGGAGGGCTAAGAATTTTGGTTTAGAGTAATAATTAGAGGGCTGGGGATGTGGCTCCGTGATACCACACACACACACACACACACAAAAAAAAAAAAACGCAAAAAAGAATAAGAATAAACCCAGGTGTGAATGTTGGCTCTACTATTTGCAGGCTGTTCTTTGGGCAAGCTTTGCTTAATTTTTTGAGCCTCATTTCTGCATTACTATAATAGTCATATACTGACTTTTTAGGATGGCAATGAGGATGAAATGGATGGCGTCTAACAAAGTACGTAGCAGGACTTGTAGCACATAGGGAAGGTGTCAGTAACTGAGAGCTTCCAGGGTTATTGATGACTGTCATTATCACTGAAGGATTCAGAGACATGGATATTATATTCTGTTTTAAGCATTTTCTGAGAAAATCTGTGTTTGAGATCTTCTTAATGGCCCTGTGGCTTCTAGCATGTTGATTAACCTGTCTGAGACTCAATTTCCCTTCTTAGCCATGTGTGGTGGCACATTCCCTATAATCCCAGTACTTAGGAATCTGAGACAGGAAGATCTCTTTCTCAGCAACTTACAAGACCCTCAACAACTTAGTGAGACCCTGTTACAAAATTAAAAAGTAAAATAGGGCTGTGAGTGTATTTCAGAGGTAGAATGTCACATTCCCATGTGCAAATATATATATTTCTGTAAAATAAAGGTAATTTGATCTGTTCTCAGTTATGAGAATCAAAGAATTACTCTCTGTCCTATAATAAGAAATACTAGGCAGTTATGTGAAGTGAGAAGACCTAGCTAGGGAGTCAAACTACTTAGTCTCACACCCTAGCTCTGCCACCTCTAAGATAGAACTTTGGCTATGTCACATGACCTTGCTGAGACTTTTTTGTTTATTTGTTTGCTTGCTTGTTTGTTTGTTTATTAGGAAAAGGAAACAGCAATAGTTTCCATGTAGATTTCTTATAAGAATTGTAAGGAACTGTCTACTCAAATGCAAGATGCTTGATAAGTGGAAGTCTCTAAATACATTACAGCAATGATTATGGTGGTGAAGTTGATGGTGATGATGGTGGTGATGATGACGCTAAGTCACTCAACACTTATGGATTGAATAAATAACTGAAAGAATGAATGAATCAACAAGCAAAACTAGGAATCTGGAATTAGTATCTTCCCCCTGCAGACTCACCCCTAGGGGAATACTCAGAGCAAGGTTCCATGGGGGATTCTGAAACCTGCTTTTGCTCTGGGCAATGCCAGCAGTACTTAGTTGGTTCCACATACCAACGAGGAGGACCAGGTAATGTGTATTGGGGGCTCCCCTAGGGAAGTCTTCTAGTTGTGTCCCTAAGAGAGCAGACTTTCCAGCCTAACATCACCTCCAATCATCACTATAAGTGTTCGCCTCCTCTTGAGAATTGACTCCATCCCATGGCTGAGCCCTCAACCATGTTTCCAAGGCCATCTGTGTGGAGGTGGCCCGGCAGAGTTCCATAAAGCATTTCTTACACCGAGGGCGAGCTGATCACATTACTCATGCTTTTCTCTTCTAACAAGATTCGATGAAACCTTTATGGCACCTCCAACCAGCATATCCCTGTTCTACTTCTGTGTTATTCTTGCTTTTTCCAGGCTCCTCCTGACTTTTCTCCATTAAGTACATCAAGTACTAAAGACTCAGAGCTCATTTGGTACAGGGAGAAACTCAATTATATCCACCAGCAGAGTGTAAAAGGAATGGAAGTTTGAGATATATTTATAGGTTACAGCCTCTAGGTGGAAACTTGCCAATTTCCAGTCCAGCGATCTATAGGAATGCTTAGCAGGATGCCGGCTAAGTCCAGGGGAACCATTCCAAATGGGAAACATGCTCCAAGAGGATTTATCGTAATGTGAATGTCAAAGTTAGCTCCGAGTTAAATGAGACTAATTGGACCCAGTGGAACAGAGGTGTAAACTGGGATCCCAAGACCATATCTGGGCCACAGAAGAGTCTCACTTTATCTATAACTGGGCCACCCAATTTAAAAGAAATTGGTCACCCAAAACCTGAAAGTCAGTTTCATATAAAAATATAATGGATGTGTGTGTGTGTGTGTGTGTGTGTGTGTGTGTGTGTGTGTGTACACATGAAACTTACAAGTTTTACCTACAGTTGTTGCACAGTCTTGGATAGTGACACTTGGCTGAATTTCAATAGCAGATAGTCCTCAAGTAAGATCACATGCTCTCTAGTTTGCCCCAGTTCCTACCACCCCATCACCTCTTTTATTATACTCTGTTCATATCCCTGATTATATGCTGTGTAGTTATTTGTTTCAGCTTCTTGCTTGATAAGATTCACACTGCTAGCACCCATACAAATGTCAAAATGACCTCTAGCTTGAATGAAACCCAACAGATCCTTTAGAAGGTACTCAGAGATCCTATGAGTGCAGTTGTCAACATTTCTTCTAGCTGAAAATGTGCCCTAACTAATTCATTAGAAGAAACTCATGAGTCCTGCAGACTCCGAGGAGCTACTGTGTCAACTCTGAAAAGCATCAAAAGGATAAATTCACCTCAGTGGAGTTTTGTTTATTTGTCTCCGTTCATGTCTGAGCTGATGGTCCCACTGGCTTTGAATGGCCTTTAGCTTGGAAAGAGCAGATGGCATGGAGAAAATTGTCCTTTTGTCCCCTCTCATCTTGAGTGGCTCTTTCAGGGTAGACAAAACAGAAGCCCAGAGAGACTCAGATAGAAAGGAGAACTGGAACCAGGACTCAGGCAGTCAGTGAGCTGATGTGAGCCTTATGCTGGTCCCTCATAATTGTACAGAGCACAAGGCTGAGAACAAGATAGGGAGAGCTGGTGAGGATCTGTAAGTGGAGGTCAGCAGCCTCCAGTGAGTGAGGGTGTTGTGAGAATTGAATGAGTTATTGCAAGCCCAGCCCATAGGCACACATCTGGAATCTCTGTACTTGGGAGGCTGAAACAGGAGGATCGCAGGTTAGAGGTCAGTCTCAGCAATTTAACAAGACCCTGCTTCAAAATTAGAAATAAATCTGGGTGTGCTAGCACATACCTGTAATTCCAGTCCTTGGGAGGCTTAGACAGGAGGATTCCAGGCTCGAGACCAGCCTCAGCAACGTAGTGGAATTCTTAACAACCTAGCGAGATCCTGTTTCAGAATAAAATATAAAAAGGGCTAGGAGTGTAGCCTGAAGGTATATTACCCCTGGGTTCGATCCCCAGTACCAAAAATAAGTAAATTAATAAATTTAAAAATTGGGCTGTGGTGTCTGGCTTAAAGGTAGAACATCCCTGGGTTTAATCCCTAGTAACTAACTAACTAACTAATTACTACAACAGCAACGAAAGGCTAAGATAGGGAGTGTTGAGTAGTGTTCTTTCATGGAGGCAGAAAACCTGTGTTGGATACTAAGTCAAGTCCCTGGTATGTTGAATGAGCTTGGGCAAACACCTTTCTTCATTGGGCTTGACCCTCATCTTCAAAATTTGGAGTAGACTTTGATAGGCTCCAGAAATCCTTTCAAAGATCCCTATCAGAGAGGAGGAGCTGGACACTAGCTGGAGCAGAGGCCCGCTGCAGGCAGGTGTACAGGGTGTGTCTGGGTGGCTCCTGGTTTGTTCTAAATTTTCAGCAGCTGCATTTAATCCTTCTCCTCCCTGGTTTCTGGGTCCTCCACTGTCTGACTCTATGGTACAGTCCAATCCCATGACTTTCTCTCCTCCTTCCCTCACCGAAATTCATCTTATTCTCCTGTGACCATGGCAGATTACTTAACTTCTCTGAGTTGCAACTTCTGCATCCACAAAAAGAAGATGAAAGTAATGCTTTTCCCACAGCCATGAGGGAATCAAACACGGCAAGCATGCTAGCCAGCATTCTGCCATACTGTGCCCAGTGCCTAGTATACACACCACAGATGCTTCCTTTAAGAGTGGAGAGGGTTGCATTCGATTTCATAGATTTCATAATCAGAGCCCATGCCTGGACCTGGCACCTAGAATGAACACAAGTCTACAAGCCACATGTCCCTAATTTCAGACCCTAGCACTCCTAGGAGTTCTGATATTTGCAGCAAGATGCTTACTTCCTGTGAAAAATGATTCTCCTTGGCTTTTGGGGAGCTTCTGTCTGCATTGCTTTCACTAATAATCAGGGCTGGGACAGAGCGGACATGTGTCCAAACAGGAGAAAGGGCTATGCAAATGTTAGCTCTTTATTATTCTTCCTAACACCAACAGCTTCTTTCCTCCAGTGGCAGCCCGGAGCCACTTGCTGCCCAGACAACAGTGGCCCAGATGTTGCCAACATCTGTCTGCTTCTCTGGGCCTTTTACAGAAGAAGATACAAAGGAGGGAGGAAGGATCTTATCACAGAAGCATGTGAATGGTTTTCACTGCCTCCATCTGCTGGCTCTCCCCACTGGCCACCCCCCTGGGGAGGAAGGGCCCCTTCTCCTCTTCTCTGGTCCTCAGGTACATGGCCCAGTGCCTGACTTCCAGAGATGCCTGGGAAGCACTGGCTGCATTAGGTGCAGGGACTCAGGGCTGCCTTTGTCCCCTGGAGTGATGCTGTCACCAAGAGTGGCATGACATCTCCATTATCCAAATGGAAGTAGGAGCCTCTTGGGATTCAGGAATCCAAGTCTGCTGCTACTTTGCTGTGTTGTCTTGGGTAAGATGAATAAACTCTCTGAGCCTCCGTTCACATTGGCAGAGTGATACGTCTAAGATTTTTATAGAGAAACTCCCTGTCTGATTCTTCCTTGGGTATTATGAGACATCTTACAGCCAGGAAAGACTGGAGAAAGTTTAATACCTGCATATAGATAGAGCATAACTTCCCTCCCTTTTTTGTTGGATGTTCCTATTTGGGAGGGTGGCAGCTTGGCAACAAAACGTGGAGAGTAATAACCAGTGTCTTTGAGTTGCTCAGGACCAGGAACTTTGCACACACTTTATAGCTCCTTTAACCTTTATAATGGTTCTTGGAGGTGGGAACTGCTATCGCTGTTTACCTGATGATGAAACTGATAATTAGAGAAGAGAGTTCACTCTCTTAAGTTATACAGCTAGTCAACAATGAGTGTCAATGCAAGAGTCAACCAAAATTCTTTCTAGGTTTCTCTACCACCAAGAAGTGATGTGTTTCTCATCACTGAAGTTATTCAAAGGCAACGGGGCCACCTGAGTAGGGCAGAGCTGGGGCCAGTGGTGTCATTGTGGGATTTATCAATTAGTGTACTTGAGTGATCACTGGGAAGACCCTTGGAGATCATCCAATGCAACCTCCTCCTTTATAAATGGAGAAACTGAGGCTTTGAAAGGAGCAAAAACTTGATCATGTAATTTCTCAGCCTCCTAGGGTCAAGCTGACCTGGGCTTCAATTCTGTCTCTGTCACCCATATTCCTGACATCGCACTGTCTCTCAGAAGTCCCTTCTGAAGGAATCCACCCCCTCTCTATGATTCCCCCTTTTCCATTGGCCCACCCATGGGTGCCTGAACTGTAAAGGAATACCTGGGAACCAGGGAAGCCTGCGTGTCTACCAGTGTTCCTCTGTTCTTCCTTCCAGCACCCCACAAAGAGTTGGGGTGTCATTATTTAATAATGTACACCTTGTGGAGCTTGCAGTCTAGTGCAGAATGAGACTCACATGTCAGAGCCAGTCCCTAGGCCCCTCGAATCCCACATCCTGCCCTGAGCTTCTTCTCCTTTGCTCATGACATTTTCTTTTTCTTTTTTCATTTATTTTATTTTTTTATTAATTGGTGCATTGTAATCATACATCTTTGTTAGGTACAAGCTGATAAAGGCATATATGCATACATGTCTCATTTAACCCTTCCCCAATTCCCATCCCACTCCCTCACCCTACCTCCTTCTCAAGTTCAGTTTAGTGATTGACTTTTATATGTTTGTGAAAGTACATCATGTGCATTAGGGTGCCCACCCCCCATCGAACACTTTCAGTTAAGTCAACTCTTTTGCTTATCTAGGGTTTCTCCTTTTTCATCTGGAGTCCCTCTTATGCCCCATCTTCTCCCTAGCATCCACATATTAGGTAGAACATATGCTTTTTTTTACTCCTTGTGACTGACTAATCTCACTTAACATAATGTTGTCCAGTTATATCCATTTCCCTGCAAATAACATGATTTTGTTCTTCTCTATGGCTGAGTAAAATTCCATAGTGTACATATCCCATAGTTTTGTAATCCATTCATCTGTCGATGGACATCTTGGCTGTTTCCATAGTTTGGCAATTGTGAATTGTGCAGCTATAAACATAGATACACATGGGTTGGTCTGATAGTCTTGTTTCCATTCTTTTGGGTAGATACCCAGAAGTGGTATTGCTGGGTCATAAGGTAGGTTCATTCCTATTCGTCTGAGGATCCTCCATACTGTTTTTCAACGTGGTTGTACTAGTTTGCAATCCCACCAACAATGTATTAGGGTTCTCACTTCTCCACACCTTCGCCAGCATTTATTGTTGTTCCTGTTTTTTATGATTGTCATTCTGATTGGAGTTAGGTGAAATCTCAAGGTAGTTTTGATTTGCATGTCTCTGATTGCTAATGATGTTGAACATTTCCTCATACATTTATTGGCCATTTGTATTTCTTTTTTTGTGAGGGGTCTATTTAGATCCTTTGCCCATTTTTTGATTGGGTTATTTGTTTTCTTAGCTGTGATTTTCTTGAGTTCTCTGTATATCCTAGATATTAGTCCTCTATCAGAAGAGTAGCTGGCAAAAATTTTCTCCCACTCTGTGGGCTCTCTGTTGAGGTTCTTGATAGTTTCCTTTGTTCCGAACAAGTATCCTACCAACCAACAATGTGCAGTTTCTCCCAGTACCCCCCACTGCCAGATTCTCTTCAGCTGTCTTTCTTCAGCGCAGGACTGAAGGCTTTGTGACCTCCCCATGAATAACCACAAAGTACTGTGAGCAGTGCTGCAAGGCAGTGACTGTGTATGGGCTTTTTCAGTACCTTTGAGTTTGGTGTATTTTGCAGCAACAAGATAATGCTTGTGTTTTGGTACTGATGGAAGGTGGTATGGAATGTGGAAGTTCCTTCAAAATTGATTATTTATGAGCTTTGCTGCACTGTGGACATGGGGTCATAGACAACTCAATTGGTGACTGTGCCTCAGTGTTCTGGTGTATGCAGTGGGACTTCACCTCATCCCAGCCCCATCACACCCACATTGCTGGATTCCCAGGGCTGAGAGGCCTGTAGCTGGTTAAAACAAGTTCAGCGACTCTGAGCACAAGTTCCAAAAACCTGACCTTAGTTCCCTGGAAATATTGTTTAATGTCTCTGAGGTTCACTCTCCTTATCTGTGACATTGGTACAAATATGCCTTTTCTCATTATTTTCACGGGTCTGTAGACTGCTGGGCCAGGGCTAAGGTAAGACAATCAGTGCCCCTCTCATTGTGGACACAGAACTTACAAGATTGTCCCCAAATTCAGGAATGCATTAATTTTGATTTTTAAAAAAATGTTGCATTGCAAAATTATTTACCTTGCTTGCTGAATTTTTTGGAACCCACTTAAATTCATCATGCAAGACAAGTGCCTGCACCTCTCACCCTAGTCCCAGCCACGGGCTACAGAGCTGCTCAAATGTGGTAGCAGGAAGGGAAGCCTGTTAAGCCCCAGTGCTGTGCAAATCTGTTGTTTTTTTGGGACAATGGATTGTTTTACATTGTTTGTGTATAGTTACAGTCATACTTTCAGATGGAAGGAGATATTTCTGGACAGAAGGAGAAACTATTGGGTTTTTCTATTGAGCATTGCAGCTCTGGATTCTAATACCGGGTCTGCTACAGATTAATATTGTGACCTGAAATAAATTGCTTAGCCTCTTTGCTTTCTTATCTCCAAAATGGGTATATTATACCAATCTCATATATTTTCAGTGAGAACTGATTTATTTAACAAACTTAACTTGTGAATGCCAATGAACGACATGCTTAGAAAATGGGATTTAGTGTTTCTTCTTCTAATATACTGCAAAATAACAAACATCAACTGCTTACCTAAAAACCTTAAAATTACTAATACATGGATTGTCTCTCAACAGTGTTCTGGTTTGTGTCTGATTATGCAAACAGCCTTGAACTGACCGCCAAGGAGCCAGATTCCAATGCAGGCTCTGCCACTAGCCATGGTCGATTTAGAACAAGCTCTCATCCTCATTCAGTCCCCATTTTCTGATTTGCAAAATGAAAGAATATTTTTTTTTGGTCTGCTCCAGGGAGCACTAGAATTTCAAACCTCCAACCTCCATTTGAAGTGGAACAATTCATTTTTAAAATGATTTTTATTCAGAAATGAGTTCCCAATTAAATGTTTTTCAAAGGCAAGTGTTTGAACAATGTCAGCTCACCTGAGGAGCTCCAAATTCCTGTGGATTTCTGATATCCAGGAAGTGGGATCTGAGGTAGGAAGATGAGAGTGTCTGCCTCCTCTGGGTTTCCCACCAGCCAGTGTGGAGCATCTGCTTGGCACGGTGTGAAGCCCACAGCTGGTTCAGGAGGCATAAGCTGGCATGGAAGGGACACGGAAGAGTGAAAAGAGGATCGTGGTGAGGTGGTCTAAATTCCGAGCACGTCCATATTTCTTCATTGAGCTACTAGTTTTACCCTCCAACCCAAACAGTCTATGCCTGCCTGTAGCTCCTTTTTCATGCTGGTGGCAGCGGACAGCTGGGTATCTCTGCTGTCTTCTCTGGTCTAAGGAGTAGATGGATTGGCCCTGGCCTCTTGTCCTCTGCCTGTTCACAAGGCCTCTTCCTTCTCTAACTTCCCCTTCCTGCTGCCCAGTCTCCATATACAGCACACTCCAAAGACACCCTCCTGTTACAGAGAGATATGGCATATTAACATTTTTTAGCAGCCAGTCATTGATCCAGGTAGAATCTTAGAGGTATCTCCAGTTCATAAGGCAGATATAAGAAGCACTTAATAACAGAAGACTCCTATCAAGTGTGCATTTAATTTGCATGAATTAACCTATATATGTTTTATGGCAGAGAAGAAGAAAACAGAAACAGAAATTTAAGGAGTTAGATCATTATCCCCATAGGTACCCTCAATGAATATCAATAATCCGGAGTAAAAATGGAAGGAAAACACAAACTGCTATCATCTTTTGTCAGCCTCAGTGCCCACTATTCACAGTAGATAACATTCTACTGGACCAATTTTTTCCTTTTATTAAAAAAAAAATCATTAAACCAATGATCTTGAAATTGTATCCAAATAAATAAAAACAGGACATTTCTACAGTTTTGTAAAGGATGAACAGCAGTTTTTATACACTCTTGGTAATAAAGTGATAGTTTTGAGGACTTGTTTTAATGTTGTGTGTATGTGAAGGTACACACATATAATTATATGTCCATAGCCTTTGATAATTTTCGAAGCCTTTTCATGTATATCAACTTGCTTGATTCTCCCAACCATCCTGAGAGGCAGGTGAGGTAAGGTACTGTTGCCACTTGACTGATGAAGAAAACGGACTATGAAAGGTTGAGTGACTTGCCTACAATCTCATTAAGAGGATTAAGTTCCCAGTTCCTGGCTTCCATGGGGTCTGACACTGGTTTAGGTCCAGCGATTTTCTCGGATGTCTTGCATTTGAGAGAGAACCTGGAAACAGAACCTCCTCCCAATTATCTGCCTTCTCTCCTCTCCCTCAGTGCCTTGCACACTTGTTCCCAGCCTGCACTGTGTCTCTCAGAAACACCTGCACCCCTGGAGCCAGGGAACCCTACTGAAAGGTAAAGAACACAACCCTTCATCCATTCCCTTGCAGATATCAAAGACAGGAGCTCCACAAAGCAGCCACAAATAGTAGGAAGGAGAGGATCATGCCTTTATCCATGCCTGAGCTAATGAAAGGAGAAATAGACTGAAAGGGCCCACTGAGAATGAAGCACAATGAATGAGGGCCAGAAAGGAAGAAAAAAGTCCACACTTAGTTGCCTTGTAGTGAAATTTGGGAAGTCTATGGATAAAAGTGGGACAATAATGTGAGTGCTTTCAGAGAGCAAGAGAAAGGAAAAAGGAGGACAATGGTTCCCTACGAAGGGAGGAGAGACAATAGGATTTCCAGGTGAGTATAAGAATATTAACAATTTACTGAGAATATTCTACAGACACAGGTAGTGGGCATAGGGTCTGTGAAAGCCCTGTATTTCCCCCATCTGAATCTGGAAGAATTTGAAAGATTTGAACAGGGAGTAAAGCAGATGGTGATTAACATTTAATCTTAAAGAGGAAGGTTAGTTTGAAGGATGTGACAAAAATGGGCACTTTCCCACTCAGGATAAATGCATGGGGATGCCTGGCAAGCTCTCATGTGGCAATTGGTCTCTGGGCAAGGGAAGGGGTGTTGAACACAGAGCAGAGGCTGCTGCTAGAATATACCTGGCCCCCTCCCCCAGCGACAGCAGAGTGGGGAACCCGCTGTGTGCACCCAAGCCATCCTTCCAGATCCACTCTGCTCAGTGGGGAGAAGCAAAGGGGGCTGGGCAAGAGAGCGTTTGGAGAAATTCATCCTGATCAAAACCAGAGGCCAGGGAAGAAACATTTCCCCCAAACACCATTCAGAGTGTGTAAATACAATTTTCATTTAATCCTCAAAATAGTACAATAAGTTAAGGCATGGCGACACCTGTTGTATGGCTGAGTAAAATGAGGCTGCTAGAGGCACTGGAAGCAGACAGTTGCCTTTTGCTGTCACCTCTGTAACAACACTTACCCTGATGGTTTTTGTGGCTTTGTTATATAGTCCCATGGAAGTGGCAAGGCAAACCTTTTACTTCAGTATGGTCTGGTGCCAGAGACTCCCAAGCCCCTTTATATGCTACTTCCCAGGGCAAGTCCCTTAGAGACACTGATGGCAGAGGAAAGGTGTGCTCGGTTGGTGTCCTTCTGACATTGAGCCTCAATGGACACCCTCATGGTCTGGACAAAGAACAGGAAGGAAGCCTATGTCCAAATAAAAGACATTCACCCATGTGTAATGGACTAAGGAATGGACCTGGGTCACCAGTTGGATCTTTGAATAAGAAATCACTTTCTGTTCATGTCCCCTTCCTCCTACTCCCTCCTCACCTCCTACGCTCTCCTCCTTTCACTCTTCTTTCTACTCACCCTACTTTCCACTCTCCCTGACTCTATCTCCCCTTTATATACTCCCCCTAAATTCTTGCCTTCATGGATTTCTCCAGTTCTACCTCCCCAAAAGTTCACAAAAACTCATTTCCCCTTTGGGTTTTAAATGTATGCAAATCAATATATTGAGTACTTTATTCGCACAACCTCAAGACATAGATTTGTTTATCATCTACATTTTCTTGAAACAGAATAAAGAAACTTGCAAAAGACCACATAACCAGGAGAGTAGTACTAGGATTTGAACTCAGATTTAGCAGATTCAGAGACTGAACTTTTAACTGAGAAGGTAAATTGATTTGCAGAAATAAGAAAAAGCCAATCAAGAAAGGTACGTATGCAGGAAAATGTGTGCCAAAGAGTGGAATAAGGGCCAGTATAGACGGCTGTGCCCTTGGTAATAGTCATGGCTGCCTAGCAGTAAGACTTCCCATTATTTTAGGCACTATGCAGAATGCCTCGTGTGGTCCGGTGGTACTTACTGCAACTAGCATCACTTTCACAGATGGGGAGAATGAGGTACAGAGAATCAATCCACCTGTCTATGATCAGAAACTTGGTGCCATGGCTGGGATATGAGCCCTCCTGTTCTACTTCAGTGGCGCTTTGTTGGTGCTGGGCCAGCCCTTCCCAGCCTCCTGGAGATAGGATGCTGCAGGTGAGATAAATTCCTGGTGACTCTCACCATCAGGCATGTTTGAAAAGGATCAGCACTCTTGGGCTTGTCAGGAAGATATGCTAGCTGTGATTTGAAAAGGGTGGGTTGAATTGGCTATGATCAGAAGAGGTTTTGTGTATTTTTTTTTGTCCTCTTCCTCTGCCTTCTCTGTGGCATGTCTCCTCATGGGTTTTGACTGCCTTTCCATCCTGAGGGCACTGTTTGCTTCCCTGCTTAGCACAGCTACTAGAGCAGGCAAAGAGACCTCATGCCATCTTCTCTTGGTCATTTTCTTCCCTGCCTAGGTCTTCTCAGTTTACCTACTTCAGAGATTCTTGGATCTAAATAGTGGATCTAGATTTCCTTCCTTGGCATGATGGGTTGAATAATGAACCCACCCTCACCCACCAAATTCTTGTCCATCCTGACCCTCAGGATGTAACCTCCTTTGAAAGTAAGGTATTTGTACATGCAATTAGTTAAGGATCTCAAGATGAAATTATTCTGGACTTACAGTGGACTCCAAATCCAACAAGTGGTGTCTGTATAGGAAGAGGAGGGTGCAGAGAGACTTTGGGAAGAAGAGGTGCTGTGGAGATGGAGGTAGAGATTGGAATGATGCTTTCACAAGCCAAGGAATTACAGGAGCCACCAGTGGCTGGAGAAGGAAGAATGGTTTTCCCCTAGAGTCTTTGTAGAGAGCAAGTCCCTGTTGGCACCTTCATTTCAGCCTTCTGGTTTCCTAACCCATGACAGAATAAATATCTGGATATATCTGGTTTGTGGTGATATTTAAAGCATCCCTAAGAAACTAAGACCCTCAGCTCCCTTGGAGGTCCAGGGTCAATATGAGGCTTAGGGATAGGGACTTTCCCTGGGGCAGTCCCTATCCCATCTCTATTTGTTCCTCCAAGCCCATTCTGCCTGATTCAAAATGACAGGGGTCTGATGAGGCTCTGACCCCAGGCTAGCTGTTATTGAGTGAGCCCAGATTCCTCAGCAAAATGGGTAGAAGGTGGCCCTATCACATGACATTTAATCCTGTAGCTGTGAAATTAACCTCAATCACATTTAATTCACTCCAGGCTCTCTCAGACTTCACGCTTCTAGCCTCAAGGTGTAGTAGCATCCCAGATGATATGTGTTCTAGGCTGGCTAGTTTGGGGGAGCTGTCACTGATTTCGTTGGGGTACACTGTCCTGGGGCTTTGAGTCCCTGTATTTCACTTTGGACTTGAGCTTTGGATACTGTCAGTCTTGAGAGCTCAACTCTAGCTTAATCTATGCATGTGCCTTGGAAGGCTATAGGTGTAGAATCTGGTAGGTGGGCATGGGAGGGGATGGCAAGGAGCAGGACCTGGTGATCTGTCTTGGAGTAGCTCAGTGTATGACAGCAAGGTCTCGTGGAACAGAGCTTGGAAATTCAGCATTCACAGTGAAACCAGGACAATGGGGTAGGTCCGGGAGGGTTAGCAATATTGCAATTGGATATTTTCTGAATTAGTAAAGTGAGCATGGCTTACTGGATTCCCCAGTAGCCTATACCCTGAGTTGTTTTACCCATTTTATAAGTGTGGAGGGTACCTCAGTGGGAAGAGGGATTACTAACAAGAAGGTGGTAGGTAGTTGGGAAATTCTCTCTGCTAACTTGGAATACTCAGGCAATACTGAATTCTAGGCTTCAAAACAACCTAAGCAATCCAGAGTAAGAAGATGGGGATCATTCCTAGTCATCCCTGAAGGGCACATCAGGGACACTGGGCAGTTTCTGTGGCCAGCTCCTGTTACTATGTGAACCAGCCTCCTGTTAGGTCTGCTCTCTTTTGCCTTCTCATTGCCTGGCGTCTTGGGTTTGACTCTCTGCCCCAGTAACAAACTTTCCTGAGGCTTTCCTGATCAGTCCCAGTAGGGGAGATCCTGAGGCCATCACAACATGCCTTCAAGACAATTGGCAGCTCCATCACCAATGCTGGAAAATGGCAGCAAAACAGCTTTTCTAAAAGACTCCTATTGTGTTACTGGTAATAGGGTTTGAAGAAGCTTGACGGATAGATGATGGAAGTATCAGAAATATTGAAAATCTTCTGGATTTGCAGCTTCACTTTTTGTGATTTCATATACTCTCTGTGTGGGCTACTGGTGGTGGTTGGATGCTTCTGTCTTTTATGACACTCACTGTACTAAGCACCACTAATATTTGTAAATCACTCTGCAACATACACAGTTCTTTTATAAACATCATTTTCTGGGGAGTCCTCCCATACAGAGACCTGCTGTCATGATAATTTTAAAGCTAGAGGAACATGGTGGCTATAGCAAGACTCAGCAAGATGAAGTAGGTGGTCTGAGCTGATCTTCCTGGATTTAAGCATAGATTTCCAAAGTTGGCAATACTGTCTCCCTAGGGGTAAATACTGCAATTATCTGGGGGTAGTAGACTCCTTGGGTGCAAGAGGGAGGCAATGAATAAAAATAGGGGACAGTAGAAGTACCCCCTGGACACTAAGTAGGGTTTTGTTTTGTTTTTTTTCGGTACTGGGAATTGTACCAGTACCCTTGGAGGGACATTTTACCTCCGAGCCAAACCCCCAGTCCTATTTTTTATTTTTTTATTTTGAAACAGGTTCTCACTAAGTTCCAGAGAGCCTCACTAAGTAGCTGAGGCTGGCTGTGAACTTGGATCCTCCAGTCTCAGCCTCCCAAGTACTGGGATTACAAGCTTGTGCCACCACGCCCGGCTAGGTTTTTGTTTTGTTTTGTTTTGTTTTGTTTGTTTAATCTGAAAAGGAGGTGGTAAGCCAACAAGTTTGGGAATTCATGAATACCCAAATTCAGCTACATCATGGATTTCTCCTTACATGTGAATTTCTATTAATTCCATCCTGATATGTGAACAAGATTATTGAATAGATGTAGCTATTCATTTACTTTCAGTGGAAAGTGATTATAAATGGATTCTTGGTTGTGACATCTTCTCTTTAATTCTGTCTCAGCATCTAGTGAGTATTTATAAGTAAATAAATTATTAATCAAGGTTGGGATTCAGGTCAGTTTTTCCCCTTTATCCCAACAGGAGAGAGTAGTAAATAGCCAGTTATCACATTTGCCACCTAATCACTCCTATAAACAAAACCTCTTGTCCAGTAACCAAGAAAGAACTAACAACAATGCTTTCTTCGTTCACTAAGTATCTTTAAGTCTTCCAGTACTGTCCTACAGGTGTGGGACAGGATTCAGAAATGATTCAGACACAACCTTTGTGCTTAAGGGGTTACCAGACTATTGGGTAGACATTTATTTAATCATCTATCCATTCATCCATCCATCCATATAAATGTCCTAAAATATTTATTAAAAACCAGCAACCCTTTAAGTGGTAGTGGTACTGAAAATAGAGTTGCATTCAATAATGTTTAAGGAAATCCCATTCCGTTAAGGTAATAAAGTTAGCACATTTATATGTAATGTAATTGTGGGAAAGGTAAGTGATGTAAAAGTAAGTGATGTAAAGGTAAGTGATGTAAGTTAAATCAAGGAGAGAAGAAAGAGGTCCTGTGATGGAGACAAAGGTGAGGAGCATTGTTCTAGAGAGAAGATGAAGGGCAGACTTCACTGATGGGGCTGTGTCTAAGTGTCAGGCCCCTGCCCTGCTGCCATACCAAATCTCCTTTTTTCTACCTGTGATTTCTAAAGAAGCCGGCCTCAAGGTAACTTGTGCCACCAGCAAGCTCCCTACTCATGTGACACTTATCTTACATGTGTTAAATATTAACCAGGCTCTCAGAGGCCACCCTCCCTTTGTGTCTTTGCCTTCCTTTCCAGCACAAAGTTGATGTATTCCCAGTGATTTAAGATTGGTGCAGCATCAGGGATCTCTTCATGGATCTGGGACCTTGAACACAATCGCAGGGAGTGGTGAGCGAAGGATGCAGGCTTCGCATACCTCCCACTCTCTAGACATGATGAATATCTAAGGATGAGTGCAGCTATATTCAACTGGTGGGTTTTGGATTCTTGAACCAAACGTGTGCACCAGCACCAAGTGACTTTGCAGCCTTAGGCAGTCATCTTTTGGAGGCTCATCTTCCCCATCTGTCAAATGGAGTTAAGAATGCCCAGCTTATTTGGCTGCTATGACCACCTTGTTGAAAGCAAAAACATAAATGTGAGAACCTGTGAGTTCTCTGCAGATGTCTTTATAAGGGAGCAAGGCAAGGACTGGTACTTGAGTTTTTAATTTCCTTCTCAGTGTACTTTACCTACTCCAGAATTCCTTAATCCAGTGTGTGTGTGTGTGTGTGTGTGTGTGTGTGTGTATGTGTGTACCCTTTTCTGGGGAGCAAACCCAGGGCTTTGAGCACTTGAGCATGTCAGTCAAGCTCTATACCACTGACCACCATCTACATCCCTAAACCATCATTTATTGAGTACTAATAATGGATTTCTTTTGTGAAGTCACTCATTTGTTGTTGGTTTTTATGTGTGTATGTGTGTATGTGTGTGTTTTAATTTTTTGGAGGTTTTTTGTGGTACTAGAGATTGAACCCAGAGGCATTCTACCACTGAACTACACCCCTAGTCCTTTTTATTATTTTGAAATAGGGTCTTGCTAAGTTATGAGGCACTAGCCTCAAACCTATGATCCTCCTGTTTCAGTCTCCCAAGTACTGGAATTGCAGGCATGTGCCTGGTTTGCAGTCACTCATTTAATCCTCATAGTACCCTCATTCAGGGAAAGCTGCTATCCTCCACTTTCAGACAAAAAAGCTGAGGCCCCAGAAAACAACACAGACCTACCCAAGATCTCAGAGCTGGTAAATGACAGTGCAAGTTCTCCAACCACCAAACACTGTGTTCTTTACTTGGTTACCCAGTCGTTCCGTCAGGTTTTGCATGCAAGTGTACAAGATTGGAGGGCTATCCCCCTCCAATTTGTCTTTAATTGGACTTGCAAGGGAGCTGCTGTTATTACGACTTCCTCTATGATTTGCAGTTGGAAACTGTGAGAAACTCTGCTCCTTACTGTTTCCCTCTGGCATAGAGCTTATCAAACTGTGCATTACAGCAATTATCTGCTTACTTATCTATTTCCCCAAGTCAACTGCAAGTTCTTCAAGGGCATATCTGTGTATTTCTCAATCCAGTCAGAGGATTTGGCACAGGGTCAGGATATAGCAATCGTGGTAGTAGCAGCTAAACAACAAGTACTGTGCATTGACTGTACCCTGTAGGTCAAGGGCTATATTACTGTTCTACACCATTTTATCTAAGCCCCACAACAGCCATGGTTGATGAATGATGTTATTCCCATGTTAGCATCCTGAAAACTGATCATTACAGAGAGAATTTTCCAAGGTCACATCGCTGGTAGGTAGCACAGTAAAGCCTTGAACTTGGGTCTGCCGCTTCTAGCCATGCCCTTGACCTGGAGAATGAGGAGATCAATGAAAGAGGGCAGAGCTCCTCCCTCATCACCAGGGTTCATCTGTGTGTCTCCATGACTAAAACATAGGAAGATCAATCCTCTTCTACTTTCTCCCACTCCACGTATCCATCCTTCAGCGTCGGTTTTGAGACAGAATTTGAGAGGCCACCTGAGGATATGGAGTGGATACTGATTTGTGCTAAATGGCTCGTGTGAATTATCTTCCACTCTCTATTACATAAGGTGGAGGATTGCCAGGCAGATGCGGGGATATTTCAGTCACCTCCCCTCAGAGAAGCATTTATAATGGATTCATTCATTCTTTCTTTCAACATGTAATTGAGGATCTACTATGAGCTATGTCCCATTCACATTCATGCAGAAATAAATAACACCCTGTCCTCCCCATCCTTGTTTCTCAATGTGGAAATACAATAAATGCATAATGAGGTCTACTCAGTGTGAGACCCAGAGCTGGGGCTGGGAGCACAGAGGTGATTCAGAATGGCCTCCAGGGGCCCTAATATGCTGGAAGGGTGGTCAAGCTGCTTACATGGTGCTGGGTACCCTGTAGATGAAGCATGGATCATGGTGAGACATAACAGGTGGGCACTTAATCCAGCTAGAGCAAGTAGATTTCAGAGAACTCTTGACCCACAGTTTAGGCTTAAATGACTAGAAAAAGAAGTGGGGTAGGGGCATTTCAGGCAGGGGGAACAGTATGATTGAAAACATAGCATGGCTAGCTAGTTTTGTAAATGCACCCACACCTGTAATGCCAGGCAGACTGTTATAAGCATGTATCTATTTCAACTGTTCAAAAAATACTTTTGAGCCTGTCTTTGTCTTTCTAGTTTCCTAGAATTTTAGAGCTTGAATAAGTGCTAGAAACCATCCAATTTCACTTACCCACCCCAAAGAAGGAAAAGGACATGGCCACAATCTCATAGCTTGGAACCTATAATAGAAATTCAGCTAGGAAGTGATCAAGAGACTATTTCACACTATGGTGGAAGGGAAAGAGCAGCTTCACCATTGCTGTGCATCTAATTGTTTTAGGAAACAAGGCCTTGCATCCACATGAAGGATGCTACTGTTTCCTGAGATCTGCTAATTGCAAGTCATTATGCTAACAGTGCCATATAATCCAATCTCATTTAATTATTCTCAAGCCTTCTCAGTTCAGTGTTAGTAACAGTTTACAAATGGGGGGAAAAAAAGGAATCTCAAGTGACTTATCCCCAAATCCACAACTAAAAGCAAGTAAAAAGGAAATTGTAAATAGTTTACATGAACAGGAAAGGAAACTCATGAACAGCCATGGTCAAACCCATGTGGTACTGACACATGGGCACACACCAATGCCCCAAAATTCATTAACTGTCCACTTGATACATTTCTATAAGATTCAGAGTGCTCTCTTAGGATTTGGCTTCTTTTCTGATGTGGTCTAAAGATGATTAAGAATGGCTGAGCAGGAGGGATGTGGGTGGGGGTGAAATATATTTCATAGAACTGCAATTCCTTTAGCATTCTTTGGAAAATAAAATAATGTCTCTACTAGATACATAATAAGTAGATGACTTGTTTAGAAGAAAAATATGTTTTATTGTTTTAGTGGGACTTCCTTAAATAGGTCACCCAATATCTGCCTGGGTTCAAAGAAATAAATGTAGATAAATATTTCTAACTGTAGGCACATAACTAGCTGTATGGGTATGTTTTTACAGATGTAAATATGTACAGACATACATGCATGTGAAAATCCTTGTCTTAATATGTATTTATCTTTTTTATCTAATTAATTATTTATGTATGTAAACATACCTTTTCATTTGATCCCATTTATAGGCTGGGATCTTGTATAACCTTCTGGAGTGTTATCCAGTGACAAAATCCAAACCTCAGAGTCATTGTTGGTACTTCTTCTCCCCATCCCCCACCAATCAAATATAAGTCCTCCCATCTTGACATATATATCTCTTATCCAACCTATCAGCTGGCTGCCCACCTCCCCTGCACTAGTTACAGGCCTTATCATTTCTCTCTTAGATCACGGATTCTCAATCATTGTACTTACGGTTTGGGCACCAGGTAATTCTTTGTTGAACATGAACAGAAAATTTAGCTTCCCTGGCCTCTATCTACTGGAGGCTAATGGCAGCAAGCCCCTCCCCACCTATGTCAAACAAAAATGTCTCCAATTTCAAATGTGAACAAAATTTCCCCTGGTCAAGAACTGCTGTCCTAGGCTATTGTGAGCATCTACCTCAATGACATCCCTGATTCCAGTCTCCCTGAAGTGTCTAATGTGATTGTTTTTAGATATACCACTCATTTTGCCACCCCATTGCTTAATAAAAACCTCAAGATCCTCAAGGGTATATAAAAAGCAAAGATTTGAGACTAGGATACCCCCAAAGATGGAAGCATGCATGACAAGAACTTGAACTGCAAATAAACTTCAGGATTCCCAACTTCATCAAGGGAGAGGGGATCTGTTTCTAGCCGTGCTCTAATTATGATAGGAAAGATGGATTGAGAGTCATAGAGGAAGGGAGAGAAAGCCTGGGAGTTCACTCAGTTTGGGAATCTGGGACATTAGGACAGCCATAGAGTGGAGAGAAATGGAAGGCCATAGAAATAATTTATAGATCAAATAGTAATTGTTGACACATTTCTTAGCAGCTCTGGGGGCATATTCGGTCTCCAAAGTCTTTGTGGGATGTTCTGCCATCCTGGTCAGGTCCCCTGCATTCTCTGAGCCTCAGTTTCCTTATCTGTTACACATAGGGTTTGGACTGTTTTCTAATAATCTCTCCAGCTTAAGTATAGACAAAGGTCTGAAGGTGAATCTCATAGAACTTGAAGACCCAGGTCCCTTCCTTCTGTGATTTGTCACTAGACAAATGGCCAAATAGAACACCCTGTGGATGGCCAGTCCACAGCCACTGCGGGGCTGTCTGCCAGGGACCAGAAACAAGTGGAAAGAAGGGAAGGACATTACTTGGGCAAATATGCATGTTCACAGCTCTGAGGATTAAAGGCCCGTGTTCTTATCACTGCTGCACAGAGTATTATAAATCCAGTCTTAGAATACCAAATCCCCTTGCGGCTTGGCCGTTGTGAGGGAATATTAAAAAGGCCGGAGACAGAAATAATCAGTTTCCGAGTGACACGTCGTCAAATAAAGCATTTCTCACATTGTCCCTTTCTTTGCTTTTTCTGGCTCCTTCTCCTGTGCCTGGATATTTTAACATGAAAAATAGATTAAAATGAGGCCAGCCTGAATGGCATTCTAAGTTTGACTTTTTGGAAGGCTGTCTTGGTGGGGCAATTTGGGGGAGCTTTTCTTTTTTAAACTCTGTACATTTTCAGTTTTTGATACTGTGCGTGTAAGTAAACTAGCTAAATGTGCTAGAATGGGAAAAAGGACTAGACAGCAAAGAGGGGCCATACAGGGTTCAATCAGCGGACCTGTGGAAGCTGATGTCAGCTACAATGAGGACACATATTTCTAATTCTCCCACAAGTTTAGTGTAGATTTTAGGCTTCTGGGTCAGATGTAGTGGTGTGTGTCTGTAATCCTAGTACTTGGAAGGCTGAGACAGGAGGCTCTCAGATTCAAAGTCATCCTCAGCAACATAGTGAGGCTCTCAGCAACTTAGCAAGACTGTGTTTCCAAACAAAAACATAAAATAGGGCTAGAGGTATAGCTCAGTGGTAAAATTCCCCTAGGTTCAATTCTTAGTAACACACACACACACACACACACACACACACACACACACACACACACACATGATTTTAGTCTTCTGGATATTTATTTAGCACCTTTGCTGAGGCCAGCTCTGCATTTTAGGCAGGTAAATGGCAGCTCAGGACATGGCATGGGAAATGATCAACCGAATGATAGGATCACAGCACTGCAGCCAGGTAACCATGGAGAGCTGGGAGTAGAAAGAGGACAGCCCCACCCCTCTTGAGGAGGCAAAGATGTTCCCTATGCAGGTCAGTTTCCAGGTGCTGCCATGACCAATTGCCATCCACTTGATGACTTAAAACTTAAGACATTTATTCACTTGCAGCACAGGAGGCTTGAAATCCAAAACCAAGATGACTGCAGGGTCGGCTCCTCCTGGAGGCAAAGCTGTCCCTGTTTGTGATAGTCCAACAATTGTTGCATTGCTTGGCTGGTGGATGCATTCCTCCAGCCTCTGTCTACATCTTCACACAACCCTCTTCTGTGTGTCTGTGTATCCCTTTGCACTCTCTTCTTCTTATAAGGACACTAGTCATTGGATTCAGTGCCCACCCTAATCCAGTATGACCTAGTCTCAACTAATTGTATCCACAAAGACTCAATTTCTAAATCAGGTCACCTAAGATTCCAGGACAGCGTGACTTTGGGGGCAGTAAGTGCAGAAGGAGGAGCCCTCCCCCTTACTTTGGCTCCAGGAAGATTGCAGCAGGAAGGACAGGTGAGGCTCCTGGGGAGCTTAGGCATGAAAAGGAAGCAAAGACCAGGGAAGGGAGGACCTTGAATGCTGGTCTAGGGAGTCTGGATGCTATTATGAGATCCCTGGGGAGCTAGGAAATAGGTTTAAGTTAGGCCACAGGGTAGAAGGCTTGGTTTGGGATATAGGAATAGGGAAATTGAAGGAATGAGACCAGTATTTATTGACTTTCATAGTGCTAAATTCATCTATCTATCTATCTATCTATCTATCTATCTATCTATCTATCTATCTATATCTTAATAAGTAAATCCACAGAGAACCTTGTACATGCTAGGCAAGTGCTCTATTGCTGAACTGCATCGCAACCCCCAAATAATTTGGGGGAGGGGGTGGTATTGAACTCATTCTACTGCTGAGCTCCACCCCCAGTCCTTTTTATTTTGAAACAGGGTCTTATTAAGTTGTTGAGGGTCTCACTAAGTTGTTGAGGATGACCTCAATCCTGCAATCTTCCTGTCTCAGCTTCCCAAGTCCTGGGATTTTAGGCGTGCATCACCATGCTTGGCTCATGGTTTAAAACATTTTATCCAGATATTTTATTGTCCTTTTTAATCCTTAGTGTAGCTCTTCACAAGAGATCAGCTTCATTTTAAAGGGAGCTATGAAACCCAGGGAGGTAACATTGTCAACAGCAAGCCTCTCTACCCTGACATCTACTGCCCTCATCTTGCATGGTTGTTGGGGAAGCTGAGACTCACTGTCAATAGTTGAATAGGAGCAGGCTGATCCTGCCCTGAGAGAATTGCAGAAGAAAGACTCCAGAAGGGCTGGGGACACTCTTCTCCTCTCTTTTCTCTTCCCTACTTTCTGCCTAACAGCTTAGTGAAATTCTTCAATCCATAAGGAGAAGGTAAAACTAATCAGCCCACACCTGTACAGCTTACAATCTCACAGCAACCAACCCCTGTTTAGTCAACTGGCATTTTTATTTTCTAGGGCTCTGGGCCACTTCTCCATCCTTGTTTGTTTGAGCATCCCTAGAGTGAGCAGGGCACAAATTAGATTTGGCAACAGGCTGTCCCTGAGGCCAACAGGGTGCCAGCTTGCCATAGCTCGAGGTTTGGCTTCTTCCTCACTTGCTTTCTGGAAATTCACAGCCTTCCACCTATGTCTTTTCCTCCCTCTTGGGCTCCCTCTTTCCCAGCAGCATTTGCTCCACCAACAGGGTCTGTGTGTGCACCTGCTGTATACTCAGAGGCTGGAGGCACCAGCCCTGCCCACCCTAGAGCCATTGCTTCTGCTTTTCCATTTACTTGTCCCCTGGTGAAGGAAGCCAGTGGAGAAGCAGGGATGTGACTCTGTGAGCCAGAGCCAGGACAGCAGCCTCCATCAATGCAGGTGGATCCAGAATACACTTTCTTCTTACTTCTCATTCATTCACCTGCTTTCTTTGGGTGAGATGTTCCAACAGGATTCAGGTAGCCACGTGGTTCTCTTTAGTCTGTTTGCTTATGCCCAGCACTCTTCAGTTGGTGAGGAATGCAGCAGCTATTTTCAGATCTATTTTGCACAACAACCCTGTGGGTAGCATGATTAAAAATGTTTCTGTAGTTCATATTTACCATGTGTCAGACACTGATAAGTACTCCATGGCCATTGGCCCATATCTTGTCTCCCTCTATAAGGACATTTTTAACTCACACATTATATATATATTTGACAAATTATACACACAACCTTACACACATATATACTTAAATATACATCATAGGCTTTGTTTGATTTGTGTTGTTGGTTTTTAAGTTCTGACACCCAGAGAAACCTTTCTTAGGATGCTGAAGTAGGTCATTGCCAAGGTCAAGACATGGCCTTGTCCCTGGCTCCAGTGCTGTCAGTCACACCTGCACACCTGGCCACCTATTAGCCTTCTTACCCACTCATTTGCCACCCAATAGAGATGACAAATTCTGGCTTAGTGAGCCAAGGGTCTTGCAAAAACTATATGATAGTTTCCTACAATCAGTGCAGTCAGCAGGATAGCTGGGTCATTTTGGTGAATAGGTTCTTCTTGGTTTAGTCAGGTATTCCCAGTAGTGGTCACCTCTCCTTGGAATATAATGTGTTCAGGGTTAACATCTGGCCTTTTGTGACATGCTATACAGAAAGTCATCAGGAATTGTCCTTGCCTCCAATGGGATGGTTTCCAAGGAGAGTCGATGTACCACACAGGTGGAGCCCAATGAATAAAGGCTTTAGAGTTAAGAAACAAAAGCAAACAAAATAAAGACATAAAAACTGAGGCTCAGATTTTTCTCTGCTTCTCACCCTCTAAATTTCCGAGCCATGTTCCCCTTCCCACACAATGATGTATCCCTTCCCAAATTTAGAGATTTCCATAGCCAGGACTCAACAATGTGACCCTGTTCCAGTCATCATTCTCACTGCTATTATCCAAAACAATTGCTCACAGCTTAGGGGAAGGAAGATTTATTTGCTCATAGTGATGGAGATTTCAGTGGTTCAGTCCATGTCAAGCCGGATCTATGGAGCTCGGGGCATGGCAGTGGGAAACAGAAGGAGGGAGAGAGCAAGGGCTCTGCTCTCAGACCATGGAGGCTGGAAGCAAGAGAGAGCAAGCAAGGGGATTCAAAGACACAGGCACAATTCCCAAGGCCACCCCTAGGGATCCACCAGCTCCAACCACACCCAACCTGCCTGGGTTATCACCTAATAAATCCATTACATTGGATGTATCTGCAGATGAAATTACAACCTTCATGAACATTAGTACATGAGCTCTTCAGGGGACATTGTATATCCAACCATAACACCCCAAATATCCCAAACATGAAATGTGATTTAAAGTGAAGAAAAGCAAGAAAGCTGATGAGGGCTTACCTATCAGAGGAGATGTTTCTGGCACAGAGGAAATGAGGGGCCAGGAGAATGCAAAACTCCCCTCTCAGGCCCTCAGCCCATGCTTAGGGAGCACAGATGTTTTGGAAGTACTCCTGCCCTTAAGGAATTCCCAGACCATGTTATCTCATAAATCACTTAAGATATGATTGCAAATGCATAAGGCTCATTTTACATTAATGTATGATATGCAGACTCAAACATTTAAGAGTTAGATATGTTAAAGATAAGCTTCAGTTTGTTTACCTTAAATGTCTGATTAAAGGGACCTCATTCATTCATTTATTCATTCATTCATTCCACAAGTATTTATTAAGCACCTGCTTTGTCCCAGAATGCTTCTTGAGAATCATAGATGAAAAGACCAGTGTTTCTGAAAATCAAGAAAATATAGACCATGTGGAATTTATGTTTGATTTAATAATGCTATCTTATATTTGTACCAAGATGTAGGAAAGGGTGTGTTGAGCGCTTAGTGACCTGACTGCAGAAATAAGGGAGCAAGGCTGAGAAAGCATTAGCAACTGACCTGGAGTCAATCAGCAGGTGGGAGGCAGAGTCCAGGAACACACAGCGCCGACTTCCCAGCAGTTAGCAAGCTGATTGCTCTGATGCAGCCATTATCTGTCTCATTTACTCCTCATTCACCAATCTCATGAAGAAGAATCTCTTACTCATCCTTTATGCCTACGGAAAATGGGGCTCAGAGAAGTCAAGTGGCTTGCCCAAGGTCACACAATTTGTTGGTGAAAAGCTAGGTTGGCAAGTGATGTCTCTCTAGTTTCAGATTCATAGCTGGTGGTTCCTGAGGCTCTATGAGCCAAACCCAGGGATCCAGGCTGAGCATGATGGATGTGAAGATCCCATCTGGCACTCTGGTCCAAAGAATGGTGGCCCACTTACCTGTCCTTCTTCCTTCCCACTCCAGGGTGGCCTCATTGCTCTGCTGCTACTGCTGCTGGTATTCACAGTGGCACTGTACGCCCAGCGCCGCTGGCAGAAACGTCGCCGCATCCCGCAGAAGAGTGCAAGCACCGAAGCCACCCATGAGATACACTACATCCCCTCCGTGCTGCTGGGTCCCCAGGCCCGCGAGAGCTTCCGCTCCTCCCGGCTGCAGGCCCACAATTCCGTCATCGGGGTTCCCATCCGAGAGACCCCCATCCTGGATGACTATGACTATGAGGAGGAGGAGGACCTGCCCAGGAGGGCCAACCATGTCTCCCGAGAGGATGAGTTTGGCAGCCAGGTGACCCACACCTTGGACAGCCTGGGACGGCCAGGGGATGAAAAGGTGGACTTTGAAAAGAAAGGTGAGTTTTCTGGTCACATCCCAACTTCCTTGGGACATTTTAGGGAGTGGGAGGAGGTGCATGAGCTGGATGTTCAGGGAGTCAGACAGTGTCCTCTGCAATAAGCCATTTTGGATTGAAGGGCCACCTCTCTGTTGGGTTGTCAGAGTTTTTCTTCTCTGTTTTTCAATAGTAATCAGAGAAAAAGAGGGTCATTGTTCCTGGAATTGGAATTTTGAGTGGTATCAGAGAGTATGCAATCTAATGCCTCTCCAGTATCCCTTGATTACCTCCCTTGACAGCCTTCTTACTACTCAACAGAGTCTATCCTATTTCTTGACATTACTATTATACAGTTTTCTCCTATAGGACCTGCAATCTGTGTCTTTGGTCGTCTCTGTCCAAAGAAAGATATAATCTAATCTTCCTTCTGTAGGGCAGCCCTTTGGAACTTTGACAACAGAAAAAAAAAAAGGGAGGGGGCACAGGTAAACTTCTGTTAATCAATTTAAATTACAATCCTGTTTATTCAGTGATCCCCTGTGAAAGAATCTGCAGATGTTTCCTCATCATGGTTGCTATCCTCCAGGTAGAGATTCTTATTTTTCACATCTCAGAGTGCAAAGCCTAAGCTTATGCGCTTCCTCATCCAGGTGGGGAGGCTGCAGTGCTGACCAGAATGGGGTTTTCACCTCTCTCTAGCCAGATGTTGTGCTCCTGTTGACACAGCTTGAAGTCACATTCCTTGTTTGCAGCTGTTGCTGGCTCATGCTGGACATTTGGATAACAAACATCTCTCACTCTTTTGCATGCGTGTGGCTGCAGGACCTATTTCCTTTGTCTTGTTTGGACACAGATGATTATGTGAACACAGGCACAGGATGTGTTTATATTTGTCTTTATTAAGTGGCTGTGGCTCCAGCTACCTTCTAAGTGGGGGTGGGCTATTTTCCTTTAGATAAATGCTAACAAGGTGTATTCTGCTTTTACTCTTTACCATCTTTGTGGAACAGGTGATGGTGATGGGTTAAAGGTGATGGTCTGGAAATGGCAATTCAGACACTGACTTCCTTCTCTTGCAAACCTAAAGGCCTCCTCATTGTCTGATGCCAGCCCTGAAGCTCTGACCTCTACATTTTTCTTTTTGCTCCTCACTTTCTCCTCTCAGGTCCATCTTTCCATGGTGCTTAGTGGGCAAATACAGACAGTGTGGGCTTCTCAAAATGGGGAGGTTTTCATGAAGCCTAGAAACTCATGGATGGAATTGAGTGGTGCAGTAGATAGACGAGAATGCAGACTTTGGAGTCAACTGAACCTGGATTCAAGCCCTGCCTCTTTCACTTACAATATAATCTTGAAAAAATGGGAATTCAATCCTCCAGCCCCTAATTTTCTCACTGAAGGATTAGTAAGAGAACCAGATGGCTATATAAAATGTGTAGAATATAATTCACCTAAGGCCTAGTACATGGAAGGTGTTGAATTCCCAAGAACTGTATCTGTTGATCTCAGGTCTTAAGACTTTGCTGTTCTTCTATATTCTCCCTAAAATAGCTGCAACATTCTTCTCTATCCTCTCTCCATATTCCAGCTGCTAGGGACTCCTACCTCCCTCTGGCCAGATGTTATGCTTCTATTGATGCTGAGCTCACCACTTACCACACTGCACAGTAATACCAGTTTCTCTGTGTGCCTTATGGATTACACTTGGAGATTTTTCAGGGCAAATTCAGTGTCCTCAATCTTTGTTCCACTAGCATCCAGCACAGTGGCTGACACTTAGCAGCAGGCACTTCAAAAATACCTGTTGACAGCATGATTGACAGATCTGATCAGTCAGTCAATCAAGAAAGACCCAAGCATCAATTAAAGTCCAGAGGTCTCAGTTCCATGCTTCAAGCTATCTCACTGACCTTAAATATAGAGATTCTGGAAATCAGAGAGTTAGCATAGGCTGTTAATAATGATTACCAGAACCTGGAAGATTGAGCATGAAAACTCAGGAAGGACCATTGATGTTAACTAAGTGATCACCAAGGAAAGGTACAGAGATGCAGCCAATACTGGCATATTCTCATGTCTTCCTTCCCTCCCTCTTCTAACTTCCTCCCTCCCTCCACCAAGCTTCAGACAGAGAATAATAGACATCGCCAAAGGAAGGAGGCAGGTGGATGAGGCAGGTTACTGCCACAAATATTTTTCTACTCTTTTTCTTCCTCCCTATTTCCCTCCCTCTGTTTCTCCTTCTTCCTTCCTTGCTTCCTTCCTTCCTCCCTCCTTTCTTCCTCTCTCCCTCCCACCTTTCCTTCTCTAAGTGGGAAGGAAATGCATCATGGTAATAAAGAGTCTGCACTCCAGAGGCAGAATGGCAGGAGGCAGAATGATAAGGTGATGAGTTCCCCACCCAGTATGACCACTTTGGAGGCCTTGGGCAAGTCCCGCATTTCTCTCCCAGCAAAAGGCATGGTGCAGCCTTGTGGGGATGACAGCTTCAGGGAGGTGACGTGATGGGATCCACAGCCCCTGTCCTGCTCACACTGCTGTTGCTGTTGTTCACACCATTGCTCTTCAGTGTGCTTACACTATGCCAGGCACCATGGCAGACCTGGGATAGATGTCAGGAAAGCAGAACCCCTGCCCTCAAAGGACCTTAGGTGGGTCCTCTTGGGAGATCAGTCATGGATGGAAGGACTAGGAAGCTTGAGTCCAAGCTGCAACAGAGGCCATGAGTCTCTCCATGCCACTTAGTAAGAATATGGCAGAGCTGAGCTGGGAGCCGAGATCCATGACACTGAGCCTCAGACTCCTGGCCAAAAAGAACGTTCATTGTAGACAGCTGTCTATCATGGGAGACCAGAATGCACCAGGCAGCCTCAGGATGATGGCCAGTTTCACTGGCGGGTGGTGCCTCCCAAGACCTGTGCTCTTTAAAGAGAATGAAGTCTTACCATTTCAGCTGCCTGCAGACCCTCTCTGTTAGCCTCAAAGATAGGAGTAGGTACTAGACTGCTATAACAGGGTTAGCACAGGGGACAGAATTGAGCTGGACCCAGATGAGGCTCAGGCTAACTCCCAAGAAGCTGTGCCTAGAGGATGCCAAGGCTAATGCCCTGTCCCTAAAGAGATGCTCCAGGGCCTGCACACTTTCAGACTTGCTTCCCCATAATGGCTTAAAGACAACTTCTCTCCTGGGTTTTCTTTTGAGCATAACTCTTTCCAAACAGTAACAAAGCCAGGCTCTCATTCTCTGCTGTCTCAACCCTAGTGTCCAGGAACAGCAAACAGACGTTGTCTAAAGAGAAAGAGTGGTGTGTGGGTGCATGCAGGAGACATAGGCAGCCTGGTGCAGCGCAGGGAAGCAGACCTGGACTTGAATCCACCTCTTGGGTCACTGGAAGCATGACCTCCACCAGTCCCTTAGCCTCTCTGTATTTCCAGGTCTTCATCTTTCCTCTCTCATTTCAAGAAGAAAATTGTTCTTGTCATTTGAGTGGGTTGCAGCAAGGGGGGAGAGGAGAAACCTAGCAGGGAGGAGGTACAGGACACAGGCTTTTGGAATATAGGTAGGGAACTGGTGGCCCTGTCTATGGAGAGGTAGATAGACGCAGATGTCCCTGCAGTATTACAGTCCCTGAGCACCTGGTCCTCCTTGCCTGGACAGAAGAGCCACAAACATATATCCTGATGTGGAGAGTGAATGACAGCTGTTCAGCTCAGCTGTGTGTCCTGTTGCGTCAGGTCACTCTCCAGAGAAAACCATGGCACTTTCTCTCTCTGTGGGCTGGCCTGCACAGCCATTATTCTGCAAAGCGTGAGCATGTATTCAAAAGCTATGCACTCCATAGAAAATGAATATCAAAATACATTTAAATAGGAAGAATAAGTACCAGTGTTCCGTAGCACAGTGGGGTAAAAATAGTTCACAAGAATTTAGTTTATATTTTATAAAGAATCAGAAGGAAAGAGTCCAAAGGTTCTCAATACAAAGAAATAATGAATGTTTCAAAAGACAGAAATGTAAATTACTGTGATTTATCATTATACATCGTAAACGTGTGATAAATTATCATGCTGTAACCCATAAACATGTACACTTTATAAATAATTATTTGGAATGAAAAAAGCAATCCCAAACCCAGTCCTTTGGAATGATCTTGCCATGTGTCAATCTCACCACACATTTCATACTTAGAATTTGCCTTTAGACTCAGACTGCCTCAGTACACTTGGGTTGCATCAACCTGCTTTTCAGCACAGACCTGCAGATAATGGAGGAGACAATCTGGAGACTGAAGGGAGAAGGTCTCATCACAAAATGGCAACTTGGTGTTCCAGGCCCCAAGTGTATTGGACTGAGCAAGGGTGATGCTCAGCTGATCCACGCCACACTGTATGGCAGCATCCTTTGTTAAATATGGAAGCTCTTAGTCGGGCACACACCTGCTGTCCTAGTACTTGGGAGTCTCAGATAGGAGGATCACAGGTTCGAGCAACTTAGTGAGACCCCGTTTCAAAATAAAATAGGGCTGGGTCATGGCTTAGTGGTAGAGAGCCCCTGGGTTTAATTCTTAGTATCATTTAAAAAAGGAAACTCTTTCTGTAGTCACTGGAGAAGTAGCTCAGCACCCTGAACTCTCAGTGCCTTCCTTCTGCCTGCCTCCCAAGGGCTCTCCTGAACTCCCCAGTACCCCCCAACAGAGAGGCTTTGGGATGCTACCCCAGCACCATGATTGCCATCTCTTCTGCTTAGAGCCTGTGACTTAGAAGTTCTCAAGTATTCTGAATGCTACTCCTGACATCTCCTTAGCAAGTTGCTCAGACTTAACTATATAAATGCTCTGCACCATGTCTGACATGTAATAGAAGCTCA